>CM053026.1:67548020-67945520 GCA_028564925.1 Lithobates sylvaticus
ATCTCAGATCAGGAAGTAAATGTTTACCCTGTATAATTTCTGAACAAATATGGTGCCATCCTATTTTAGAGCACGATTTACATGAGTAGGTCATCTCTGAGCCATCATCTCAGATCAGGAAATAGATGCTTACCTTGGATTATTCCTGAACAAAGATGGTGCCATGCTTTTTTAGACCAGGATTTACATGATTGGGTCATCTCTGGGCCATCCTATTTTAGATTAATATTTTTTACAAATTAAGGTAGACTTTTTTTGTACTGTCATCACTGAGCCATCATCTCAGATCAGAAAGTAGGCTCTAGCCCTGGATGATTCCTGAACAAAAATGTTGCCACCCTATTTCAGGCCATGATTTACACGAGTGGGTCACCTGTGAACCATCATCTCAGATCAGGAAGTAAATGCTGACCCTGGATGATTCCTGAACAAAGACGGTGCCATCCTATTTTAGACCAGTATTTACACGAGTGGGTCATCTCTGAGCCATTATCTCAGATCAGGAAGTAGATGCTGACCCTGGATGATTTTTGAACAAGGATGGTGCCAACCTATTCAAGACAAAAGCAGATGAAGACAATGTCAGGTGGAGTGTTGTGCTTTTGTAAATGGGAAATGCATAGCTATACCCTTTTAAATGTTATTATTACAGATAACTTAACATGCATGCACTTAACATAAAAAGGTAAATATAAGTCCACTTTAACAGTACAAAAAAGTCTACCTTAAATTGTAAAAAATTATTAATTATAATGATATGTATAGCTTAGTTAATTGAGTTGTTTTGTTTACTAGAAACTAACACATCTTCTTTGGGTGACATATATACCTACAGAGTGAGCCAGATGGCACCATGCCATGTTTTAAGCTTGTTACTTTATATAATAATGTAGTATGTTCCATCTGCCAAGTGGAATGATGGTTATTGCTGTGTTACATTACACTGCTAATTACTCTTTTGTATACATTATATAATTATACTTTAAAGTAAAACTTTTAAAAATGCAATGAAAATACACATAGGCATAGGTTCAGAGGCGTAACTAGAACCTTCCGGGCCAGATGCAAAAAAAACATGAAGGCCCCCCCTGACCCCCAGCCGGCACCCTTCCCAGGGCCCTTTACTCCTTTTGCGGAACCCATTATTATGGTCCCACAGCAGGACCCTTTCACGTGTCCTGCCATCTTGGGGCCCCTGCACAGTGGTGGAATGTGTGACCCTGGTAAATCCATCACTGGCATCAGTAGTTTTTTATTTCTTTTGTTAATTTAAATTATTTTATTATTTTTTTAAATTATATTTTAGTTTAGTTTAGTTCTTTTACAATTACATTTTTTATTATTTTATGAAAAAAAATTTAGAAGCCCCATTTGGGGGGCTTTGGTAACATATCAGCAGTGTTGGTCATCTTACTTTAAAAAAGTAAGTTACAAATGACTTCTCCCAAAAAGTAATTGCGTTAGTAACTCAGTTACTACATTGGAAAAGTAATTAGTTACGCAGCAAAGTAACTGACTTTTTTTTAAAATATTCTATACGTGTAACTAAGGGGCGGGTCTAGTATTACTGTAACCAAGGGGCGCATTTATTATTATTGTTATATATCGTGTAACCAAGGGGCTGCTCTATTATTACTCTAACCAAGGGGCAGATCTGTTATAGCGTGTAAGCAAGGGGCGGGTCTATTATTATTATATAGTGTAAGGGGCGGATGACTACAGAAGAGGGCGAATGTTAAATTAATGGGCAGAGCTCGATATATAACAATAATAATAAATGCGCCCCTTGGTTACAGTAATACTAGACCCGCCCCTTAGTTACACAATAGACGCCCCTTGCAGAGTAGCACGAGCATCGGGAGCGTGTGGCATTACCTCGTACAATTACATGTTAACTGCGCCTGCGCGGTGTAGAGTTCACTCAGAGATGTTATGTTCGGCAATTTTCGGAAGCTCCGTAGTCCTTCGTACTGCGCAAGCCCTGCGCCTGCGCAGTACAGGGGGTCCTTATCCGGCGGGGGAAATTGTTCGGCAGGACACCGGAATTACACTACTGCCATCTAGTGGCGGTAGATGTAATTGGGGTAACTAAGCCAAAGTAATGGGAACTGAGTTACCATGAGGGGAAAAGTAATCAGTTAGATTACTCGTTATCCTCTAAAGTAACTGCGTTACGTAACTCAGTTTATTTTAACTCAGTTACTTACATCACTGCATATCAGGAGTCTAAACAGACCTCTGGCGTTCGACATTTTAGATGGAGAACACAGCACTCCATCTCCTCTGCAGCATCAGGAATACAGTGCCTTGAAAAAGTATTCATACCCCTTGAAATTTTCCACATTTTGTCATGTTACAACCACAAAAGTAAAAGTATTTTATTGGAATTTTATGTAATAGATCAACACAAAGTCGCATATAATTGTGAAGTGGAAGGAAAATGCATTTGTATTCAGCCCCCCGGAGTCAATACTTTGTAGATCCACCTTTCACTGCAATTATAGCTGCAAGTCTTTTTGGGGATGTCTCTACCAGCTTTGCACATCTAGAGAGTGACATTTTTGCCCATTATTCTTTGCAAAATGGCTCAAGCTCTGTCAGATTGGATGGAGAGCATCTGTGAACAGCAATTTTTAAGTCTTGCCACAGATTCTCAATTGAATTTAGGTCTGGACTTTGACTGGGCTATTCTAACACATGAATATGCTTTGATCTAAACCATTCCATTGTAGCTCTGGCTGTGTGTTTAGTGTCGTTGTCCTGCTGGAAGGTGAACCTCCTCCCCAGTCTCAAGTCTTTTGCAGACTCTAACAGGTTTTCTTCTAAGCTTGCCCTGTATTTGGCTCCATCCATCTTCCCATCAACTCTGACCAACTTCCCTGTCCCTGCATAAGGAAAAGCATCCCCACAACATGATACTGCCACCACCATGTTTCACAGTGGGGGTGGTGTGTTCAGGGTGATGTGCAGTGTTAGTTAGTCCAGCACACATATTTTGCTTTTAGGCCAAAAGGTTCAATTTTGGTTTCATCTGACCAGAGCACCTTCTTCCACATGTTTGCTGTGTCCCCCACATGGCTTCTTACAAACTGCAAACGGGACTTCTTATGATTTTCTTTTAACAATGTCTTTCTTCTTGCCACTCTTCCATAAAGTCCAGATTTGTGGAGTGCATGACTAATATTTGTCCTGTGGACAGATTCTCCCACCTGAGCTGTGGATCTCTGCAGCTCCTCCAGAGTTACCATGGGCCTCTTGGCTGGTTCTTTGATTAATGCACTCCTTGCCCAGCCTGTACGTTTAGGTGGACGGCCATGTCTTGCTAGGTTTGCAGTTGTGCCATACTCTTTCCATTTTCCGATGATGGATTGAACAGTTCTCTGCGATATGTTCAAAGCTTAGGATATTTTTTTACAACCTAACCCTGCTTTAAACTTCTCCACAACCTTATCCCTGACCTGGCTGGTGTGTTCCTTGGCCTTCATGATGCGGTTTGTTCACTAAGGTTCTCTAACAAACCTCTGAGGGCTTCACAGAACAGCTGTATTTATACTGAGATTAAATTACACACAGGTGGTCTCTATTTACTAATTAGGTGACTTCTGAAGGCATTTGGTTCCATTAGATTTTAGTTAGGGGTATCAGAGAAAAGGAGGCTGAATACAAATGCACGCCACACTTTTCACATATTTATTTGTAAAAAAATTGGAAAACCATTTATCATTTTCCTTCCACTTCACAATTATGTGCCACTTTGTGTTGGTTTATCACAAAAAAATCTCAATAAAATACATTTACATTTTTGGTTGTAACATGACAAAATTTGGAAAATTTCAAGTGGTATGAATACTTTTTCAAGGCACTGTAACTCTGTACAGAGCTTCCCGTTCATTTACAAACAGAAGCATAGTAAACACAGTTATGAAGAGTCAGTGATTTGTACCGATCACTGACTCTGTCCATTCAGAAAAGGAAGGGGTCAATAAATGACGTATTTACCGCCTCCCCTTCCCTAATCTCCATCCTGACACATCCTCTGCAGCAGTCTGTGGGAGAGGAAAGGGGGGAAGCCTGCAGAGCTGTGGGGGACAAGGGGTGGGCAAGAGAGCACACAGGGGCCCCCGGGGCAGCAGGACCAGTATAGGGGGGCAGCATATAGAGAAACCAATGCCTTTTATCTTCCTCCCACAACTGCTGAATGCCTGCCGGAGGGGGAGAAGGAGAAGCAGACCTTCAGCGGCTGCAGGAGGATATAAAAATCATTGGTTCCAGTATAAACTGTCACCCCCCACTGCCCCTCCTATCCAGGTGTACAGGGGAGCTGCACAGGCCCCCTGGAGCATGTGGCTGGGTCGTAATTGCATAGGTTACATTCAGGGAAAGCCATGTCAAAATGGGCAGCAGATCCAGAGATGTAGGCAACTGAAATTAAGTTGAGCTTTTCCAGTAAATGCCATAAAGTTCAGGAGGTGGGAGGGGTCAAGTGACCTTAAAGGATATTCTGGATACCCCACCCCTACTCTGTCAAAGATAAACCAAAATAATTACTGGCCATACACTGACTAAAATTCAGTCGGTTTAGCTGGGAGTGACCAATTTTGTGGCTGTCCTTGCTCAATAGAAGTTGATCGTTCAGTGGTGGCCACTCTATACAGGGCGCAGGGGCGCCGCCCCTGCCTTATCCATGCGCCCAGCCCCTTAATCTACATGCAGGGCGCCGGACACAGGGATTCCAATGTTTTTTTGTTTTTTTTTAAGCACGATTATGGCCTGAGGCTCTAATTGGCTTCAAAAAAGGGTGAGCCTGGGGCTCAGAGCCCACCCAGTTGTATGACAATAGCAAATTAATATTCGCTATTGTCTTCTTGCTTTCCCTCCCGGCCAATCAGGAAGCGGGAGGAGTGCGATTGGCCGAGAGGAGAAGCGACCCTATTGCCTGGTACCGGGGGCGGGGAGTATGTACAGGGAGATCCGGAAGATGGCCGCCGCCATCTCTCTGCTCTGCATCGCCACCCAATCGCGTGAGTACCACCCACCAGGGGGGGGGGGCTATTGGGTCGTTTGTTTGTAGGGAATCCTCCCCCCCCCGGCACCAGCCGCCAATGCGTTTAAATGACTTCTGTTGAGGGAACATGCAAAAAAAATAACTGTCTATGGCCAGCTCCTATGTGTTGAGGCATAAAATCCCCAGAACATTCTTGTGCTTGGAGAGTAACATGTGCCATGTACAACTATTCCATATTGGGGGTGACATGCGCCATATGCAGCTCCCCAGGCCCCGGTAAGCAGCAGAGATTATATGTGAAAGCCGCACATTCTTCACACATGCACGGGTAACACCAAGGTCATTGATATTTACTCAAGCAGAGTCACATACAGCCATTAACTTGTATTGGTGTTTGTATGTCACATGTGTACTCCCCTGGGTGCCAGAGAGTGCCAGGATTTTACGTCTTGGCACAAAAGAGCTGCTAAGTGTGCATAAGGCCATAGAGTGATGGGACACATATTAAGAATTTCCCATTACTGTATTATCACACAGGGAAGCCATATCCTCAAAGTTAAACTGTATCAGATAAAATGCAATGAAGTGGTTAACAATGCATGAAAAGGAAAAACATGTGAATTGTATCCACACCTCGCAGCTTCATTTCAGGCACAGAAACCCTGAAATACAAAAATGGCTAACTCAATAACAGTATGCCAATGGCATACAAATCGATCAATACAGTCAAATAATGAAATGTGCTAGTTGCAAAACAATTATGGGAAATCTTTTCACAAAGAAAGCAACAGAAGAGTTCAACAGTCTCAGGAACAAAAGTGAATCCAATCTGGTCTTTTTTTTTTTTTTTTCAATTTGGATAAAATGGGGAGAGGTTAGAAACAGGTTTATTTTGCTGTCTGTGTCCCCACTTGTGAGATTTCCCCTCACATCCTGTGTCAAAGTGAGAGCTTACCCTACAAAGAAAAAAGGAGGGTGCAAACGTCTAGTGCATGAACTGAATCAACACCAATGCAATTTATTAAAACCGCCAAAGTCATACTCACAAACATGAGAATATAAAATGCGTATAGAACACAAAACTCCAGTGACAGAGATATCACACCTCTATGGTTGGAAATCTGACGCGTTTCAAGAGACATGCTCCCTTCCTTAGGAGCTCTCTGATTCCTGATACTCTGCTTTGACAAATGTTAGTAGAACGGGTGAGCCCAATAAAAGAGTTTACTTTTTCTGTTCTGGTGCTGTATGTGTGTGTGTATATCTATGTATATATAATAACAGGAATATATAAACAAATATATGTGCAATAAAAAAAAAATTAAAAAATGTTTCATGGTGTGGACAAGAAGATAAGATAATGTAATGATAATGTAATACAATGTATAACCAAGGAAAATAACTTTTATTTACATTTTTATATAAAAAAATAAAAAATAAATAAACAAATACATAAAATGGGGAGGGGGAGGGTGGGGAAAAGGTGGGAATAAAAGGGGGGGAGTGTTCTCATATCCAACCAGGAGGGAAAATAGGTCCATATATATAAAAATTGTTTATATTGATCGTTGCCTATAATTTAAGTCTACTCTAAGGGTTCCCCGAAGAGGAGTTGTAGAAGTCAGCCAAGATAAAGCCATATAAATGGGAGAAGTCCTTCCATTGGGACCATATATTATGAAATGTGATATTTGTTCCTTTGAGAAGATTTTCCATATGTTCTATATTATGAACTCTACAGAACTACCAATGTATAGTGGGAGGCAAAGAGGACTTCCATAGAGTTGGGATGCAGAATTTGGCTGCATTAACTAGATGGATAATGATTGAATTTTTGTAAGTTTTTAATGGAATATCATTATAGTGAAGGAGGAAGAAACTTGCATTTTTAGGGATTGGAAGATCATAGTTACATAGTTAGTCAGGTTAAAAAAACACACAAGTCCATCTAGTTCAACCATAAAAAAAAAAAAAAATATCATACAATCTCATATACCCAATCCTATAACTACAGATGATCCAGAGGAAGGCAACTCCCCCCCCCCCCCCCCCCAGAAAAGCAGGATACAATTTGCTACAGCAGGGAAAAAAATTCCTTCCTGATCCTAGAGAGGCAATCAGATTTTCCCTGGATCAACTTTACTACAGCGTTATTCCCCTGCAGCAGGAGTAAAGGCTGTAGTATGTCTCTGAGTTGTGCCAATACCAAAAAAAAAAAAAGGAAAAAAAATTAAATATCTAACCTTAGAGGTTATGATATCATTAGCGGAATATCTAATTAACCCAACAAAAACGATTGCAATCATAATATTAAATTAAACACCCAAGAATCATCGAAATAATAGCACACTGTTAATTACCTCAGAAGCAGATGAAATTGATCAATTAGAATGAATGAATCTGGCCCCAAGATGACTGCCGACCAAACCCTCAAAATGGCTACTGTTGGGTGGAGATGAATCAAGCTTAAGGTGTAGTCTGTCTTTCAAAATGGAGCAGATCTAGGAGTCTATCAATGGTGATGGTAATGATGGAGATGGATGATGAGCCTCTGGAGTTGGATGATGTGTCCCACCCCTCTCTCTCTGAGCTCTCCTATTTATCATCCCAAAAACTATTTACCTTAGGGATCCTCCCAGAAGGCACAGTTTGTAATATTTACTCACTCCTGATTGGAGGGTCCTATTATCGATTAACTATTTGTTTGCATAAGCTATAACTTAACGTGACCACTAGATGGCACTCCAAGACTAGAGATCCCTATATAAGTATTTTGAGAATAAACTGTGGTTGATTCAATCTTTATAGAACCATATTTATGCTTAGATTGCTTTAAATGTCATTTTATTTAGAAGGTATATATATATATATATAATCTCGTATAGATATGTAGCTAAATTAACAAGTGTCTTGATACTTTTTCCAGTCTTTTCTAAAATGTCCCACAAGTATCAAGTTTTGCAAAGTTAAATCCATTTCTCCTTTAATTTTAAGATACTTATAAAGAAGTTCAAGAAGGTTGTCTTTTGGGTAAAGGTTTCCAGAGATGTCCTTCAATTGTTGGTAGATCTCATTAAGTTCAACAATAGAAGACACTGTCATTGAATTGAGTACACAAGAGCATTGACTTTTGGTCAGCTGAATAGACAGGTTTAGATGTGTTTTTCGCTAGCTTGGGTAAAAGTTATAAGCTCTGTCACTTCCCAACACTTGTAAGTTCTGAAAGTATTGTAAACATGGACCACTTCCAACTAAAAATAAAAAATAAAATGTACTTCTCTGGGTCCAGGTCTTGTCTGTTTACTTAAAGCGGAAGTAAACCCATCGATTTAACAGTTTAAAAAAAAAGGAATGCCGGGAATGCTAACTGCACATTGGTTGTGCTCTCAACAAAACAGTCAAACCATCCAATGGCTGGTGTCATAACGGATCACATGTGCAGCACCGTGGCAGTTGAAGATTAAACAGAGGCAAAGATGGCAGCTTCCTTTGCTGAAAACTTCCAACAATAGAACCCATTGTTCTGAAGCTGAAACAACCTTTCAGACTCTCAGCAAATTCTCAGATTCTTTTAGTTTAGTGTTAAAACGGTTCATCCAGAGGATGATCAGCATAATTCATTGAGAAGTTATGTTATCATTTTTAATTCAGAGAGGCTGTGACAAAGTGCAGTTGCACTCATTTTCCTTGGTAAATGTAAATGTGGCAAAGCTAAACACATGATTGGAAAATGGAAATCAGCAAAGCTTTACCACATTTACTAAGCTCTGTGGAAAATTAGTGCAATTGCACTTGCAAGGTGCACGGTCTATTTGCCTAAATCAAGTAAATAAACCCTAATATGCAATTTTTGATTAGATTTTAGTTGACAAAATGTCTATTTTCTGAGATTTTCACAGGAAGATTAACCCTCACCCCCTGTTTTATTTGTGACATTTGGATATATCCAATCCCTTTCTTTCCCAGTGGGGATCTTCAAATCCCTGGACTGCTACATTGGCAGCATGTGCACTAATAGCTCATCACCCAATGAGGTAAGTACATTGGGTACTAGGATGGGGAGTGGGGAGGGTGTAGGGTGTTAGTTTGCCTTTTCATTTTTTCTGAAAAGGTGAACCAACCCTTTACATTTTCATTTTCTTCTAGAGCTCTGGGGGCTGATGCTATTCAACACATCTGGGTTCTTCAGATACAGTTTTGGGTTTCAGCCAACCGCTACATGTCTACAGGACACATAATGATGTTGGGGTCAGTGGTAGGTACCATAGCGCCCAATGGGGGGGACATACTAGACACTATCAGACACACCCAGAAATGTTGGATAGCATTTCTGCCTGTAGTTGTAGAACAGAGTAAAAATTAAAAATGGTGGAGTTGATATGATAAAGGCAAATTAATACTAATGTTCACTGCAAAGAAAGTTGCAAGGGAATTTGCTCCAGAGCTTAGTGGATGAGGTGAAGTTTCACTTTGCAAAGTATACCCAATCACAAGCAAGGAATATAAAAAAAAAAAAAAAAAAAATGCACACTTTTACTTGCACATGTTTGGATGATGGAAGTCAGTACAGCCTATTAGCCTTTAGTAAACCAACCCCACTGCTTACTGAAAAAGGTAAGAATCAAATCTTTTCTTTTACTGGGGTCCTTTGTATTTTTTTTTTAAACTGTGCCAATAGTCACTTTGGGTTCCCGATTTGTTTCTCCGTGGTTCCTAAATGAAAGGGATACTGTCATTCACATATGCCACATAACCTACAATGTAGTATAGGCAAAGTTCATACTTTGGGGTTTACTTTGCAAGGGATTTACTGAATGTGGTAAAAATTCACTGCAAATGTACCGCTTACTGCCGATCTAGCCGCTCGATGTATCGGGTCCTCCTGGCTGGGCTGAGGATATAGCTGGAGATATGCTTGTATATATTCCCAAATGTAGTAATGCAAAAGGACTAGAAAATGGCACAAAACCATTAATTATAAACAAAGTATATTGTCACAGATGAATGTGCAAGGGAACCATGCAATGGTGAATCAACAAGAAGGAGATATTAAGCCGACCATAGACAGTTTGAATGTCAACCCATGTATGGGCAGGCTGAATGTACCCAAGTTTATCGATTGATCAGCTTGGTTACCTTCAGCCTGCTGGATTTTACAAGCAATTATTGCTAGCAACTGTTATAGTCACTAGCAATAATCACTGTGTTCTTCTGGCGGGGATGTCCCCCCCCCCCCCCGCAGGGCAAGGGTGTATCTGCCCTGGACAAACAAGTTGTTTGCTTTGGATGACATTTTACAAGGGGGCTGAACCACTCCCCAGACAGAAGGGACACTAGCGAGCAATCTGCTCCCCAAGGAATGCAGAGAACAGGGGCGGACTGGGCCACCGATCTCATGCCCCAAAAAAAGGCTGGGTGCAGACCCCACACAGTCCACCAGAGACCCCACACAGTCCAGAAGAGACCTCCCCACACAGTTACCAGAGACCCCACATGGCCACTTGAGAGTCCACACAGCCCACCAGACTGGGCCACCAATCTTATGCCCCAAAAAAAGGCTGCCGCAGAGGTGCAGACCCCACACAGTCCACCAGAGACCCCACACAGTCCAAAAGAGACCTCCCCACACAGTTACCAGAGACCACACATAGCAACTTTAGAGTCTGTACAGGCGGCACAGCCCACCAGAGATCCTACATAGCCACTTGAGAGTCTGCACAGGGGGTGGCATTCTAATAGGAAGAGGCAGAGCCTAAAGAGGAAGGGGTGGAGTTTATGGTTGAAGGGGTGGCCCTTAAACAGGAAGGGGTGGGGCAAATTTACACGGGGGGCCCAATTTTAGTCTTGCCTAGGGCAGCACAAAACCAAAATACATCCACTACTGCTGGGTGAACACAATGGTCCTGCAGGAGGGATTTCCCCATCAACACTGTCTGTGTTGATGGTTGAATCAAGCGATTTTATTTCATGCAACCAAAGAAAATTGTTCCATTTATGGCCGGCTTTATGCTGTATTAGCTCACAGTTGGAAGATGTAGCACAGCATTATAAACAAAAAAAGAATAACAGCAGCAATCAAGCAGTATCAGATGGTGATAATGCAACAGCTTATCAATTTGCTTATCAGGCAGCAAACAGTAAATGTCCTAGGGTGCAATTCTTTCTTATATTGCTATGGGTAGCCCTAACTAGTAAAAGAACCTAGAGGGGATCTCCACAGCAGCAGTCAAGAATAACAAAACATACTTGGTTTACACCTTCTGCTGGCCATCTAGATGGGGCCAAGAACTTTGTGTTGGTGTGCTTGTCTTGATGTACTCTACCTTTGAGAGTTTTGCATGCAGTGAGGAAGTGTTCCTAACTTGCAATCTGTCTCTCTGCTAGCATTTGCAGTGTATGGTTGACCAGCGGCCACTTACTGGTTCTGTGTACACAGCAACCTTCAGTCAATATGTTTGGCAAAAAGGGGGCTTCCCTAGTTATATTCTAAACGTGTGTTTTCTTGCTGTAAAGCAGGCTCCCTGAGATCCAAGGCACAAGGATAGCGTCCTTCTGCTTCCAGATAAATCTGTCCCACTCTTTGCTTGCAATGCACATAGGTGTTTTATGGTGTATTCCATCCTGCTCTTCTGCAGAAAATGTTTTTCCCTATCTCAAACTATATCTGTTCCTCCACTTTTATGTCCCTCTGTTGACAATTGTCACTTTTCAGCCCATGTGCAGTAATAGTTGAGTTCTTCCAGCGAACTAAACTTCCCACAATCCATCACAATCTTGCATCAGAATCTCTCTGGTTTTTCATATTCCACAGGCCCCCTCTGGTGGATGGAAGCTGAACACTGGCCATATCAGTATGGAAGTCTTGCATGGACACACACAGAGCCTCAACAGCAGTGACTCTTCACACAGGGCTACACACACAATACCCAATCACATGTAAGAAAAAACTGTATTTTGCTTGCACATGATTGGATGATGGAAGTTTCACCTCGTTCACTAAGCGAAGTGAAAATTACCTTACAAAGGGAATAGTCTATTTGCCTTTAGTAAATCAACCTTTTTGTCTCTCAGTTCCGACAGGTCTATTCAAATTCTACAAAAGGTACTGAACAAACTATTCTTCCCTGTAAAAACTCTTGCAAGAACCAGCTGGATAATTCACATTTATATTTAGTATCCCGTGTAAAGGTTACACTTCTTTATTTTTTTTCTTTCAGTACCTGAGATTTAACAAGGTATGTCTGTTTTGCCAAGCCTCAAAAGAATACAAGATGTTTGACTTTGAGACACATGAACTTTTTGAAGAAACTTTTCTTTATTCTTACCTTTTACTTTTTAACTTTTTCACACGTTTGCTTTCTGTATTGATGGAGAAGGTCACCTTTTTGAGACGTTATATAACAATATGGAGATTCTTTGATGACAAAAAATTGTAGTTTTGGATAAGTAGATCTGACACTCACTGTTTTTTTTTGTCTTAAAGTAGTATTAAACTTTCAGCACTTTTTTTTAGCTTAACACATTGACACACTGAACACAATATAATAGCATTCCCTCCTGTAAGCGGTCGCACTTTGAATGACAATTGCGCGGTCATGCAACACTCTACTCAAATGAATTCATTCCACACAAATAGAGTTTTCTTTTGGTGGTATTTAATCACCACTGGGTTTTTTTTTTGTGCTAAATTAACAAAAAAAGGCTTTTAATTAAAAATAAAAATAAAATAAAAATAAACTATTTTATAGTTTGTTATAACATTATTCAAACAGGTAATTCTTCTCCTTTACTGATGTGCGCTGATGAGACTGCACTGATCCACACTGATAGGCTGCATTGATGGGTACTGATGGGCACTGATGAGGTGGCACTGATTGTCATTGATGGGGCTGCACTAATAGATGGCACTGATAGGCACTAATAGGTGGCACTGATGGCACTGATAGGCGGTACTGATAGGTGACATTGATAAGGAGGCACTTATTGGCAGCACTGATGGACACTCAATGGCAGCACTGGTGGGCACTGATTTGCAACACTGGTGGGCACTGATTGGCAGCACTGGTTGTACTGCACTGATAATCAGGACACTGTTAATCAGTGCCCTGATTATCAGTGTAAATGTCCCTTTTAGAGAAGCCGGTTATCTGCTCTCCTCTCCTCGTGCTGTCAGCATGAGGAAAGGAGTGCCAATAACTGGCTTCTGTTTACATCCATGATCAGCTGTGATTGGACACAGCTGATTACGTGATAAATAGCCGCTGATTGGCTCTTGGCTCCTCAGTCTCTAATCAGCAGTGTCCTCTGGATATGATGGCCACCCAGAACTAGCCGGCCGTGCTGTAGCCGTCATTTGGCTATACAGCTGTCGGCAAATGGTTGCATTTGTACTCTGGAAATAGCAGTTTATACCTTTCAATGCTGCTGGCTCTTGCTTTCTTAGTGCGGCTTCCCAGAACTTCTGTTCCTCACAAGAAAGAGTTAACAGTGTACAGTGCATTCTACAGCCATTCTGTTAGCTTGGAGAAAGGAGGAGTGCCTTGCTATCCTAGGCTATGGGGCTGTGTGTTTCTATTGGTGCACACATCGTAGGGAGACATAACTCTAGCCCCTGTAGGCAAGGGTGACTCCATAGGATGCTGCAAGAGAAAGGAGCCACCATGAAACAGGAAACCTGCGACCAGCAGTCATGGCACCAGCTGAAATTTGAACATAGGCAAGAATATTAAAATAAAGAAGCTGCATACACATGGTCGGAAATTCCGACCACAAAATCCGTCGGATTTTTTTTTTTTCCGACACTGGTGTTGCATACACACGGTCGGACAAAGTTGTCGGAAAATCCGATCATCCTGAACGTGGTGACGTTCGTTGCGTACGACGGGACTACGTAGAGGCTAGTAGCCAATAGCTTTGGTCTTGTAATGTGATCTGAGCATGTGTGGCACTTTGTCCGTCGGACTAGGCTACACACGATCGGAATTTGCGTGATCAGACTTTGCTGTCGGAAAATTTGAGAGCAGGAGATCAAACTTTTTCCGTCGAAAAGTCCGATGGAGCCCAAACACGGTCGGAATTTCCGACAACATTGTCCGATAGGACATTTTCCGTCGGAAAATCCGACCGTGTGTATGGGGCATAAGAGTTTATTATTACTGTAAAGTTGTGAAGTGAGGGCTCCTATGCCTTCCTCAACATACAGTTCGAAGCTCTGTCTTTTGGGGATCTTTGAAAACTAGCCAAGCTCCTATCAGGACAAAAAATTCCTTTGTGTTTTTGTAATGCAAAAAAAATAACAAATGTATTCTTTCAAGATGACAAGCCCCCAGTCTACCAGCTTTACCCTTATGGGTTCAACAGATTAATTCCAACCTCCCTCTATGTGGAATGATATATGAAAACAGGGAGTGACCCGAAAACCACTCTATAATATGGGGCATATAGTTATCCATTCTGTTATAAAGTCATTGGCTCTCTCCAAGTAATTTCTTTAATTTGAAACCCTTATATTCCACCAAACCTTTTGTATACATGTCTTATATTTTCATATTATGTATCATTAGCATTGTATGGACAAAAAATACTAATACTCTGGTATTTAAATAGTAGTACTGTTTTATTGTGTTCTTTTTGTTTTATTGTTTTTTTTTTTTTGTTTTGTTTTGTTTTTTGTTACTACAATAAAAAAGTAAACTAAGATGACAGTGATGTACTTGAGAAATTATCTTTGCGTTTTAACCACTACAATACTGGGCACTTTCGCCCCCTTCCTTCCTAGACCAATTTTCAGCTTTCAGCGCTCTCGCACTTTCAATGACAATTGCGCGGTCATGCTACACTGTACCCAAATAAAATTTTTATCATTTTGTTCGCACAAATAGAGCTTTAGTTTGGTTGTATTTATTCACGACTCCGTTTTTTATTTTTTGCGATATAAGCGAAAAAATAGCAGAAATTTTGAAAAAAAGCAATATTTTCTCCTTTCTTTTTTAAAAAAAAATCCAATAAAATCAAATTTTGTCATAAATTTAAGCATGTATTAAGAATGTATTCTGCTACATGTTTTTAGTAAAAAAAAATCCGTTAAGTGTATAATAATTGGTTCGCGTGATCACGGACATATGTACGCAAATGATCATTGGCACATGTTATTTTACTGGGACATATGTGGGGGACATGTGTTTTTATTATTTTGGGACATGTGTTTTTATTTGGGGACATGTGTTTTTATTATTTGGGGACATGTGTGTTTTGGGGACATGTGTGTTTTGGGGACATGTATGTTTTGGGGACATGTGTGTTTTGGGGACATGTATGTTTTGGGGACATGTGTGTTTACACTAGACTGGTGATCAGTGAGTAAAAAGCTGTAAAAAAACAGCTAATACTCACTGATCACCAGCCGGCTGCAGCGATCCGCTCTCCTCTCCTCAGCGACGACTTCCATGTGAGGAGAGGAGAGCCGATTGCCTGGCAACCGGCTGTTTGCTTACATCACATGACAGCTGTGATTGGACAGGGCCGTCATGTGATCAGGAGGGCCAATCACAGAGCCCTCCTGCCGATCCGAGATGCGCCGTGTCTGGTTGACACGAGCGCATTGGGATCGCGCCGCTGCGCGGGCACACGCGCGCGCGATCCCCCTACTTCTGAAGGATGTTCAGGAACGTCCTATCAGAAGTAGAAGGCTCCCACCTGGCCGTTTATATACAGTGGCCGGGTGGGAAGTAGTTAAAGGGTATTTCCATTTTTGTAAAAAAATATATATATTTCCTTTTCTATTAGCTATATTTAATGCATTCATTAAGTATTCAGACCCTCTTCACTTTTTTTCAATTTTGTTATGTTGCAGCCTTTTTTTTTCTCAATAATCTACACTCCATAATGACAAAGTGAAAACAAAAGTTGTACTTTTCTCCATTCAGCCTTCCCTCAACCATGACCAGTCTCCCAGTCCGTGCTGCTGAAAAACACCCTCACAACATAATGCTGCCACCACCATGCTTCACTGTTGGGAATGGTATTGGGCAGGTGATTAGCTTGGCCTGGTTTCCTCCACACATAACGTTTAGAATGAAGGCCAAACAGTTCAATCTTGGTTTCATCAGACCAGAGAATCTTGTTCCTCACAGTCTTATGCCCCGTACACATGTTCCGATTATCGTACAACAGATCGTTCACATTTTGTTGCATACAACTAAGATCGAATACAACAGTGCAAAATGTGTGTAAGATTTTTGTCTACGATTCTGGAAAAATCTTCCGTTGTGCGTAGCTACGTATTTTCAATGATGTCAAATACGCGTGACCCCTGTGTATTTCTGCGTGGTGTTTGTCAAACTACTTTTATCGGACGCATTCTGTACTGATTACACGATTGTCGTACGATGGGCTGTCCGACCGAAGTTTTCCTGTTTGTCCCTTCGAATTTGGTTGGACGGACCACGGTCGTGATCGGCTGTCGAAAGCTGCATACTAACGATCAGGTTATCGAACGATCTGTCCGAAAGCGACTTTTGTCGTCCGATAATCAGAACGTGCATACGGGGCATTAGGCCCCTTTCACACTGGGGCGGTGTGGGCGTCGGCGGTAACCGTCGTTTTAGCTTTACCTTTGTTTTAGCAGCGGTATTCAGCTTTAACCCCCGCTAGCGGCCGAAAAAGGGTTAAAACCCCCCTCAAAGCACCGCTGCAGCGGTGCTTTGCCGGTGGTAGTGCCGTGCTGCCCCATTGATTTCAATGGGTAGGAGCGGTATATATCCTTCACCGCTCCAAAGATGCTGCTAGCAGGACTTTTTTTTACCATCCTGCTAGCGCACCGGAGTGAAAGGACCCTCTTTTTTCAGGCGCTATACAGGCACTATTTTTAGCGCTGTAGCGCCTGAAAAACGCTTCAGTGTGAAAGGGGCCTTAGAGTCCTTCAGGTTCTTATTTTGTAAATTCCAAGTGGGCTTTCATGTGTAATCTTTTTACTTGAACAAAAATTATGTATACAAACAATACCTTGAATGTATCATCTCCATATCTCAAAGAAGATCCAAAGAACTTAGCAGAAGACCTGGGGCTTGTGCCCGGGGTGTCAGGGTCTAGCCATGACCCTGGTATGAACAGAACATGGTAGCCCTTCTTGTATTCTGGAAGTGACTGTTCTCTGTTCCCTAAATACACTGTACAACTTTCTATGTCTGCTGAACATCTGTGATCAGCCTCCATACTGTCTTACTACAGGATTCTTTTCAGTCTCTGACACATTTGCAGAAGCTGTAAAACCGTACGGATTCAAAACCCGCCTAATACTGCAAATAATTAATGAAAACAGATGGCTGGTGTCAGTCACGCAGAGTAAATTTTACATTACATGGCAATCCAGACACTGGCAGACTCAGTACCTTTTCTAATGTTCAAATGCCCTTTTTTTGGTGACGGCTTCTCTTGAATGAATTCATGAATTGCATGCAATGCAATGTTTCAAATGTTTTTATTGGTTAATACAGCATCAATACACTACTGTTGTGAACAAACTGTTAAAATATTTATTGGCATCAATTTTACTCCATGTCTAACATTGTAGAGTCTTAGGGGACTCAGGTACACTATATTGTCAAAAGTATTAGGAAACCTGCCTTTACACGCACATGAACTTTAACCACTTGCCGACTGGGCCATAGCCGAATGATGACTACAGCGTAGTCAGATAACTCTGGGAGGTCGTCATATGATGTCCTTACAGAATCGTGCTTCTGCATGCCCCCTGGGGTGCGCACCCGGTAATCTCTGTGACCGTCGGGTCTCCCAGACCCAGCGAGTCACAAATCGGGATAAAGGGCCAATGACAGCGGCCCATTACCACGTGATCAAACCGTCCAATGATGGCGTGATCACTTGTAAACAAACCAAAGCTTGTCCGGTTCAGCTCCTCCCCTCTCCTCACACTGATCGGTACAGCGTGTGTAGCACCCTATAGCTTAAGCAGGGAGTTCCTCACAAATTTACTTGCCAGAAGTAGTTATCCTGGTTGATTGATAGAGATCTATTGATTCCTCCCCCTTACCATGGTAATAATGGAACTAATACTGATAAAAATATTTATAAACGTACCCAATAAAACAATCAAAATATTTAATTGAGAAAAATTGATATAATACAATTTAATTAAATTATACTAACTGACAGGTGTAGCTAATATGTATGATAATATATCCCATCTATTGAAGGATGTCAGCTATCTTTGGCCTTGGAGGTCCTAATTAGACTGGAAGAGCTTAAAAACTTTGCTACACGTGTAATGGTGGGGGGGGGGGGGGGGGGGGGCAGCAGCGCTGTGGGTTGGATCTGAATTTCCCACAGCACTGATCTGTGCTCATCCATCCATCCATGCTCCATCCGTGCTCCATCCATGCTCCATTTATGCTCCATGCGTGCTGCATCCATGGCTCATCCATCCATGCTCCATCCGTGCTCCATCCATCCATCCATGCTCCATCTATGCCCATCCATGGCTCATCCATCCACCCATGCTCCATCTGTGCTCCATCTATGTGTGCTCAATCCATGGCTCATCCATCCATCCATGCTCCATCTTTGCTTCATCCATGCTCCATTCGTGCTCCATCCATGGCTCATCCATCCATCCATGCTCCATTTATGCTCCATGCGTGCTCCATCCATGGCTCATCCATCCATCCATGCTCCATCCGTGCCCATCCATGGCTCATCCATCCATCCATGCTCCATCCGTGCCCATCCATGGCTTATCCATCCATCCATGCTCCATCTGTGCTCCATCCATGCTCCATCCATGGCACATCCATCTATCCATACTCCATCCGTGCTCCATCTATGCTTCATGTGTGCTGCATCCATGGCTCATCCATCCATCCATGCTCCATCCATGCTCCATCTGTGCTGCATCCATAGCTCATCCATGGTTCATCCATCCATCAATGCTCCATTGGTGCCCATCCATGGCTCATCCATCCAATGTAGATCCTTAACCGCTTCAGCCCCGGAAGAATTTACCCCCTTCCTGACCAGAGCACTTTTTGTGATTCGGCACTGCATTGCTTTAACTGACAAAATTTACGTCCTTTTTTTCCCACAAATAGAGCTTTCTTTTAGTGGTATTTGATCACCTCTGTGTTTTAAATTTTTTGCGCTATAAACAAAAAAAGAGCGACAATTTTGAAAAAAAAAACGCATTATTTTTTACTTTTTGCTATAATAAATATCCCCCAAAAATACATAAAAAAGCGATTTTTTTTCTCAGTTTAGACCGATACGTATTCTTCTACATATTTTTGGTAAAAAAAAAATTGCATATTAAGCGATTATTGATTGGTTTACGCAAAACTTATAGCGTTTACAAAATAGGGCATAGTTTTATGGCATCAGTGCATCATAGATCAGTGCTATACAAATGCACTGATTCCTGTGTAAATGACACTGTCAGTGAAGGGGTTAACCACTAGGTGGCAGTGTATGGGTTAAGTGTGTTATAGGGGAGTGTTTCTAACTGTGGGGGGGCGTGGCTGTGTGTGACACATCACTGATCTCTGCTCCGATCACAGGGAGCAGAGATCAGTGACACTGTCACTAGGCAGAACGGGGAGATGCTTGTTTACATTAGCATCTCCTGTTCTTCCTCCCCGCGACGATTGAGTCCGCAGGACTCGCGACCCGACTCACGGAGCTTGCCGCAGGCGCCCACCTGCCGCCTCTTAAAGGGCAACATACTTGTACGTGATTCTGCCGTGCCCTTCTGCCGCAGTATATCTGCGTGAGGCGGTCGGGAAGCGGTTAATGCTCAGCTTGCCGTCTTTCACTAGACTTCTTGTACTCTCAGCTACCTACTGGATTCCCGAGCTTCACCCACAGCAAACGGCTGTACTTTATTTTCAAGCTTTACTTACAGCTACCCGCCGTACTCCTTCAAGCTTTATTAACAGCTACCCGCTGTATTCCTGGATGAGTCTCCACTGAAGCTTTCCAGCTTACTTCACCATCCCCGGCTAGTGAAGCGTCTGCTCTGGTACTCCTTCAGAAGTTCATCCCTTCCAAGCTTGCCCCTGGTAACAGGAGTGGTCATCGCTATGGTAAGTGCTTTTCCTTTACCTCACGCAACGAACATGCTCCCCTCAGGCTAAGCCTCTAACACACGTGGTTCTGCCCCAGGCTTTGGGCCTAACCTCTGCTGCTCCTTCTTTGCGGAACCTTGAATTACTGGATAGGCCTCACGTATGCCATTGCCTAGCAACCAGTAGGACTCCTGGATAGGCCTCAGGCTTTAGGCCTATCAGCCAGGAGCTGTTTGACACACATCCACCCAGGCCGCAGCCCCGGGCGGGAAGAACCCCTATCACCTGACTCCTCCCGAAGAAAAAATAACCTCTCGCAGCACGTAAATCGGCCAAAGAAACTGCTGCTAATTGGCTGAGACAACTTATTTACCCATCACCTGAATTCACTGTAATCCATCATCCTAGTGCAACAGGCAACAGTGCCACCTATTGACAGAAGAGGGATACTACAAATTAAACTCAGACTTAGGACAGAAATCAGTGGATCAAAGACTACCATTTAGCCAGGCTAGTTACCACGTAGCACAACTAGATTTATTAGCAGCCCTGTTTAGGACCAGGGTGCTACATAGTGTATGTCCTTGGGTAGAGTTTTCCTGAACACACTCAACTGTAAGATCTGTTTATAAAAAGCAGAAATGTACATATAGACACATCATCTAGATTCTGAGTATATAGCAAATCTCCTAATTAGCATGGAGTGTTTCTCCCTCAACATATGCTCAAGTGGATTGGATATCATTGTTTTTCTTCGATATTTAATCTCAGTAAAAGGATACGTAATTTCATATTTTTCAATTTGTCTAGAAATGATAAGAGCTTTCACCTTCTGCCCCTAAACAAATCCCAGGCAGGCTTATACATTTATAAGTCACCTCTCATTGTCAAGGGGCCTTAAAGGGGTTGTAAACGCTCGTTTTTTTTTTTTTTTAAATAACAAACATGTCATACATACTTCCACTGTGCAGTTCGTTTTGCACAGAGTGGCCCCGGTCCTCCTCTTCTGGGGTCTTTCAGTGGCGCTGGTGGCTCTCCTAAGGTGGACACCCATGCTGACACGCTCCCCGAGTCCTGCATCTGTGTCCATTCACACAGAATGCAGGACTCAGCCCCGCCCCCTGGCGCCACTTTATTGGATTCGATTGACAGCAGCGGGAGCCAATGGCTGCGCTGCTATCAATCTATCCAATCAGAACGCGAGACACCAGCTAGAGCTGGTGTGCTCGTTCCTGGCCGGAGGATGACATCGTTTAGGTAAGTAAAACGGGGGCTTGGGGGGCTGCAGCACTACAGAAGGTTTTTCAGCTTAATGCATAGAATGCATTAAGGAGATAAACCATGAGGGTTTACAACCCCTTTAACCACTTTCAGACCGGACCAATTTGCAGCCAAAGGACCAGGCCCCTTTTTGCGATTCGGCACTGCGTCGCTTTGACTGACAATTGCGCGGTCGTGCGACGTGGCTCCCAAACAAAATTGACGTCCTTTTTTCCCACAAATAGAGCTTTCTTTTGGTGGTATTTGATCGCCCCTTTTTTATTAGTAATGACGGCGATCTGCGATTTTTTTGTGACTGCGACATTATGGCGGACACATCGACATTTTTGACACATTTTTGGGACCATTGTCATTTATACAGCAATCAATGCTATTTAAATGCATGGATTCCTGTATAAATGACACTGGCAGTGAAGGGGTTAACCACAGGGGGGCAGTGTAAGGGTTAAGTGTGCCTAGGGGTGTGTTTCTTACTGTGGGGGCGTGGCTGTCAGCTAGTGAATGCTGATCTCTGCTCCAATCACAGGGAGCAGAGATCGGCGTCACTAGTTGCTAGGCAGAACGGGGAGATGCTGTTTATCTCGGCATCTCCCCGTTCAGCCTTCCCGTGAGACGATCGCGGGTGTCCCCGCGGCGATCGAGTCCGCAGGGACCGCGGCCGGACTCACGGGGGTGCCGACCAGCTCCCGGCGCGCTCCCGATGGCACGGACAGGCAGAAAGAAGGGACTTATATATACGCCCTCCTGCCTGTCCGTGCCATTCTGACGACGTATATCGTCGTGCGCTGGTCGGCAAGTGGTTAAAAGTGACAATGACAGATGTAGTACTGAGCCTGTGAGAGACTGTTTGCCATGTCAGGATATTCAGCATATTATCTTGTCTACATTCTTTAGTAAAGGATGAATTTGGTACCAAGATGTTAAAAGCCCGACTTTAACCAGTTAAAAGAGTTACGATCTCTTTCAGGTATATATTGCTGTTTATGACCCCATGGGGACATTCTCTTTAATTCTGTTGCTGTCACTTTGGGAACAAGAAAGATTTATCTTATCCTACAAAGACACTGAAAGCAATGGAAGAACTTTTTTATTAGCATGAAGATTTAGAGAACATTTGCTGTCTGTTTCCTCTTGGAGGAGAAACCATTCGTACGAATCCGAATTACGAATTTTTACGAATACGAATTCTGTACGAAATACGAAATTTCGTTTACGAATTTCGGATACAAATTATCGGAATCCAAACGACCAAATGATGAATTTCAACTAATATGAAAGAAATTATAGCGGATATAACTAATGATTCGAATGAATTCGAGATTCAGTATAACGAATATCGACACTACGAATAATAACGAATTATCCAAAAACGTATTAACGTTACATAACACAAGTCTATAAATGTCTATTGTTCACCAATCACTCAGAGGAAGTACGAAATACGAAATTTCGCATTCGTAAACTAAATTTCGGATTTCGTACTTTCTCTGAGTCATTGGTGAACAAAAGACAATAGACTTGTGTTACTTATGTAACACGTTTTCGGATAATTCGTTATTATTCGTAGAGTGTCGATCTTCATAACGATTCGTAACGATATTAACGATTTGTAACGATTCGCACGAAATTCGTATTTCGCACGAATCCGAATTAAATTTCGTACACTAATTACGAATTACGATTTTTTTTTTATATGAAACGGAACGGAATGAAACTAAACAAATTTTTTGACGGCTCCCATGTCTAACACTCACCCTGTCCATCCCAGGGAAAGACAAATTATACCCCAGGTGGGGGAAAGGTGTGACTGCAAGAATCGTGTAAAAAAGCCCCCCTAATGCTTATAATGCTTTGTGCTATATTATTAAAACCTAGGGCTAAAATACTCCTTTTAAAATATTATTGCTTCTGTACTCTGTAGAGAGAGAGTAAGTCTTGTTTTAGTCTTGTCTTAACCACAATCTAGAGTCTGGGACAAAGTGATGCGATAGCCTGTTTAATGTTAAAAAAAAACTCTGTACATTGTCAGGCGAGATATGCTATGAATAAATATATATACATGGGGGACGTTTTTAGCCCGGCCTGGATTGGTAATGACCCATGAGTGGGCTATATTCTGATTGTATACTATAAGAAATGCTGTAATGGGAAAATAAAACAGTAGTAGTGTATGAATTCTAATCTCTGTTGGGTCATTATATATATTGCTCCCTGCGCAGGTCTGGGTTGGTGGAACAGAGAAATACCGGCACATAAGGTAATGTAATTAGACAGTATTAAATGTGATAGCTAGTAATAAAGGTGAGGGAGGACAGAGGGTCCTTCAGCGACCAGTGCTAAATCCCTTGTATAACTGGGGTACCTCCAAAGATAAGGAGGAAAAAAAAAAAAGAGAAAAAGAGACAGAGGCCACAGGAGAGTTCCTTATGGTGTAGTAGTTTGACAGATAATTGGATGAAATATATGATGAAAAGGTAAATTGCAATGGAGTACTCACACCTGGGAGGTTGCTGAGCTCCCTAATGGGGGATCAGACAACCTGGCATGTAACCCTGCAGGGAATATGACTGTCCCTGCGCAGAGTAAGGTTGCTCTCAATGCTTGATGGGGTGATCCTGACGATCCTACGCTCTGCGGTCTCAGGATTCCAGTGTGTTCACAGTAAGGTTTATGAGCTCCAAAAGATAGGAAACTGGTGTGAGCAGAGGCTCCTGAATGTGAAGGAGAAACTGAGAAATAGATTCTTCATTGATTTGATATTTATTGCTTTCAAAATAGTATTAAACACCGTCAACGTGTTTCTTGGCACTACACTAGCCACTTCCTCAGGATGGTGCAGAGGACACTTTGCTGTGATCTGTCTCACATGCTGTTTGTGAAATGCATTGATGGTGTTTTATATTATTCTGTTAGCAATTGCAGCACCCTGGTGTTTAGGCAGGGTTGCTCCTAAATTTACCTGCCAGGTATAGCTACCTTGGCTATTTGTTGAGGATCAATGATTTCACTCTGCCGCGTACACACGGTCGGACTTACTGGCAGAAAAAGTCTTAAGGAAACTTTTCATCGGATATTCCGATCGTGTGTGGGCCTCATCAGACTTTTTTTTTTCTAAAATTCTGACGGACCTAGAAATAGTTCATGTTTTAAATATTTCCGAAGGAACCAATTCCTATCGGGAAAACCGCTCGTCTGTATGCTGTTCCGACGGACCAAAAACGCATGCTCTGATGCAAGTACGAGACGGCAGCTATTGGCTACTGGCTATTGAACTTCCTTTTTCTAGTCACGTCGTACGTGTTGTACGTCACCGCGTTCTAGACGGTCGGACTTTGGTGTGATTGTGTGTAGGCAAGACAGTTTCAGTGGAACTCCGTCGAAAAAACCTTTGAAGTTTATTCCGATTGAAAAAACGGTCGTTTGTACGCGGTATAAGTCTGTAATTGCTGCACTTCTCTCTTTTGCCGCTAGGTGGCCAGGTACCTGGAGGCATTAGCTATGACAAGGGCAATGCAAGGTCAGATCAGGGCTGGTGCTACCACTAGGCAAACTAGGAAGCAGCCTAGGGCGTACTGCAGCCTAGGGCACCCAACCACTGGTATTCCTACTTTCTTCTCTCTGCAGCAAGCAACTAAGTCTCAGCATCAGCAGGCAGCCACTGCTCCGTTCTCACATAGTGTCAGAGGCGCAGGGGTGGCGGAGGACTGTGTCTGTGTCCCGTCTCCCGAATGAATGGAAGCAAGCAAACATTTGAGGATGGGCACTCGTAGGCTGTATTTGTTGGGCGCTGGTGAGGCTGCTTCTTTAAAAAGGTTGGGTATACATGGGCAGGGCAAAGGGGGTGGAGTCATGGGGTGGAGCCAAGGGGAGCGGCAAAATGAGGCTTCGCCTAGGGTGTCAAAAATCCTTGCACCAGCCCTGGGTTAGATTATGGGTATATGGGGTATCCCAACCAATGGGCATGGGTTTTCTTAAACCCCTTGGCCTTCTGGGAGAGCCTATATATTTGGGCGGAGTCAGGTGATCACTGTTCTGTGCCACCTGGACGGCTGTCTGGGTGGAAGTGTGTTGGGCCTATTCCGGGCACATCTGGCTGCTAGGCTGTCTGAGGGCCTATCCAGAAGCTCATGTGCAGCTCAGCAAACATTTAGGGCCCTGATCTGTGCCGCTGTGATGTGACTACTGTGCCCATACGTGGGAGTGACATGATCGCGACCCAACCATTCAAGCGCCTGAAGGCACAGAAACCATGGCCAAGATAGAAGTGCCCGTCACTGCTGGATCGATCACAAAGCGGTGCAGGAGGGCTCGGTTTGAGAGGGAACTGTGCCATAATATGCTGCGCATTCTAGTACATTATGGCATAACCCACCTGGGGGACCCCAAAACTAAGAAAAAAATGTGGACTTTACTAACGTTTTAGCTTAATCAAGGCAGTTGTGTGCATTGTCCCAGGCTCAAGTTGCTGATTGATAAGTAACTCTGACGGTTTTTCCAATGGAATTCCGATGGAATTCCGCTCAAGCTGTGTTGCCTACACACGGTCACACCAAATTCCGACGGTCAATAACACAGCGGCATAAAACACGTTCAACAGCACTATAAAAGGGAAGTTTAATGCTTCCGAGCATGCATCGAATTGTTTCCGAGCATGCGTCGGAATTTTCCGTGTCGGAATTGCATACACACGATCGGAAAATCCGATAGAAAGGTTTTCCGTCGGAAAAATTGAGAACAGGTTCTCAATTCAAAGTCCGTCGGAAATTCAGAAAGAAAAAGACCGTTGGGCATACACACGGTCGGAAAATCCAATGAAAAGCTCCCATCGGACTGTTTCCATCGGAAATTCCCACCGTGTGTACGCCGCATTAGACTTCTGCATGCTTTCAAATAGTCGTGACTGAAAAAATACTAAGAAACATTGACACTGAAAAAATACTAAGAAACATTAGAATGTAAGTATGCTTTTCCCTTTGTTTACTTCCTCACTTTACTCCCCATCAATAATACATGGAGATCCTTCATACATTCTGCTGTACATCCATGAGCACAAAAGGCCAAGTCATGTATGTGAATACCTTATATATAAAGAAAAAAACAGCCCTAAAGTTGCTTTTATCTATGAAGATGGCAAGGGCAATGGTATCCCTTGCTATCCATAGTGCCTTAAGTGTCTTAACTGCATCTATTTCATCCTTGTAGGTCTAATAACAAAAAGAACCTACAACAAAAGCATGAACATGTATACACAGCCCGGTCCAAAGGGGCCATGGACATGTTGTTCTGCAATCACTCATTCTGCAACCAATCTATGCTGCCTATATCGTCTGTTTTCATACATCCAGAAATTCTACGCAGTTTACTAACCCGGTCCATGTACATATATCAAAACTGAACATGATTGATGCCACTGTACAAAATTTGCACTTTTAAAACCCAGTTTGTGCTTACAGAGGATCCAGTCACTCCCAAGGTTAAATCCCATTTTTCTTAGAAGCTTTCATACATAAAAAGTAAAAGTAAAGCATGCCTGACACCAGTATTAATCAAAGGCCTGGATTATATGCATGAAGCAGCTCATAGATTTGTAATGTAAAAAAAAACAGCTAAATAAAATACAATATACAGTGCCTTACAAAAGTATTCACCCCCCCCCCCCCCCTTGGCTTTTTACCTATTTTGTTACATTACAGCCTTTAGTTCAATGTTTTTTTTTTTTTTTAATCTGAATTATATGTGATGGATCAGAACACAATAGTCTAAGTTGGTGAAGTAAAATTAGAAAAATATATACATAAAACGATTTTTTAGAAATAAAAAAATGATAATTGGCTTGTGCGTATGTATTCACCACCCTTTGTTATGAAGCCCATAAAAAGCTCTGGTGCAACCAATTACCTTCAGAAGTCACATCATTAGTGAAATGATGTCCACCTGTGTGCAATCTAAATGTCACATGATCTGTCATTACATATACACACCTTTCTGAAAGGCCCCAGAGGCTGCAACGCCTAACAAGAGGCACCACTAACCAAACACTGCCATGAAGACCAAGGAACTCTCCAGACAAGTAAGGGACAATGTTGTTGAGAAGTACAACTCAGGGTTAGGTTATAAAAAAATATCCAAATCTTTGATGATCCCTAGGAGCACCATCAAATCTATCATAACAAAATGGAAAGAACATGGCACAACAGCAAACCTGCCAACACACTGCTAAAGCAACACTTGAGTGGTTTAAGAGGAAACATGTAAATGTGTTGGAATAGCCTAATCAAAGCCCAGACCTCAATCCAATAGAAAATCTGTGGTCAGACTTAAAGATTCACAAGCGCAAACCATCCAACTCGAAGGAGATGGAGCAGTTTTGCAAGGAGGAATGGGCAGAAATCCCAGTGGTAATATGTGGCAAGACTCATAGAGAATTATCCAAAGCGACTTGGAGCTGTGATAGCCGCAAAAGGTGGCTCTACAAAGTATTGACTTTAGGGGGGTGAATATTTATGCACATTGACTTCTTCTGTTATTTTCTCCTATTTGTTGCTTGCTTCACAATAAAAATAAAAATAAAAATAACATCTTCAAAGTGGGCATGTTCTGTAAATTAAATGATGCAAATCCTCAAACAATCCATGTTAATTCCAGGTTGTGAGGCAACAAAACACGAAAAAATGCCAAGGGGGGTGAATACTTTTGCAAGGCACTGTAGCTAACAGAACATTCATGGATAACCCAGCACACTGGATGGCATGGTGGTAACAAAGCCAAGAAGAAAGTAAAGCGTTACCAGTAAATGGAAGGATTCCACAAGGCTGGCTGGTACCCCACTTCATTAGACTAGTAGGAAAGTGAAATCGGGCCAAAGAGCTGCACAAAAAAGTTATATCAATGTCAAATATCTTATTTTACTTATTAATTTGGAAAATGTTTCATGTGTAATAGTGAAAGTTGCTCCTAAACCTAACTACTGTTTTAACCACTTCCTGACTGTCCCATAGCAGATTTACTGAGACAGGGTGGCCGCGTTGCGCAGAATCACGTGTATATGATTCCGCACTCTCGGGTTTTGGGTGCGAGTGCACGCCGGCACGCTCCTGCTAATCAGGGACAAGTACCTATGCCTTCAACTAGTAAAAGCACCTCCCCCACTACACTGAAACATTAGCTAGGCACACAGTTAACCCTTTGATTGCCCCTGATGTTAACACCTTCCTTGCCATGTCATTAGTACAGTGACAGTGTATATTTTTAGCACTTATCACTCTATTAGTGTCACTGGTCCCCAAAAAGTGTCAAAAGTGTCTGTCAGGTGTCCGATTTGTCTGCCACAATATTGCAGTGCCTCTATAAGTTTGCTGATCGCAGCCATTACTAGTAAAAAATATTTTTTAAAAATAAATTAAAATATGCCATAGTTTGTAGATGCTTTAACTTTTGTGCAAACCAATCAATATATACACTTATTAGGATTTTGTTTTACCAAACACATGTAGCGGAATACATATTGGCTTAAATTGAAGAAGAAATTAGATTTTTACATTTTTTTTATTGGAAATGTTTTATAGCAGAAAATAAAAAAACATACAGTGGAACCTCAGATTACGAGCATAATCTGTTCCAGGAGTATGCTCGTAATCCAAAGTACTCCCATATCAAAGCGAGTTTTCCCATTGAAATAATTTGTTCCGCATTGACTTCAATGGGATGCAATACCGCAAGTGGCCAGAGGCGGGGGGCGCCGGAGAGCCTCGGAAATGGCCGAAAAGGCCCGATCACACTTCTGCTGACCTCGGCCAACCTCGGAAAGACTCCGTTCACGAGCCTTTCCAAGGTTTGCCAAGGTCAGCCGAACTGTCCTCGGGCCTTTCTGTGCATTTCCGAACGCTGACGATCAGCGCTGTTCGGCTCCGGCGCCCCCCCATCTCAGGCCAAAAGCGGTGCTGCACTCCGCTTTTGGCCTGAATCCTGCTCGTTTTGCGAGACAACACCCGCAAACCGAGTTAGGATTTTTAGAAATACAGTGCTCGTTTTGCGAAACGCTCGTTAACCGCGTTACTCGCAAACCGAGGTTCCACTGAATATATATTTTTTAAATTGTCATTCTTTTTTTTTTTTTTGTTTATAGGCCAAAAAATAAAAACTGCAGAGGTGATCAAATACCACCAAAAGAAAGTGCTATTTGTGGGGAAAAAAAGAACATACATTTTATTCGTGTTGCACAATCTCGCAATTGTCAGGTAAAGTAACGCGGTGCCGCATCGCAAAAGATGGCCTGGTCAGGAAAGGGGGCAAACCTTCTAGAGGTGAAGTGGTAAAGTCATGTCTGACATTTTTACCTACAGGTAAGCTTATAAAAAAAAGCTATAATATAAATATCTCCTAATCATGCACTGTTTAGGAGATATTCCAGTGAGCAGCAGCCGGTGACGTCACCGGCGCATGCGTTGTGAAGGAACGGCATATCTGTGCCATCCCTTCAGAGCTCTGTGCGCATGTGCAGGAGTGACATCATCGCAGCTCAGCCAGTCAGACAGGCGAAGCCCACGAACCCGGTAGGAAGACTGGATGAAGATTGAAGCCCTGACAGTGGTGACAGAGCGCTACTGGAGGGCTTTGTTTTAAGGTAAGTCTCTCATATTGTGCTAGTATGCAATACATGCTAGCACATTATAACATTGCCGTACAGGGTAAATCTTTTTTTTTTTATCAAATTTTAGTACCACTTTAAGCTTAATGGTTCTTGCCTGAAAATTGGAAACAATATCCCTAATGCCCCGTACACACGATCAGATTTCCGACAACAAATGTTGGATGTGAGCTTGTTTGCGGAAATTCCGACCGTGTGTATGCTCCATCGAACATTTGTTGGTGGACTTTCCGCCAACAAATGTTGGCTAGCAGGTTCTCAAATTTTCCGCCAACAGATTTTTGTTGTCGGACTTTCCGATCTTGTGTACACAAGTGAGTCGCACAAAAGTTCACGTATGCTCGGAATCAAGTACAAGCTGGAAGCGCTCGATCTTGTAAAACTAGCGTTCGTAATGGAGATATCACATGACTATTGAACTTCCTTTTTATCAGCTCGCCGTACATCTTGTACGTCACTACGTTCATAATTGTTGGCCAACATTTGTGTGACCGTGTATGGGAGCCAACAACCTTCGAACAAAATTCCACGGTTTTGTTGTCGGAAAGTCCAATTGCGTGTACAGGGCATTACACGATCAGATTTTCCGACAACAAAATCCATATTTTTTTTCCGATGGATGTTGGCTCAACACGGTCACACAAAGTTGGTCAGAAATCCTAAACGTCAAGAACGCAGTGACGTACAACATGTACGACGAGCCGAGAAAAATTAAGTTCAATAGCCAGTGTGGCTCTTCTGCTTGATTCTGAGCATGCGTGGAACTTTGTGCGTCAGAATTGTGTACACACGATCGGAATTTACGACGGATTTTGTTGTTGGAATATTTGAGATCCAGATCTCAAATTTTGTGTGTCAGAAAAAATGTCCGATGGAGCCTACACATGGTCAGAATTTCCGACAACAAGCTCCCATCGAACATTTTCTGTCGGAAAATCCTATCATGTGTACGGGGCATTAGACTTCATCAGTGTCTAAAACAGTGGTCAATGTTCTTATATAACCTCAAATGCAGTCCCTGACATCAACAGATAGTAATATATACAGTAATATTCAGTGAATTGGCTTAGAAAGCTGCAGGTGCCACTCCAGGCTCCTTCATCCCTATTCAGCGACTCACACTGTGCTGGTTGAGGAGAGCTCAGCTCAATGCACTAAATCTAGGGAAAGAAATGTTCCAAACACCACACCCCACCATGCCAGTCAACTGGGTAAAAACAGCCTCAGACCAGCCCCGCCCAGGCCATGCAACCTGACTTGTTTCACACAGCCACGGGGCTTCGTCATGACAAAGTGAAATTGATTTGTCTGTTAAACTTATCCTTTGCTGAAATTTGCTATATTTTATGTTTAGGTGACATTTTTTTAATAAAACAATATAAAATGGGGGTGCATGCGCAAAGCTGATCAAGCCGCACATGCTTGAATAAAGCTCTGCAGCTCACGGGACAACACAGCCACACTGCACAGTACCGCCGAGCCGCCTACCTATACCAATCACCTTTGTGGTAATATTGTGTGACATAAAAAATTGGATCTAACACTACACTATATTGCAAAAAGTATTGGGACGCCAGCCTTTACACGCACATGAACTTCAAAAGCATCCCAGACTTAGTCAGTAGGGTTCAATATTGAGATGGTCCACCCTATAGCTCTTCTTGGAAGGCTGTCCACAAGGTTTAGGAGTGTGTCTATGGGAATGTTTGACTATTCTTCCAGTAGTGCATTTGTGAGATCAGGCACTGATGTTGGACAAGAAGGCCTGGCTCGCAGTCTCTGCTCTAATTCATCCCTAAGGTGTTCTATCGGGTTGAGGTCAGGACTCTGTGCAGGCCAGCACAAATTCCTCCACCCCAGACTCGCTCATCCATGTCTTTATGGACCTTGCTTTGTGCACTGGTGTGCAGTCATGTTGGAATAGGAAGGGGCCGTCCCCAAACTGTTCTCACAAAGTTGGGAGCATGAAATTGTTCAAAATGTCTTGGTATGCTGATGCCTTAAGAGTTCCCTTCACTGAAACTAAGCGGCCAAGTCCAACCTCTGAAAAACAACCCCACATCATAATCCCCCCTCCACCAAATGATTTGGAACAGTGCACAAAGCAAGATCTTTAAAGACATGGATGAGTGAGTTTGGGGTGGAGGAACTTGACTGGCCTGCACAGAGTTCTGACCTCCAACTGATAGAACACCTTTGGTATGAATTAGAGCGGAGACTGCGAGCCAAGCCTTCTTGTCCACATCAGTGTCTGACCTCACAGATCCGCTTCTGGAAGAATGGTCAAACATTCCCATAGACACACTCTAAACATTGTGGACAGCCTTCCCAGAAGAGTTGAAGGTGTTATAGCTGCAAAGGGTGGGCCAACTTAATATTGAACCCTCCGGACTAAGACTGGGATGCCAATAAATTTCATGTGCAGCCGTCCCAATACTTTTGGAAATATAGTGCATTTTATTCTCCAGGGTGTCTGCTTTTAGAAACGATATAATCTTTTGGGCGTTTATGCCATCTTCAGGGCGGGGGAAGCCGTCCATGCTGGTAGTAGACAGTGATTATCACTAGCAGCAAGAATCTGGCAGGCTTGTTGTACCCAAGTTGTTCGATCGATTAACTTGGTACATGCAGGGAGCAGGCAGGGGAAGCCATCCAGTGATTAACCACTTTCAGACCGGACCAATTTGCAGCTAAAGGACCAGGCCCCTTTTTGCGATTCGGCACTGCGTCGATTTAACTGACAATTGTGCGATCGTGAGGCGTGGCTCCCAAACAAAATTGACGTTCTTTTTTTCCCACAAATAGAGCTTTCTTTTGGTGGTATTTGATCGCCCTGCGGTTTTTATTTTTTTGCGCTATAAACAAAAAAAGAGCGACAATTTTGAAAAAAAAAATGCATTATTTTTAACTTTTTGCTATAATAAATATCCCCCAAAAATATATAAAAAAACATTTTTTTTTCCTCAGTTTAGGCCGATACGTATTCTTCTACATATTTTTGGTAAAAAAAAATCGCAATAAGCGTTTATTGATTGGTTTGCGCAAAAGTTATAGCATTTACAAAATAGGGGATAGTTTTATAGCATTTTTATTAATAATTTTTTATTACTAGTAATGGCGGCAATCAGCGATTTTTATTGTGACTGCGACATTATGGCGGACACATCGGCCATTTTTTGACACATTTTTGGGACCATTGTCATTTATACAGCAATCAGTGCTATTTAAATGCACTGATTCCTGTGTAAATGACGCTGGCAGTGAAGGGGTTAACCAGGGGGTGGCAGTGCAGGGGTTAAGTGTTCCTAGGGGCGTGTAACTAACTGTGGGGGGGGGGCGTGGCTGTGTTTTAGTGAACACTGATCTCTGCTCCAATCACAGGGAGCAGAGATCGGTGTCACTTGTTGCTAGGCAGAACGGGGAGATGCTGTTTACTTCTGCATCCCTCGTTCAGCCATCCGTGAGACGATCGCGGGTATCCCCGCGGCGATCGAGTCCACGGGATCCAGCGATCGGACTCACGGGGGTCCCGACCGGTGGCGCGCACGCAATGGCACGGCGGCATTCTTAAAGGGGACGTACCTGTACGCCCTTATGCCTATCCGTGCCATTCTGTCGACGTACATCACCGGGCGCCGGTCGGGAACCGGTTAAGACAGTGATTATTGCTAGAGGTTAAAGCAGCCACTTGTGATAATCGAAAGCGAATCAGACAGGCTGGTTGTACCCAAATTAATCGATCAATCATCTTGGTAAATTCAGCCTGCCCATTAATGGTTCGAATCTTGGGCAGTTTCTGCTGTACTGGCCAAGGTTGGAACTGTTTATGGCCGCCTTAGTAAATCTCCCCCCATACAGTAGTTTGTATGTGTGTTGTGTATTGGAGAGTTGTTAAATGGCATATTAAATTAAAAATGTTATCCATATGAAACATTTGTAATAATATTTTCTTACGTTTCTTCCTCAGTGAACTATAGTATAGACCAGTGATGGCAAACCTTTTTGAGCCTGAGTGCCCAAATTGAAATAAATACGTTGGTTTTGTGTTGCCAACATGGCAATTTGCGAGAGAGGGGGGCTGAGCAAAAGAGAGGGGTTGTGTGAGAGAGAGAGGGGTGTGTGAGAGAGGGGGGGCAGAGAGAGTGAGAGGTGTGAGAGAGATGCTGAGAAGGAGGGGGGCTGAGAGAGAGGGGGGCAGAGAGAGAGGGTGTGTGAGATGCTGAGAGAGAGGGGGAACAGAGAGAGGGGGTACAGAGAGAGAGGGGGTACAGAGAGAGAGGGGGTGAGAGAAATGCTGAGAGAGAGGGGGTACAGAGAGAGAGGGGGGGTACAGAGAGAGAGGGGGTACAGAGAGAGAGGGGTGAGAGAGAAATGCTGAGAGAGAGGGGGAACAAAGAGAGGGAGGGGGCAGAGAGAGAGAGGGGTGTGAGAGAAATGCTGAGAGAGAGGAGGAACGGAGAGAGGGAGGGGGACAGAGAGAGAGAGAGGGGGTAGAGAGAGAGAGGGGGTACAGAGAGAGAGAGGGGTGCGAGAGATATGCTGAGAGAGAGGGGAAGCAGAGAGAGGGCGGTGGGCTGAGAGAGAGGGAGGTGGCACAGAGAGAGAGGGGTGTGAGAGAAATGCTGAGAGAGAGGGGGAACAGAGAGAGGGAGGGGGCAGAGAGAGAGAGGGGTGAGAGAGATATCCTGAGAGAGAGGGGGGACAGAGAGAGGGAGGTGGGCAGAGAGAGAGAGGGGTGAGAGAGATATCCTGAGAGAGAGGGGGAACAGAGAGAGGGAGGTGGGCTGAGAGAGGGGGTGGGGGACAGAGAGAGAGGGGTGTGAGAGAAATGCTGAGAGAGAGGGGGATCGGAGAGAGGGGGACAGAGAGAGAGAGATGGGTGACAGAGAGAGAGGGGTGCGAGAGGGGGGGAACAGAGAAAAAGAAGGGGGACATAGAGCGAGAAGAGGGACAGAGAGAGAGGGGTGCGAGAGAGATGCTGAGAGGGGGGAACAGAGAGATGGGGGGCTAAGAGAGAGGGAGGGGGGCTGAGAGGAAAGAGAGACCTCTAGCTCGGCCTTGGACCCTCTCGTGTGCCCACAGTGATGGCTCTGCATGCCAGCTGTGGCACGCGTGCCATAGGTTCGCCATCACTGGTATAGACACTTATTTCTGAGCAATGGAAGGCTTTTTAATGTAACAAGTGTTTTCTAGTTTGTAAAAAAAAAAAAAAAAAAATCTCTAACATTTTTTTCCCAATTCTAATTTTTGTAAAGTACTCCCTCTGCTCCCAACCAGATATTCTTAAAGCTTTGAGGATTGCATTCCATCCATTTCGCTCTGATGATATGCCATTCTCTTTTTCTGCTTTTGCATGCTTTGTTTACTTGGAAAAGGGATATAATTGGCCACTCTGGATGTGAAGCACAAAAATAATTAAAAAGTAAATAGAAATGAAAAAAAAAAAAAACTTTCGCTGCTCAAACACAAATACAAGGTACAGCTGGTGTTTTCATTCTGAAAATTCCTAGATTGTTTTCTATTGAAAATGTCAATGATATAAGGAACTTGAGACCCTACTGCCCCCTAGTGGTTGTTTTCAGAATGACATTGGCATGTAAAGTCATGTTTCCCCAACACTAAGAATAATCCTGTGACTCATTTGCAATGTTTAAAAAAAAAAAAAACATATTTTGACTGCCCTCAACACATAATTGTGTGACTCACCAAACAATGATTTCATGTCTGTCTTCCAATGGATCTGTGTGTGTGACATAAGAGCCAGGACATGCCTGTCAATCAATTAGTATATTTCTTATGTTGGCAGATTTTGCTACTTTTATTTATAGTGTGGGTTTTTTTGGGAGAAAATGAATCAATGTATTCTGTTTGTATACTTTCCTTGCTAAGATAAATGTTGGAAGCAGCCAGGACAAGGTGCACCCTTGCAGTCATTAGAGCCATTGAATTCAGCACCTTGGACAGCAGCTGCTGTCATTAGGATCCGTTACAGTCAGCACCAAGGATAGCTCCTTGTGTTCTCTGCGCATGCTCCAGATCAATAGACGGGCTATCGGGCTCTATGACGAGGGCTCAGTGTGAAATATAAGTTGGAGGCATGCACAACTCAGGACCTGTGTGCACAGAGCTATACAGATTCGTGCTGCTCTGTACCTGCACTGCTGAGCTCTACAAGGGAACACACTAGCTTGCTGAAGGCTGCAGCAGCTCTGATCCTGTAGGAGTATTTGAAGCTCAGAGAACCAGAGATCTTCCAACTCTACTAAGAAGGGAGCATAGAACAGACTGACTTCTCAGCATCTCCAAGCTTCCTATGCACCTATTTGTAGGGCATTTTAAACTAACTACTTTTCATTAAATGTGTCAATTTGATCTTGGCTTCACTTACAAGCAGGGGTCTCCAGATACTTTGATTCTGACCTCACTCACAAGCAGTGGTCTCCAGATACTTTGATTCTAACTTCACCTACAAGCAGTGGTCTCCAGATACTTTGATTCTGACCCCACCTACAAGCAGTGGTCTCCAGATACTTTGATTCTGACTTCACTTACAAGCAGTGGTCTCCAGATACTTTGATTCTGACTTCACTTACAAGCAGGGGTCTTCAGATACTTTGATTCTGACTTCACCTGCAAGCAGTGGTCTCCAGATACTTTGATTCTGACTTCACCTACAAGCAGTGATCTCCAGATACTTTGATTCTGACTTCAATTACAAGCAGTGGTCTCCAGATACTTTGATTCTGACTTCACTTACAAGCAGTGGTCTTCAGATACTTTCTTTCTGACTTCACCTACAAGCAGTGATCTCCAGATACTTTGATTCTGACTTCACTTACAAGCAGTGGTCTCCAGATACTTTGATTCTGACTTCAATTACAAGCAGTGGTCTCCAGATACTTTGATTCTGACTTCACTTACAAGCAGTGGTCTTCAGATACTTTGATTCTGACTTCACCTACAAGAAGTGGTCTCCAGATACTTTTGATTCTGACCTCACTTACAAGCAGTGGTCTCCAGATACTTTCTTTCTGACTTCACCTACAAGCAGTGGTCTCCAGATACTTTCTTTCTGACTTCACCTACAAGCAGTGGTCTCCAGATACTTCGATCTTGGCTTCACTTACAAGCAGTGGTCTCCAGATACTTTGATTCTGACTTCACCTACAAGCAGTGGTCTCCAGATACTTTCTTTCTGACTTCACCTACAAGCAGTGGTCTCCAGATACTTTGATTCTGACTTCACCTACAAGCAGTGGTCTCCAGATACTTTGATTTTGGAAGATGTTTGCAGTACAATGGACTGTCTGGAGCTTATAGAAGGTGGGGATTTGGAAAGTAGACACTTCTGATTTATTGAAACTTTTATATCCAAGCAGTGATCAAAAGCAGAATAAGTAGCTTGGATCTTCAGCCTGCAGAAGTGGGGAATGTAAAACGACCTTGTGCCAGTCCTATGCACCCTCCATTAGATTCATTGCTTATAGGGGCACTGACTGACCACAAAGGCAAGCCATTACTTAGGTGATTCTTGCTGCTTTGATCATCTTGGATGGCATCGAGGTTACAGAAGCCAGATATATCAACATGCATGGTTCAACCTGTCTGCCTAAGTCTAGGTGCATTTAGTACTAAAGGACTACGTTTAAGTGTGCCACATCTTTAAGACTGTTGAAGTACTGAGCACATAGGACTATCTGAAGTCTGCAGAACTAAGAGATCTAAAAGCAGGTGACTCTAATTCTTTTCAGCTTGGAAGCGAAGAGTATGGGGAAGCAGACTGATCTGTAAAGTAAGTATTTTCCTTTATTTAAGACTGATCCTGTTGGATCAACTCAAGGGAAATAGCCAGATTGTATATTGAATTAATCTTGATATAACAACTTCAGTTTGAAATTATTCTGAGTTTACTGACAGTTTGGACCCTTTGGGGTTTATTTACCAAAACTGGAGAGTGCAAAATCTCAGGCAGCTCTGCATGCCAGACAATCAGCTTCTGACTTCAGTTTGTTCAATTAAGCTTTGACCAAAAAAAATCTGGAAACTGATTGGTTTCTGTGCAGGACTGCATCAGATTTTGCAAGCTCCAGTTTTAGTAAATCAATATCTATCTATCTATCTATCTATCTATCTATCTATCTATCTATCTATCTATCTATATGTGTCTACCTATCATTAACATTCTCTATCTATCTATCTATCTATCTATCTACCTATCATGGACATTCTATTTCTATCTATCTATCTATCTATCTATCTATCTATCTATCTATCTATCTATCTATATATATCCCTCCTAATATCTATCTATCTATATGTGTCTACCTATCATTAACATTCTCTATCTATCTATCTATCTATCTATCTATCTATCTATCTATCTATCTACCTATCATGGACATTCTATTTCTATCTATCTATCTATCTATCTATCTATCTATCTATCTATATATATATCCCTCCTAATATCATGGACATTCTATTTCTATCTATCTATCTATCTATCTATCTATCTATCTATCTATATCCCTTCTAATATCTATCTATCTATATGTGTCTACCTATCATTAACATTCTCTATATATCTATCTATCTATCTATCTATCTATCTATCTATCTATCTATCTATCTACCTATCATGGACATTCTATTTCTATCTATCTATCTATCTATCTATCTATCTATCTATCTATCTATCTATATATATATATATATATATATATATCCCTCCTAATATCTATCTATCTATCTATCTATCTATCTATCTATCTATCTATCTATCTATCTATCTATCTATGTCTACCTATCATTGACTTTCTATATCTATCTATCTATCTATCTTTCTATCTACCTACCTATCATTGACTTTATATTTCTATCTATCTATCTATCTATCTATCTATCTATCTATCGATCTATCTATCTATCTATATATCTCTATCTGTGTCTACCTATCATTAACATTCTCTATCTATCTATCTATCTATCTATCTATCTCCTGTATCGGTCTCTATCTGTGTCTACCTATCATTGACTTTCTATCTATCTATCTATCTATCTATCTATCTATCTATCTATCTATCTATCTATCTACCTATCATTGACTTTATATTTCTATCTATCTATCTATCTATATATCTCTATCTGTGTCTACCTATCATTAACGTTCTCTATCTATCTATCTATCTATCTATCTATCTATCTATCTATCTATCTCCTGTATCGGTCTCTATCTGTGTCTACCTATCATTGACTTTCTATCTATCTATCTATCTATCTATCTATCTATCTATCTATCTATCTATCTATCTATCTTTGTCTTTCTAACATTGGCTTTCTATCTATCTATCTATCTATCTATCTATCTATCTATCTATCTATCTATCTATTTATCTATCTATCTCTATCTGTGTCTACCTATCATTGACTTTCTAATTCTATCTATCTATCTATCTATCTTTTTATCTACTGTATCTATCTCTATCTATGTCATCATGAAAAATGTTTTGTTGTTGTTATTATTATTATACAGGATGTATATAGCACCGAAAGTTTTTGCAACGCTTTACAACACGAGGACAGACAGTACAGTTACAATACAAATCACTACATGAGGAATCAGAGGGCCCTGCTCGTCAGAGCTTACAATCTAAGAAGGAGGGTCAAGTGATACAAAAGGTAATAGCTGTGGGGGATTTAATAAAATAAAATAAAAGTACAGTTGTTAGGTGGAGGCCGGATAGACTTCTCTAAAGAGTAGGGGGTTTTCAGAAATTGTCCAAAAGTGGAAAGATAGTCGGACAGATTGGGGGAAGGGAGTTCTAGAGGATGGGAGAGGCTCGGGAGAAGTCATGAAGGCGAGTGTGGGAGGAGGTGACAAGGGATCTAGAGAGCAGGAGGTCTTGGGAGGAATGAAGAGAACGATTAGGTTGGTATTTTGAGACTAGGTTAGTGGTGTAGCTGGGGGCAGAGTTGTGGATGTTTTTGTAAGTTATTGTTAGTACCTTGAATTTAATTTGTTGGGTGAGCGGAAGAGGAGTAGAAGAGAAGGGTTGTAGACGCTGAATGATTGGTAAGGTGGATGAGATGGATTTCAGAGATGTTGCAGTAATCGAGGCGAGAGATGACCAGGCAGTGAACTAGGAGCTTTGTTTTGTCATTGGTTAGGAAGAGACGTATTTCCGAGATGTTGCGGAGGTTGAGGCGACAAGCTATGGACAATAATTGGATGTGGGGCCAAAAGGAGAGTTCAGAGTCTAGGGTTACCCCTAGCACCCTGGAATGCGGGGATGGGTTGATGGTTGTGCCATCGATCTTGACAGAGATGTCAGGGGAGGAGGCATGTGCGGGAGGAAATATTATGAGCTCGGTTTTGGATAGATTGAGTTTGAGGAAGTGTAGTGACATCCAGGCTGATATGTCTGTTAATGAATTAGTGATATTTTAGGAGACTGATGGAGTGAGATGAGGGGTAAAGCGAGAGATTTGGGTGTCATTAGCGTAGATATAGTGCATGTTAGATTTGAGGGCTTCATTAGTCTCCTTTTTATAGCTTTTATGCTTTATTTTCACCTGGTGATCTGGCCAGACCAAGCTGTCCAGCAGAAGTGACAGTTAGGGGGTTGAGATAAACCAGTTATCACTGACAGGAGTGCTGGAAATGGTCAGCTTTTATTCATTTATGTAAAACCTTCATCCTAATAGGAAAAAAGGAGTGTTAGCTGGAGTTTGGCTTTAATTTGCAAGGCAAGTCCATCTAAATCTGCTAATCGATCTGACACTACTCTCTGCTCAGATTGCCAATGCTGCTGTATCCATGGCTCCCTCCAGAGTGGAGCCACCCTAGGACAGGAATGGTATTATTGACCAGATCATCAGGTAAAATTAAACAAAAAGCCTTAAAAAAAAAATAAATAAAAATAAAAATGAATGCAGCCATCACATTTAGGGATTGGTGGGATGCAATATAGTATTTTTTGGTTTTTGGATATAGCACATTGGCTAAGTGGTTAGCACTTCTGCCTAGAAGCACTAGGATCATCAATTTGAATCTTAACCGTGGCACCACTTGCAGAGTTTGCATGCTCTCCCTGTGCCTACATGGGTTTCCTCCCACATTCCAAAGACTTGCAGGTAAATTAATTGGCTGCTGTTTAAATTGGCCCTAGTATGTGGGAATGTGAGTTAGGGACCTCAGATTGTAAGCTCCTTGAGGGCAGGGACTGATGTGAACGTACAATATATATGTAAATTGACGGTGCTATATAAAAAAATACTGCTTTAAATTAAATACTGTGCAAGTGTTTTGCTATCTACATTTTCTCTTTAGACTAATGCTATCTGCTCTGGCTTTTTGACAGTTGAGGAGCCCATCCATCCCCCTGAGGAGCCTGAGTTCAGTATCATGGCATGGGGTTCAGATGTAACCTCACCTCGTGTTCTTTAATAACCATCATGCAGGAGGCAGAGCAGAGCGATCTTCTGGGGATGTTTCCATTCTTCTTTGAGGAGAAGCAGCTAAACAGGACCAATGAGACCCTACAGGACCTCCTGAGAAGTTTCAACTTTGAGAAATCAGACAAAGTAGGAGACAGCTCCGCCATAGTAAGGATTGTGATCTCCATAGTGTACTCTGTTGTTTGTGCCCTGGGACTGGTGGGCAATGTGCTGGTACTGTACCTCATGAAGACCAAACAAGGCTGGAAAAAATCCTCCATCAATCTGTTTGTGACCAGCCTGGCAGTGACAGATTTCCAGTTTGTGCTTACTCTGCCTTTCTGGGCTGTAGAGAATGCTTTGGATTTTAGCTGGCTCTTTGGCAAAGCCATGTGTAAAATAGTGTCCTATGTTACTGCCATGAACATGTATGCTAGTGTCTTTTTCCTCACAGCCATGAGTGTCGCCAGATACTACTCAGTGGCTTCTGCCCTTAAGTCTAAACGAAGAAATATAAGCTGCTCTGCCAAGTGGGTAAGTGTCCTTATTTGGGTTTTTGCCATCGTAGCATCTTTGCCGCACGCTATCTTCTCCACCACAGCTACTGTCTCCAGTGAGGTCCTCTGTTTGGTCAAGTTTCCAGTTAACTATGGTAATGCCCAGTTTTGGCTGGGACTCTATCATGCTCAGAAGGTTCTGCTGGGATTTGTCATCCCCTTATTCATCATCACCATCTGTTACCTTCTCTTGGTTCGTTTCATCACTGATAGAAACGTGAGCACCTCGAGCACCAAGAGGAGGTCTAAAGTCACTAAATCTGTGACTATCGTTGTACTGTCTTTCTTCTTGTGTTGGCTTCCAAACCAAGCCTTGACGACCTGGGGGATTCTTATCAAACTGAATGTAGTGCAATTTAGCTATGAGTACTTTACCACTCAAGCTTATATTTTTCCCATCACCGTCTGCTTGGCTCACTCAAACAGTTGCCTAAATCCTATTCTGTACTGCTTAATGCGCAGAGAGTTCCGCAAAGCATTAAAAAACCTCTTTTGGAGGATGACCTCCCCTTCTCTGACTAACATGCGACCATTTACAGCCACCACCAAACCAGAGCAAGATGAGCAGGGACATGGCATGGTCCCCCTCAATCCTGTAGAGCCTGATGTCATCTGTTACCCCCCTGGAGCTGTCATCTACAATGGCAGGTATGATATTCTGCCCAACAGTTCAACTGAACAGCGGTACTGACTATGAGCATCAGCTCTGCCAAACTCCCAAGGAGGTTGTTCCATGAGGGCTGCTACTCTACGTTCCGTCCTTGTACTGTAGCTGACAATGTACAGTGTATGTAAGATCTCTGAGAATTTATTATAGAACCTATGATTTATATATTTAATATTATTTAAGAGAATTGTTTTATGGATATAAATTTATATGAAATGTAGATATACTATGTTTATAAAGTACATATTATGGACATGTAATTAAAACAAAATCTTTTATATGGTTTTTGGCTATATAAACTTACAGCAAACAAAAGTTGTACATGTAAAGGGTAAGTCTACTCAGTACTGATATTTTAGTTTCTTGTCCATGTAGATAGGCTTGGTTACCTTCCAGATTTGTACATTTTCCAGGGTCCTCTGTGGTGAGCACTTCCCCAACATAGCCCACCAGCCACAGCAGTTATGAAGAGCCCACATAATCTTCATTTACGCTACATTTTGGAGGACACAATATGGGGCTGCCACACGTCTCTTCTTAAAGGGAGCCAGGATACAAGTATGTTTGCCAACCTTTTTTTCATGGTTGCAACACTGGAGCCATTATTCTTGCTTTTACTACTTAGTGAGCCAATAACCTAGAACAAGTGAGAGTCAGCCAAGCTAGAACTCCTAAAGTGGACATATCATGAAGTATATTTTTTCATGTTAAGTGCATGCAGGTTACATAATGTGCAAGTCTGACCTTACAGGTATACACTCCCCGGCCACTTTATTAGCTACACCTCGCTAGTCCCGGGTTGGACCCTCTTTTGCCTTCAGAACTGCCTTAATTCTTTGTGACATAGATATAACAAGGTGTTGGAAACATTCCTCAGAGATTTGGGTCCATATTGACATGATGGCATCACGCAGTTGCTGCAGATTTGTTGGCTGCACATCCATGATGCGAATATCCCGTTCCACCTCATCCCAAAGGTGCTCTATTGGATGAGATCTGGTGAGTGTGGAGGCCATTGGAGTGCAGTGACCTCATTGCCCAGTGGTGAGATGATTGGAGATTTGTGACATGGTGCATTATCCTGCTCGAAGGAGCTTTAGAAGATGGGGACACTGTAGTCATAAAGGGCATGGACATGGTCAGCAACAATACTCAGGTAGGCCGTGGCATTTAAATGATGCTCAGTTGGTACCAAGGGGCCCAAATGTGCCAAGAAAATATCCCCCACATCATTACACCACCACCACCTGCCTGAACCATTGGTACAAGGCAGGATGGATCCATGCTTTCATGTTGTTTGCGCCAAATTCTGACCCCACCATATGAATGTCGCAGCTGAAATCGAGATTTATCAGACCAGGCAAAGTTTTTCCAATCTTCTATTGTCCAATTTTGGTGAGTCTGTGCGAATTGTAGCCTCAGTTTTCTGTTCTTAGCTGACAGGAGTGGCACCCGGTGTGGTCTTCTGCTGCTCTAGCCCATCTGCTTCAAGGTTTCAAAACGCTCTGCGTTCAGAGATGATATTCTGCATACCTTGGTTGTAACGAGTGGTTATTTGAGTTACTGTTGCCTTTCTATCTGCCCATTCTCCTCTGACATCAACAAGGCATTTTCCTCCACACAACTGCCGCTCACTGGATATTTTCTCTTTTTCAGACCATTCTCTGTAAACCCTAGAGATGGTTGTGTGTGGAAATCCCAGTAGATCAGCAGTTTTTGAAATACTCAGACCAGCCTATCTGGCACCAACAACCATGCCATGTGCACTTAAATCCCCTTTCTTTCCCATTCTGATGCTCGGTTTGAAATTTAGCAAGTCATCTTCCCAACGACTAGATGCCTAAATGCATTGAGTTGCTGTCATGTGATTGGCTGATTAGCAATTTGTGTTACCAATACCAAGCAACTGAACAGGTGTACTTAATAAAGTGGCCGGTAAGTGTATATTACTTTTCACAGAAATCGTAGAACTCTTCTTGACAATGTCTACGTCTCATTTTCTTATCGGAAGGACAACACCATCTCTCTCCAGGCCATTATTCAGGATTTGTATCTACTTCCTGGACTAAGATACTAGATCAGCCTTTCTCAATCTTTTTAGCCGAGGGGAACCCTTAAAATTATTTTCAGGTCTCGGGAAACCCCTAATTAAACCCATTCCTTGGGGGTCGGTGGGAAAAATGCTCCTTACTTTGGTCAGTGTAAAGGCCCGTACACACGATCAGACTTTTTGACAACCAACATGCAAGCTAGCTGGTTTGGACCAACATTCGACCGCGTGTACGCTCCATCGGACCAACTTTTTACAAGTTTCATCGGACTTTTGTTGGCTGTGCGAACGAACCAACTTTCTGCCAACAAAAGTCCGATGGACCAAAATCCGATCGTGTGTACACAAAACCAACGGACGTTTGTACAAAGTACAAACACGCATGCTCAGAACCAATGCAAAAGATCAGACAACAATATAGAAGTTGACCAAAGGTGGCGCTGGAGTATTCGAACGTCCTCTTTTGAACTGTCGTCAGTACGTTGAAACGTCACTACGTTCATGTTTGTTGCCTAAAAAGTCTGATCGTGTGTATGCAATACCAACTTGGGGCCAACGCCCTTTGGACAAAAATCCACGAGAAAGTTGGTCCAAGGTCCAATCGTGTGTATGAGGCTTTAGAATAGCCCCCTTACAGAGCTATAAAGATCATTGGTGTCATACCACTGGCTCCTCCAAGTGGCATTGGCTCAGAATGAAGGCACCATCAAACAGGAGGTAAATCAGCCACAGCTCAAGGAACCCCTAGCCACTTCTGGAGGAACCCTAGTGTTCCATGGAACCCTGGTTGAGAATGGCTGTACTAGATGATCATGTAGATCCTGTGCAGTGCAGTGTTTATAAATACCTGACATGAAGCAACCTCTGCTGCATCCTTCCCCTTTGGGACTTACCACAAAGTTACAATGTTGCAATCTGATCACTTGGGCAGTGGAGACTGAGGAAATGCTTCCTCCTGCCTGCAGCAGACTGACCACAGCATCCTTGGCAAAGTCACTTTCCTGAAGCATAATGTCTGCTTTTTAATAATATAAGCCTCTAAAAAAAAAAAAAAAATGATACTATAAAATGATGTCAGGTATTTATTCATGCAGGCTTGTAAAATTACTGAAAGGACTTCTTGAACCCGAATACTTGTCTTAGGTGAGCAACTCCTTGGTATTTATTCACTAAAGGGGTAGAGAAAATGCATGCAGCAAAATGACGTTGTTTTTATTCATAATACCTAATCATGTGCTGGAGAATATTCTGTGTCTGGCAAAAGACTAATGCCTTGTACACACGGTCGGACATTCCGACTAAAAAATCCGTCTGATTTTTTCTGACGGATTTTGGCCAAAACTTGTCTTGCATACACACGGTTGCACAAAGTTGTCGGAAAATTTGATCGTTCAGAACGCGGTGACATACAACACATACGACTGGACTACGTAGAGGCCAGTAGCCAATAGATTTCCTCTCCAAATTTCTTCTGAGCATGCGTGGAATTTTGTGCGTCGGAATTCTCTACACACGATCGGAAAAAGTCTGACCGGATTTTGTTGTGGGAAAATTTTAGATCCTGCTCTCAAATTTTTTCCGTCGGAAATTCCAACAGAAAAAGTCCACTAGAGCCCTCACACGATCGGATTTTCCAACAACATAATCCGATCAGACTTTTTCCATCGGAATATCCGACCGTGTGTACGGGGCATAAGGCAAATTTCCCAACTATGTATGTTGGGAACGTGTACACTTCTGAATGCTTTCCTAACACACAGAAACATACTGCCATTTTAGCAGATGCATGGCGGTGTCTCTAATAGGTAATGGCTCCCCCATGCATCTTCAAACGCATGCATTTTTGTGCACGCCAAACCAAATGGTGCCGCAGCACCATGCTGTTTGGTGTGGCGCAATTTTGGAAAAAAAAGAGTCAAGGATTTCTTTTCTGCATTTCTCACACATTGAAATGAATGTGCTGCCCTACACGTGATGCAAAATGCATAGAAACACGCCCATGCTTGGTCACACCTGTAGGCGCAAACCAAGCCTAAATGACTGAACAAAACATAATTTTGCTACGTGTACAGTATCTGCTTTTTTTAGTAAATAAAAACAATTACCTAGTTAAAGTGTTACTAAACCCACAACAGTAAAATCAGTCTGTATATGCAGTAAAGCATGCTTGTTATACTCACCGTGGAACCTAATGCCGTGTACATACACGACCGGACTTTTCGATGGACTGAATTGCGTCTTTTCGACAGATTTTCAACGGACTTGACGGACTTCCATCGAATCGGACTTGTCTACACACAGTCACACCAAAGTCCGACGGATTCGACCGTGATGACGTACGACCGGTTTTAGTCGTTCAGACTAGCATACAGAGGAACGGATTTTTCGACAGTCCGTCGGAAAGATTTGAAACATGTTCTAAATCTAAAGTCCGTCTGATTTTTCGACAGCAATGGTCCGTTGAAGCCCACACACGGTTGAATTGTCCAACGGATTCGTTCTGTCTGACCTTTGCTGTCGAAAAGTCCGGCCGTGTGTACATGGCATAAGGGGTTAATCCTCTGGATTGTGTAAAAATGCTGTTTAATCCTGCCTACTTTGATCCTCCCTTTCTTCCACTGACTCCAAAACAGGTCCAGATAAGACAGATTCTATGGAGTCAGGCTGCACATGCTCAGTTTGGTGTGTATTGCTAGAGAGGTTTTTTTCTTTTCTTGGGAGGGTACATGTGATCAGCACAGGGCCAATCAGCACTGTCCAGACAGAGGGTCAGGGGTCCTGCATCCTTATAGGACAGCCAGTGCAGTATGGAAACTCCTCCTACAAGCTTTAACTAGGCACTGATAGAAGTCACAAGACTACTATATACTGCTGCTGATGAGTTAAGGTATTTAGCCATTTATATTTACTAAAACTATTGCATTTGCATGTTCTGTGTACTGTGGGAGACCAGATATAGTGAGTGCAGGCTCCTGGGTTTAGTAACACTTTAAAGGGGTTGTAAACCTTCGTGTTTTTTTCACCTCAATGCATTCTATGCATTCTAAAACCTCTTGCAGTGCAGCAGGCCCCCATTCCACCCCCCCCCCCCCCGTTTAACCTACCTGAACCCTCTTTTTCTCACGCCCGGGACGAGCACACCAGCTCTAGCCGGTGTCTCGTGTCCTGTTTGGCTGGATTGATAGCAGCGCAGCCATTGGATCCCGCTGCTGTCAATCAAATCTAAGGACACGGGCGCCGGGGGACGGGGCCGAGTCATACATTCGGCAGCTATGGACGCCGAATGCTGGACTCTGGAGCGTGCCCGCACGGTAACCCCCTCGGGAAAGCGCTTCTCCGAGGGGGTTATCTGATGTGGGGAGGAGCCATGAGAGCTGCCGGGGGACCCCAGAAGAGGAGGTTAGGGGCCACTCTGTGCAAAGCGAGCTGCACAGTGGACGTAGGTATGATATGTTTGTTATTTTAAACAAAAAAAAACGAACCTTTACAATTACTTACTAAGTAAAAGGAAAACAGATACCTTCTATAGCAAATGACAAATATTATACCATTACCCTGATATGTCCCCTTTAAGAACTGAGCAATGTAGGGGGGTGTAGAGGTCAATTTTTACTATTGGAGTTCCCAAGCAATTCAGATGCCAGATGGTCGTACAAGCCAGCGGCATCTGTGGAAACCTGAAGCATCAGTCGTGATTGGACTAACCCTTTTCCTAAGCATTTTATTAAATTGTTATAACACATGACACTCAATTTGCAAAGCCAACACACCAGGATAAGGATACAGAATTTCAAAAGAAAAGTGACGTTTATTTTCAGTCAGTTCCAATGAGATTTGAAAATGACAGTCCCGTGGCTCAAAGACAAAAAAAACTTCTTGTGTTGAAGCTTTGTGAATTGAGTCTTTGACCACAATTAGAATATAATGTGAAAATGCACATTTGTTACTGCGCTAAGATAGTTTTTTTTAAGTTACTAATGTAATTTCATCATAAGTGCCACAACTGCTTAAATGGATGAAACTAAGGCCGCGTACACGCGATCGGAAATGCCGCCAGCAAAACTCCAATGAGAGCTTTTTGTCGTAAAATGCGATCGTGTGCATGCTCCATCGGTCTTTTGCTTTGTTAGCAAAAGATTGAGAGCATGTTCTCTATTTTTCGGTCGGGAAATGTTCCTATCCAAAAATGCGATCGTCTGTATGCAATTCGGACACGCAAAAAAATCGCGCATGCTCTGAAACAATTTGACGCATGCTCGGAAGTATTGAACTTCATTTTCTCGGCTCGTCGTAGTGTTGTACGTCACCACGTTCTTGGCGGTCGAAAGTTCAGAGAACTTTTGCGTGCCCGTGTGTATGCAAGACAAGCTTGAGCAGAATTCCATCGGAAAAAAACATCCAAGATTTTTCGGACGGAAATTCCGCTCGTGTGTACGCGGCATAAGAGAGGAGCTATACAGCAAAAAATTTACAGCAGCAGTAAAGAAGGCTGACACTTACATACACGCACATTGAATAGGCATTGTTTGGCTGGTTTAGTAAAGGAAAAGAATAGTACAGAAATGTATAGAATTGCCTTTCACGACTCTGCCTGCTCGGCGTTGATACAAGGTGAAATCGGGTTGTTAAGGGTTACTGAATCTCATCGCTCTTGTACTGCCTTATGGAGGAGGCTGAGACCTTCACATGAGCAAGTGCAAACAATCACTTAATGTGCCATCTGCTTGCATTGTAACTTTTACGACCGCGTTGGCCATACAACAACCATTTAATGGGACGCTCTCAACTGTTATGGAAGTGACTGCAATGTGTTTTCCTCTTATTTTCTAGTGGTTTTAATTTTTAAATAAAGAAAAATATTTTGTTTAATAAATGGAATGCTTTAATACAAGATAGTTTTCATTTTTGTAGGATACTTTTGAACCTATTTAAAGCTATTTTGTGTCATGTATACAACCAATGTAAAATAATATATGATTTTCATGCTGCACTTTTTTATAAGTAATGAAAGATAAGAGATGTTTTTGTACATCTGGTAACAAAGTTGGCAATTTTGGAATGGTGATTAGTGCCCAGGACCTACTACAGGTACAAGTGACCTATTCTTGGGCATAGAAGGTCTTAAGTTAGAATTCTGGGATATATTTAAAGTGGGGTTGCCACCAAAAAAAAAAAAATGTGGCTTAAAAATCATAAAAAATATTAAAAAAAAATAATTGGCAAAAAAAAAATTTTTTACTCACCTCTAAATGCCGGTTGCTAGGGGGTCCCTCGTAGTCTGACACCTTTATTGCCCGGGCTAAACGTCACTTCCTGTAGGCGCCGCACAGTCATTTGGGACCTGTCATGTGTCCCAGATGAGTGAGCGTCGAATCACGGCGCACGGCGCCGCTCGCGCATGCGCAGTGGGTGCCCGGCTGTGAAGCCACAGCCAGGTTCCCACATTAAGAATGCCGGCGCCGCGAGCGAAGCGGGGAACGAGGGGGGGTCTCATTCCCCCGCATCGCTGGACCCCGGGACAGGTAAGTGTCCGATTATTAAAAGTCAGCAGCTGCAGTATTTGTAGCTGCTGACTTTTAATTTTTTTTTTTTTGTGGGCCCTCCTCTTTAACTCATTTCTACCACCTCCAGCCCAGTCTAATTGTGACATTTCTCTCATATATTTTAAAATCTGCATTTTTTTTTTTTTTTGCTAGAAATTTACTTAGAACCTCCAAACATTTTTTTTAGGCAGAGGCCCTGGAGAATAAAATGGCGGTTGTTGCATTTTTTTTATGTTGCATGATTTTTGCACAGAGATTTATCAAACAAACATATTCAGGAAAAAAAAAAAAAAACTTTAACCATTTCAATACAGGGCACTTAAACACCTTCCTGCCCAGACCAATTTTCCGAGCTGTCGCACTTTGAATGACAATTGCGCGGTCATACTACACTGTACTCAAACTACATTTTTATCATTTTGTTCCCACAAATAGAGCTTTATTTTGGTGGTATTTGATCGCCTCTGGGATTTTTATTTTCTGCTAAACAAATAAAAAAAGACCGAAAATTTGGAAAAAAAAAATGTTTTTTTTGTTTCAGTTGTAAATACGTAAGTTATCTCCTTCACTGACGGGCACCGATAAGGCAGCACTGATAGGCACCGATGAGGTGGCACTAATGAAGTGGCACTGATGAGGTGGCATTGATGGGCACTGATATGTGGCACTGATGGGCACTGATAGGTGGCACTGATGGGCGACACGGATGGGCACTGATAGGTGGCACAAATTGGGCACCTATCAGTGCACGGATTGGCATGGATAGGCAGCATTGCAGTGTAATGTATTGTACTGATGGATGCCAATCAGTGCCAAACAATAATTAATGCCAATCAGTGATGCCCATTGTGGGCACTGATTGGCATCCATTGTGGGCACTGACTGGCATCCCTGGTCGTCTAGGGTGGCATACCTGGTGCTGGGCATCCCTGGTTGTCTGGTGGCATCCCTGGTGGTCCAGTGTGGGCATCCTCGGGGGGCTGCGCAGATAATCGATCAGCCCAGACCCCCCCTGTCAGAGGAGCAGCCGTTCTGCTCTCCTCTGCTCACGTCTGACAGACGTGAGTGAGGAAAAGCCGATCAATGGCATTTCCTATTTACACTGTGATCAGCCGTGATTGGACACGGCTGATCACGTGGTAAAGAGTCTCCGAGATCGTAGTTGCGGGGTGTCAGACTGACACACCGCAACAACGATCGCCGCAATGCGCGCCCCATCGGCTCAAAATCCTGTTCACGTCATATGACGTGAGGTCAGGATTTTGAAACCACTTTGCTGCTGTCATTCTGCTATATGACGGGCGGCAAGTGGTTAATGAATTTCACTGCACACAAACACAATAAAAAAACAAATTTATTGGTGCAAAATAAAAGATGATGTTACACCAAGTAAATAGACACCTAACATGTCATGATTTAAAATTGCATATGCCTGTGAAACAGTGACAAACTACGGTACCCAAAAATCTCCATAGGTGGCACTTTAAAATGACTGTAAAGGCACGAGGTTTTTTACCTTAAGGTAAAAAACCTTCTTTGTGCAGAAGCCACCCCCCTAATACTTACCTGGGCCCCCTCTCGATCCAGCGTTGTCCATGAGAGCCTTGGCTCTCTGGGGACTCGCACTCCTGATTGGCTTTTGGCAGCAGCGGGAGACATTGGCCCCTGCTGCTGTCAATCACAGCCAGTGAGCCAATCAGGCGACGGAGGGGGCAGGCTCCCGTGGCTCAGGAGCGCGCATGCTTGGGGTCCCCAGTGCAAGCTGCATGCTGTGGGGGCACCTGGCAGGGGGGAGGGGCCAGGAGCACCAATGTGGAACCTTAGAATAGGAGGATCTGGGCTGCTCTGTGCAAAACCACTACAGGTTTGTTAGAAAAAAAAATACTTTAATATCACTTTTGTTTTTACAGGTTACCAGTTGAGAGTTACACAGGAGGTCTGCTTCCTCAAATTATTGATCTCACTCTGACGTTTGCGATGATACCTCACCTGTGTGGTGCAATCACTGTTTACATATGTGCACGAGACCTACCTACACGTTTGCATTTGCACATGAGCAGAGAGGGGTGGGGGTGCTTTAACCACTTGCCCACTGGGCACTTAAACCCCCTTCCTAACCAGACCAATTTTAAGTTTTCAGTGCTCTCACATTTTGAATGAGCTTTCTTTTGGTCCGTGGGTTTTTATTTTTTGCGCTATAAATGAAAAAAGACTGAAAATGTTGTAATAAAATGCATTTTTCTTCATTTCTGTTATAAAATTAAGCAAATTAGTATTTTTTCTTCCTAAATTTTGGCCAAAATGTATAGTGCTACATATCTTTGGTAAAAAAAATAACCCAAATAAGTGTATATTATTTGGTCTTTGTGAAAGTTGTAAAGTCTACAAACTATTGTGCCAATCACTGAAAATTGATCACATCTGATGTTCTGATGGTCTATCTAATTTCTTGAGACCCTAACAAGCCAGGAAAGTACAAATACCCCACAAATGACACCTTTTTAGAAAGTAGACATTCCAAGATATTTAGTAAGAGGCATGGTGAGTTTTTTTTATTTTTTTCCCACAATTGGAAATACCACATGTGTGAGACTTTTACACAGCCTGGCCACATACAGAGGCCCAACATGTAAGGAGCACCATCAGGCGTTCTAGGAGCATAAATTACACATATCATTTCGAGACTACCTCTTACATTTTAGAAGGCTGTGGAGCACCAGGACAATAGAAACACCCAAACAAATTACCCCATTTTGGAAAGTAAACACCCCAACATATATTCTATGAGGCATAATGAGTCTTTTGAACATGTCATTTTTTCCACAAGTTTTTGGAAAATGTGGAAAGAAAATTTACACAAAGTTGTTCATTTATAAAATATTTCTAACACATAGCATGTACATAGCAAAAATGACCCCCCAAAATACATTCTGCTACTCATCCCGAGTATGGCGATACTACATGTGTGAGACTTTTACACAGCCTGGCCACATACAGAGGCCCAATATGCAGGGAGCACCATCAGGTGTTCTAGGGACATAAATTTCAAATCTAATTTGACTACCTATTACACTTTTGTGAGACAGTGATGGGCACTGTAGTGGCATGGATGAGCACTGATGTGGCACGGATGTGGCACTGATGAGAAATTATGTGGCATAGATGAGCACTGATGTGGCATGGATGAGCCCTGATGTGGCACGGATGAGCACTGTTGTGCCATGGATGTGGCACGGATGAGCACTGATGTGCATGGATGTGGCATGGATGAGCACTGATGTGGCATTAATGTGCCATGGATGAGCACTGAAGTGGCATGGATGTGGCACAGATGATCACTGATGTGGCATGGATGAGCACTGATGTGGCCTGGATGTGGCATGGATGATCACTGATGTGGCATGGATGAGCACTCATGTGGCATGGATGTGGCATGGATGATCACTGATGTGGCATGGATGAGCACTCATGTGGCATGGATGTGGCACGGATGAGCACTCATGTGGCACGGATGATCTCTGATGTGGCATGGATGTGGCATGGATGTGGCACGGATGATCACTGAGGTGGCATGGATGAGCACGGATGTGGCACGGATGAGCACTGATGTGGCATGGATGATCACTAATGTGGCAAAGATGTGACACGAATGATCACTGATGTGGCACAAATGATCACTGATGTGTCATGGATATGGCACGACTGATCACTGATGTGGCACAGATAATCACTGATGTGGCACGGATGAGCACTGATGTGGCATGGATGATCGCTGATGTGGCATGGATGTGGCACGGATGATCACTGATGTGGCATGGATGTCACTGACATGGGATGGATGAGCAGTGGATGAGCATGGATGAGTCATGGATGGGGTAAGTGAGCATGGATGAGTCAGGGATGGAGCATGAATGAGTATGAATGTTGATGGATGAGCCAGGGATGGAGCATGAATGAGGATGGATGAGCCAGGGATGGAGCATGGCTGAGCATGAATGTAGATGGATGAGTCAGGGATGGATGGATGGATGAGCCAGGGATCGAGCATGAATGAGGATGGATGAACCAGGGATGGAGCATGGCTGAGCATGAATATGGATGGATGAGCTAGGGATGGATGGATGAGCCAGGGATGGATGGATGAGCCAGGGATAGGCACAGATCAGTGCTGTGGGCACTTCAGATCCAGCCTACAGCGCTGCTGCACCCAGCTCCCTCCTCTACTCACACGATGTACCGATTGGCATGAGTAGAGGGGTGGAGCCAAACCGGACATGCTCCGGTTTGTTTACAAGTGATCACGCTATCATTGGATTACCCGATTCGTGACATACCGGGTCTGGGAGACCCGACCGTCACAGACATTCCTGGGTGCGCGCCCCAGGGGATGCGCGGGAGCACGGTTCTGGGAGGACATTATAGTATGCCCTCTCAGAGTTTTCCGACCGCGCTGTAGCCGTTTTTCGGCTATGGCCCAGTCGGCAAGTGGTTAACTACTCAAGGACCCCCCCCACGTACAAATACTGCAGTTGCTAACTTTTGAAATATGGATACTTGTCTGTCCAGGGCGCCCACGATGTCGGCACCCGAAGCCGATCTGTCCCTCAGCTCTCGGGTGCTGCCGCCGCCATCTTCCTGGTTCCCTACTGCACATGCGCGACTCACGCTGCGCGTTCCCACTGGTCCCTGCTGTCTCCTAGGACCCGTGTGTCTCCCAGAAGACAGCGGGGGGTGGGAAGTGGTGTAGATACCCGCGGATGGTGCGGGTATCTATGCCCGGAAGTGGGAGCAAAATACCTGTATTAGACAGGTATTTGCTTCCCCCTGAAAGGTGCCAAATGTGACACCGGAGTGGGGGAGGAATCCGAAAAGCGGAAGTTCAATTTTTGTGTGCAACTCTGCTTTAAGTGCAAAATCACGTACCTGTACGTGATTTCTCTCCTCAGCTCTGGGGTAAAAATATTGGTTTTTTTTTTTTTTTTTTCGAAATTGTCGGCCTTTTCTTGTTTATGGCACAAAAAATAAAAAACGCAGAGGTGATCAAATACCACCAAAAGAAAGCTCTATTTGTGGGAAAAAAGGACATCAATTTTATTTGGGTACAGCGTTGCACGACTGCGCAATTGTCAGTTAAAGCAAAACAGTGCAGTGTTTCTAAAAAATGGCCTGGTCTGGAAGCGGGGAAAACCTTCCGGAGCTGAAGTGGTTAAACCAAGATCAGTTTCATCAAATGCTTTACAAGCTGGTAATTGCTTCTTGGTTCGGAGTCCGGTACAGACGGGGGACTGTGGCATGAGCTGCCTGTAATAGCGATTGGGCTGCTGTAAAGCCACATAGATCACTTTTACATGAAAGCCCATCGCCTGCTCTAAAAAATGATGCCATGGTCATGGCTGCAGCTTCAGCCATAATCGTGATATCACTGCTCTTGTATATATATGTATGGCGGACAGGAAGTAGTTAAAAATGCTTCCTCTCCCATACCTATATTAACTAATCTGTGTAAGAAAGATCTGTATACTTACGTGTATCTATTTTCAGGCAATTCCAGTTCAGTCACCGGATCCTCTGTGTCAACCAATTAATTTGAATTCATTTGGGACCCCTGAATTCTACTTTAAGACCCCCTGTGCCCATGAATAGGTCACTTAGACCTGCAGCAGGTCCCAGGCACTGCACAGCATTCCAAATTCCCAAATTTATGTTACCAGATGGACCAAACATCACTACTTTAAAGTATATGAATTCTACTTTAATGTAAATTTATAGTCAGAGCTTTTTATTATTTTAATTTTGGATAGAGTGGAGATGGTTTAGGACTTCTGTCAAATTTGTATTGCTGTCTTTGTCCCTGCTGGGGAGATTTAAAGTGGTTGTAAACCCTTCCATATACCCAGTGAAGTGATGAAACACATCCTTCTATTTAAGTTGTACCTGTTTATCTGTAGTCTTCTCTTCGCGACATCAGTTCAAAGTCCAAACTTTATAAAAGCTTGTCTGAGCTGTCAGAAAAAAGGGGGCAGAGAACTGTTTTTTTTTACTCTGCAGAGCTCAATGCAGAGAACTCTGAGAGCTGATTGGAGGTAAGGAACACACCTCATGCACCCAGCACACAGGAACAGAGCTAAGGCTGTCAATCTGCTAGAGGTCCCCCCCCTGTCACTATTTTTCTCTTGGTGTCAGGAAAACTTGTCAGTAGTGATTCATGCTGATAGCAGAGGAAAGAAGCACCAGCCAGAAATGACACTTAGGGCTCTTGAGACAAGTTCACACTATAGAGGGATATGCTTTGTTCTGATTTTATGTCTGAGTTTTACAACCACTTTAACTTCTCTATTTGTCCCATGGCCATTTTCACTGAGACAGAAAGTAAAGGGTAATCCAACATTTTTAAATTGTCATTGGAACAGGAATAGAGGGGAAAACTTCCAATGAAGGACACTTGCTCTGGGTACAACTGTCTAAGAAGGGATTGCACGTAGAACAGTGTTTCCACTGGGACAGACAGCAAGAAATAAACTGACAGGGGTCCTAAACCTTCCTTACTCTATCCAAAAAAAAAAAGATTTGGTTGTACACTCACTAAACAAACTTACACTTTTCACACTCAGGTTGAAACAACAGGTTTAAGTTAAAGTGAATGTAAACCCTCACATATACCTACTGAAGTGAGCATCCTCAGATGATACACAGAGATTAAACAAATCCTCCTACATAAGTTTTACATGTATATCTGCTGTCTTCAACTTTCTACACTCTTTAGAAAGTGCTGATCATGTTAAAAATCTTTCTTCCTCTTCCATCAGCACATAGGGGTGGGGAGAATGGGCTTACACTGTGTGTGAGCTGATTGGAGGAAAGGGACACACCCCCCTCCACACAGGCAGAGGAAGGAACATGCAGAGCTGTAGTTTGAATAGACAAACTCCCTGCTAATCTACCTCTAAACTCCCTCCCGACACAAATTTTCAGCTACTGTTATCCCACGTGTCGGAGAACTTGTCAGAAGTGACTCATGCTGATAACAGAGGAATGAAGCATCAGAGAGAAACATCACTTAGAGCTTTGGAGAGAGATAAGTAAACACTACAGATATATGTGCTTAGTTAAACTTTCATGAATGGGGTTTACAACCACTTTAAAGACATAAAAAGTTGGTGCACATAATAACATATAAAATAATTAAATGAGTGAATCAAACAAAGTAAAACATGAAACAAGTCCAAATCTCTATGTGCAATTTTGAATCAATCTACCCAACTCCAAGTGTAATGCACCGTACACACGGTCGGAAATTCCGACCACAAAATCCGTCTGATTTTTTCCGACGGATTTTGTCCGACACTGGTGTTGCATATACACAGTCGGACAAAGTTGTCGGAAAATCCGATCATTCTGAACGTGGTGACGTTCATTGCGTACGACGGAACTACATAGAGGCTAGTAGCCAATAGGTTTGGTCTCCTAATTTGATCTGAGCATGCGTGGCACTTTGTCCGTCGGAATTCTCTACACACGATCGGAAAAGGTCAGATCGGATTTTGTTGTCGGAAAATTTGAGAGCAGGATCTCAAATTTTTTCCGTCGGAAATTCCGACGGAAAAAGTCCGATGGAGCCCACACATGGTTGGATTTTCTGACAACATGGTCCAATCGGACATTTTCCGTTGGAATTTCCGACCGTGTGTACACCTTGATTATTTAAGATTGCACATGGAGATATTGATTATTGTTTCATGTTTTATTTTGTTTGATTTTCACATTTTATTTTCTTGCACATAAATTTGTACACAGTTATAATGTGGGCTTCCTATTATTGTTTTTTTTACATTTGTATAACTTTTGCTAAGATGTGCATCACATAAAGTTATTAATGTACACTACATAGCTACATGGTAGCGCATTGTTTTTATATAGGTATATTTGAAGGTTTAAGATGTTCACCTCAGCCACACACACTGACCCTCCTTCTCCCCTCTGCTCCTTCATTTGGCATTTGGAAGCACAGAAAAGACGTCCTCTGAAAGTTCCAAGCAGAGTTTACACAAGTCTAAGGACTTCATCGCCACCCAATGTGTCAGCCCTGGGCCAATCACCAATCACTAAGTCAAATTCCAACACTTGCACTAGATATATTAAAATGAAAAATATATTAAATAATGTATTAATGAATACATAGCTGCATTCAATTGTTTTGTATATGACTGGAGTACAGTTTTAATTGTTAAAATGTTTAAGAGGGAATTTAATGTATAGGCATAGTAGATGGCTCCTTACCAAAGGACAGTAACCCCATAGTAATCTATTAGCATTGAGCTTTCATTGGTCTAAATCAGACTTTCACACCTAATGGTTTATGTGTCTATAAAGTAGCTTCAGGGGTATTTCCAATAGTCTTATGGGGTACTCCTGCAGGTTAGATAAGTATTAAAAATTCTAAGTTTATGCGTTCAAAATATAAATAAATCTAAATCTGATTTAAAAAAAAAAACGAACTGGATTAGTTATTTTGCAATTGGTGTCATTTCTTGGAAAGCATAGATACATGCAGGGGACACAGACAATAAATATGCACTCTTTAAAGCATATGCTAAGCCCAAAAAAAAAAAAAAAAAAAAAAAATATATATATATATATATATATATATATATATATATATATATATATATTTTTTTTTTTTTTTAAATTGGGAAAGATTAAATTAAAATATTTTAGTTGGATTCCTGCCTACCAAAGACTCTGGAGAATAACATGGCGGTTGTTGCCATATTTCATGTCACACGGACCCCCCTACTCAAGAAGAGTATGTCTTCTGTATATGCTTCCCATGTCCGGTACCAGCATGATCCAAGATCCTTTACCCTACATCAGTGTAGGGTGGAAAACATTAGACTGTTTATTCAAACACAGGCACAAAGAGATCTACACTCTGAGGACAATCCCCCCTTTTTTGCATAATGACACAGCGCCGGGTAAACTTTTCCTCCTCCAGTGACATGACACACAGGTGTATTCAACTTTCTACAAGTAGACAGTCTTTAGGAGTGGCTGCTGGAGAAAACCCCTGCCCCCTCAAGCATCTAATCCACATACACATATACATCCCATAATACTTTGCTCTCATGGCAGGCAGAAACAATAGAACAATGGGGCACAGGCACTTAACAAACACATAACAACCCCATGCCACCCCCAAACTATCTAGCAATGGTCTGAGATGAAAGGTGGAATTTATCTTCATATATTTGGACAAAGAGTTTCCAGAGCTCTCTAAGGTAAGTTGGGTTCCACAAGCCCCCTGCCCAAAGTGACTCCTGTCAAACACGGTATTTGCGCAGCAGTATTTTTTTTAAAAAAATACACTTTTTTAAATTAAAAAATAAGAAAACAGTAAAGTTAGCCCAATTCTTTTGCATATTGTGAAAGATGATGTTACGCCGAGTAAATAGATACCTAAAATGTAACGCTTTAAAATTGCACTCGTGGAATGGTGACAAACTACAGTACTTAAAAATCTCCATTGGAAAAGTTTAAATTTTTTTAATGATTACCAGTTTAGAGGAGGTATTTTTCTAGAATTATTGCTCTCGCTCTAACGATTGCGGCGATACCTCACATGTGTGATTGGAACACTGTTTACATTTGTGGGCGCGACATACGTATGCGATTTCTTTGGTGAGTGAGTTCGCAGGGGCGGGCGCTTTCAATTTTAATTTTTTTTTCATCATTTATTACATTTTTTTATTTAAAAAAATAAATAAAAAATCTGATCACTTTTATTGCTGTCACAAGGAATGTAAACATCCTTTGTGACAGCAATATGCAGTGCCAGGTACTCTTTATGGAGGGATCTAGGGTCTCATGGAGGGATCTAGGGTCTCAAAGACCCCAAATCCCTCCTCTACGCTTCAAAGTATTTAAAACGCCAAAATCTGCATTTTTGAATACTGTCGATTTTTTAAAATGGGTGTCGTTTGCAGCCGAGTAAACCGGAAGTGACGTTGTGATGTCGCTTCCGGGTTACTACATCGGAGACCAGGTCAAAACCAATTCCGACTTTGTTCAGGACTCCAACCAGCCTGGCAGGTGTGCCGGGTGGTCGCTCTGGTCTCCCGGTGGGACGGTAGTCCCTGCATTTTTTTCTATGCAATTTTTTTCCTAATGCAAGTTCAGCCATACAACAATATGGCTGAACTCGCATTTCACAGACATTGCATGTTATTGCCACCGCGGGTGCGAATCCAATGCAATGTCTGAGATCGCACTAGTGTGAACCTAGGCTCAAGGGCGCACGGGCACCACCCCCTCTATCACACCACCCCCCCTATATGTATAATGGATAGATTCATGCATAGCATGAATCTATCGACGGCCACCGTGGCCACCCCCTATTCATGCGTCCAGCCCCTTTTAGGACAAAGACTTTTCTTGTACCAGATTCTGGTCAATTAACCACCATGTAAGACTTCCAAAAGCCTAAGGGGGTTATGATCATGCAAGAATCCAGAGCTTGCATCTTCTTGTTCCACCCAGACAGAATGTTCTGCTGTAATGCCCTGGAATTGAACTGGGCATAAGGAATTGCCTTTAATGAGGACACCATCCTTCCCAGAAGGCTCATGCAGAGTCAGACAGAAGGGTGTCTCTTTCCCTTTATTTGCCAAACTTGATGCTTTAGGGAATTGACCCTTCTTGGAGGCAAGAAAACCTTTCTGGACTGTGTCCATAACCACATCTATGTATTGCAGGCTCTGAACCAGTTTCAAAGCCGACTTGGACATTTATGATCCAACCGAGATGTTCCAGGAATTGAACTGAAAATGTTCAATTAGTTCCATATCAAAACCTGCAATGATTGATCCCTGAGGAGGAGATCGTCCAGGTAGCCTGACCCAACACTGGCGCCAGGACCTTTGTGAAGACTTGGGGGGCAGTTGCAAGTTCAAAGGGCAGAGCCACAAATTTAAAGTGCTGCTCCTCTATCGCAAAGCACAAAAGCCTTTGAGGAGGCTGAAAAATTGGCATCCCTGATGTCTATGGATGCCAGGAAATCTCCTACTTGGAGAGAGGCCGCCACAGAGCGGACTGATTCCATCTGAAAGGGCTGCACTGAAAGATAACGGTTCAGCGCCTTTAGATCCAGGAGTGTATTATGTCCCTATTTGGTTTTGCAACCGTGAACAGGTTCAAATAAAATCCTGGACCCCTTTCGGGAAGCGGGACCTCCATAATCACAAAAGCAAACTATTCCCTGGTTAATAAGCCCTTTTTTTAAGGTCCTTGGTGAATGCTGGACCTTAAAAATCTTTGAGGAGGGTAGGTCTGGAGCTCCAGCCTGTACCCCTGAGACACTATGGAAATTACCCACTTGTCTTGAATCAGCATTCCCCAAACTCCTGCAAATGGCAGCAACCTTCCCCCCACCCGCATGAGTGTCTCTTTACAAGGAAGGTTTGGCACCAGTATTAGAGGGTTTTTGGACCCAAGGCTTCTTCTGGCCCTGGACTTGCTGTTTTAAATGTTTCCCACGGCCATGCACCGGCACGTGCATGCGTGCACACTCTCACACGTGCTCCCGGGAAGGGAGAAACACAGACCAGCAATCCCAAGCCCCCTAGAGGGCAAAAACAGTCCAGCGAGGGAAGTTTTTTTTCAGAGAAATCCAGTCAGCCCGAGCTCTGTAATATGTCTTGATATTCTGCGGAGTTCCGAAATTTAAACCAGTCTTCCTAAGTATTGGAGAAGCTGGAAATTCTATCTTATGCATTGTATATTAGCTCCTCTATCACTGCAATATGATTGATATGTGCCACCCATTCTTTCATAGATGGTGGCACTACAGCCCTCCAATGTGCGGGTATACATAATTCAGCTGCGTTAATCATGTGGATCACCACAGATTTGCGATACCTTTTCCTAGAAATTTTGAAGAGATGAAGAAGATACTGTGCTGGTGAAAACTCCAGGGGGGTCGAAGAGACCGCAGTCGTCACATCATGTACCCTGCGCCAGTATGGTTGAATCAATGTGCACTCCCACCAAACGTGTAGAAGGGTACCAAAATCCTGTCCACATCTCCAGCACCGATCCGACACAGTCGGAAAGATTTTGTGGAGGAGATCCGGTGTCTTGTACCATCGTGTTCTAATCTTAGCCTGGCCTCCCAAAAGGCATGTTCCGTATGCATGGAGGTAAAGGGCTCTTTTAACATTGACGCATATAGCATCGAGATCACATGCCTCTGGGGAGGCTGTCCAGAGCACAACGACTCAAACACCGTGGATGTTTTTGTGCAACGATCTCTTGTCCTCGGGTCATCAAGAAAGTGTTTTATTTGGAGGTAAGCAAAATAAGGGAAAGATTTGGTCGGGGACACCATCGCCAGTTCTCTCTGGCTCAGGAACCTATCCCCAGAGAAAAAATGCTTTGCTTGCATATCCGCCTGTGGCCACTCTTTTATAAGATAGGATCCTTCCAGCCCAGGCGTGAAGTCTGGATTCCCTCTAATGGGAGTTAACTCACATTCCGTGGCCGAAACTGCATGTGCTCCACAGGCCTTCTCAAATGCCAAAAGAGTTGCCCCGACCAGGGGATGGGATTGAGCGTTAGACGTCCAGTATTTCTTAGAGAACCAGGGAACTTTCCCCAAGGTCAGTTCCTGTAATCATATTTTCCAGGAGTACCCAGTATTTACTTCGAGTATGCACCCGCCAGTCCACCACTCGTGCTAGATGTGTGGCCCGGAAGTATGGGTACCCTTTTAATATGGGGGTCCACTCCCTTGGACCTGTACAGCACCCTACAGGAAATGCCTTAGTTCCATAACGCACGGTTAAGCGCCACTCAGGTCGCATTACAGGCAAAACATAGTAGTTGCTTCTAATCTTCTTAACGAGGCTCGGGTACCCTTTATCTTAACATTGCCACTTTTTTTAAAGGGATCTGATTGAAAAAGCTTTCCCTTGATTCTCAAGAACCGGCTCAGGACCTTGCTTAGAAAACTCACAGAGAGTAAAAAGTGACCAGGGGTTATATAGAGGGGGACTTCCTGTCTTTTTTCTTAGTGCACAGTATATTTTCCTTTAGTAAATTGTCTGCTGTGTGTGTCTCTGCCGCTTACCTTTAATTCATGTCTATTAAAGCCATTAAAGTCACCCAGATCTAAAGATAGGAGGAAATCTCTTTACTGGATAGCAGGAAAAACATGACCGTTTCTGTTTCAATCGTTTTTAATAATTTTCCAAAAAAAATAATTACAAGGTTAAGAACCAAACATAGCTTGGTAACATAGTTCAGACAAAATTTAAAGAGGTAGCCGAAATAACAATGTACAAAAAACATCTAAGAGACCTTCAGGCACATTATACAAGTCAGTTACATAACTTCCCATAATAAAAAAAAAACAAGCTTACTAATAGCATAAAAACTAACAAGCCGGTGATAACATAATACATCCATTTGGAACAGTACAGCTGTTCACTAAATTAGACCCAAGGTATAGTGGCCTCCCTCTTTGAGTATCTTACTTTAAAAGTGGAGTCATTTTTATTCTAAATCAAGTATCTATGATACACTATCAGAACTAAAATAATTAAAGGGAAGTACAAGGAAAGTAAATAAAGAAAAGAGAGAAAAGGGGAGAGTGAAAAGAAGGGGAAAAAAAAGAAAGCGCTTACCCATCCAGGAATAGTACGCCACTCAGTTAGAAATTCACCTCCAGCTGTCTGGCACCTGTAAATAAGAAAGCCAGGGTCTCCAGACCTTATTAAAGAATGCTTGTTTATCCCTCAAGACACTCAAAATCGTTTTGTTGAGCATAATCCAGGTTAACTTGCGCTTCAGTAAAGCCAGGTCAATCACGGGGCTCTCCCAAGCTGATGCGATAGCTATCTTAGCTGCCAAGAACATAAAATAAATTAAAGTCTGTGTGTGTTTTGGGATATCATCCACTGATTTATTCAGCAATGCAATCCCGGCATTCTTGGTGATATTGACTTACATTGACACGGAATGTATCAAAGAAATCCAAAATTGTCTGACCTTGGGACATGTCCACCAAATTTGAAGGGCTGTTCCCACCTGTCCGCAACCTCCAAAGCATAAGGATGAGGAACCTGGGTACATGTGTGAGAGGTGCTCTGGCACTAAATACCATCTACCTAAAGTAAACTTTATAGCCCGCCTCAACATTCATGATGCCGTTACGAATATGGGCATTCCAGGCTCGCCAGTCTTCACTATCGGGTTCTATGCTAAGATCTTTTTCCCCCGCTAATTGATAGGACAATGTAGTGGAGGAGGTAACAAATAATTTGTATAACATGGAGATGCATCCACATTGTAAGGTGGCTTGCAAACATCTACAGTATTTTCAAACACAGTATGTGTGGCAAGATTCAAGCTGGTTTTCTGTAGCGAACATAGGAATTGAAAGATTTGTTGTAAAAACTGGATTTTTTAAAATAATTTTATCTGGGGTGTGACTGCATATCATTTTAATGCCCCCCACCCTCAGCGACCCCTCTCAGTGGCACTTGGCAGTGTCAGCTGTGACAATACTGTTTATATAAAGTAAGTCTATACTGCAGAAAGGTAGTAGGAGAGTATAATCATTACACTGCTAGGCACTAATGCTGTGGATAGAGGTCGTCAGGGAGGAGGGGCAGCAGTGTATGGAATTCAAGTGGTATTAAATCGCAGTTGATGGGGAAAAAAAATCCATTGCAAGGCAATGTCATAATGTGCAAGTATGCATCGCATACTAGCACATTATGAGAGACTTAGCTTAGAAAAAGCCCTCCAGCGCTGCACTGTCACCACTGAGAGGGCTGACATCTTCCTCTGGTCTTCCTTCTGGGTTCGCATCCTCTGGCTACATGAGTGGTCAGGGGTGCTGTGACGTCACTCCCGTGCATGCACGTGGGAGCTGCCGTTTACAGCAAGGGCTCTGAAGGTTCGACACTGTATGCTGGAAATTTAGAGCACAAACATCGGTAACAACACCGGCTGCTTGCACTCTGAATATCTCCTAATCAGTGCAAGTTTAGGAGATATTCACAGTACCGACAGGTACAGTGGTGTGAAAAAGTGTTTGCCCCCTTTCTCATTTCCTGTTCCTTTGCATGTTTGTCACACTTAAGTGTTTCGGAACATCAAACCAATTTAAACAATAGTCAAGGACAACACAAGTAAACACAAAATGCAATTTGTAAATGAAGGTGTTTATTATTAAAGGTGAAAAAAAATCCAAACCATCATGGCCCTGTGTGAAAAAGTGATTGCCCCCCTTGTTAAAACATACTATAACTGTGGTTGTCCACACCTGAGTTCAATTTCTCTAGCCACACCCAGGCCTGATTATTGCCACACCTGTTCACAATCAAGGCATCACTTAAATAGGAGCTGCTTGACACAGTAAGGTCCACCAGAAGATCCTTAAAAGCTACACATCATGCCGAGACCCAAAGAAATTCAGGAACAATTGAGAAAGAAAGTAATTGAGATCTATCAGTCTGGAAAGGGTTATAAAGCCATTTCCAAAGCTTTGGGAATCCAGCGAACCACAGTGAGAGCCATTATCCACAAATGGCGAAGACATGGAACAGTGGTGAACCTTCCCAGGAGTGGCCGGCCGCCCAAAATTACCCCAAGAGCGCAGCGACGACTCATCCAAGAGGTCACAAAAGACCCCACAACAACGTCCAAGGAACTGCAGGCCTCACTTGCCTCAGTTAAGGTCAGCGTTCATGCCTCCACCATCAGGAAAAGACTGGGCAAAAATGGCCTGCATGGCAGAGTTCCAAGGAGAAAACCACTGCTGAGCAAAAAGAACATCAAAGCTCGTCTCAATTTCTCCACAACATATCTTGATGATCCCCAAGACTTTTGGGACAACATTCTGTGGACCGATGAGACAAAAGTGGAACTCTTTGGAAGGTGTGTGTCCAAGTATATCTGGCGTAGAAGGAACACTGCATTTCAGAAAAAGAACATTATACCAACAGTAAAATATGGTGGTGGTAGTGTGATGGTCTGGGGCTGTTTTGCTGCTTCAGGACCTGGAAGACTTGCCGTGATAAAAGGAACTATGAATTCTGCTGTCTACCAAGAGATCCTGAAGGAGAATGTCCGACCATCTGTTCGTGTACTCAAGCTGAAACGAACTTGGGTTCTGCAGCAGGACAATGATCCTAAACACACCAGCAAGTCCACCACCGAATGGCTGAAGAAAAACAAAATGAAGACTTTGGAGTGGCCTAGCCAAAGTCCTGACCTGAATCCTATTGAGATGTTGTGGTATGACCTTAAAAAGGCCGTTCATGCTCGAAAACCCTCTAATGTAACTGAATTAGGACAATTCTGCAAAGATGAGTGGGCCAAAATTCCTCCAGGACGCTGTAAAAGCCTCATTGCACGTTATCGCAAACGCTTGGTTGCAGTTGTTGCTGCTAAGGGTGGCCCAACCAGTTATTAGGTTTAGGGGGCAATCACTTTTTCACACAGGGCCATGATGGTTTGGATTTTTTTTCACCTTAAATAATAAACACCTTCATTTACAAATTGCATTTTGTGTTTACTTGTGTTGTCCTTGACTATTGTTTAAATTGGTTTGATGTTCCGAAACACTTAAGTGTGACAAACATGCAAAGGAACAGGAAATGAGGAAGGGGGCAAACACTTTTTCACACCACTGTAAGCCTTACTATAGGGTTGCCTGTAGGTACAAGTGGTAGAACAGAGTTTTCTACCACTTTACCTTTTAAGTGTAATTTTTGAGATAATCTCTCTGTCAGTGTAGCTCCCCAGTCTCTTCAGCATCTCAGGGCCTTAGTCTGAATTCTGAGTTCTTCCACCCCTACCAATGCCACAGCAAGAATGTGCTTAAAGAGTTAGTCTAGTAGTCTGTTAAAGAGGAACTGAACTCAAAAAGTCAATATTTGCTAATTATTATAGTTTATTATGCCTAAGCAGTACCCTGAAAATTTTACTTTTTTGTCTGGAATTCCTCCTGAAAAGTTGGCATTTCCTGGTATGTATGGGTGCCTGGGTCTCATAGCTGTATATCTAGACTGTAAGAGCTAAGGTACTGTTGCCTCTGACTGTTAATCTTTACAGATTTGGAGTGAGATTTGGTAATGTCACTACTGTGCTGCTCACTGTTCTCTTTGCTGAAGACTCCGACATGAGGAAGCAAAGCCCTGCCTCTACCAAGATGGTTGCCTCCACACAGAGACACGGTGAAAACCAAGGCTTGGTAAGTCATTAATGAAAAGATCAGCTGCAGGGAGAGCACGAGCTATACTGCTAACTAGTCATTTGTATCCTGCATGCTTTTTATAGGGCATGGCTTGTACAGTTCAGCTCCTCTTTAAAAAAGAAAAACAGAACAGGAGTAGTAGCAATATTAACCATCACAATATTTTATATTACAACATAATTGTTAAAGTGTGAACCCATACCTTGTAAAACATACCCATTGAAATTTTCCACATTTTGTAATGTTACAACCAAAAACGTAAATGTATTTTATTGGGATTTTATATGATAGACCAACACAAAGTGGCACATAATTGTGAAGTGGAAGGAAAATGATAAATGGTTTTCAACATTTTTTTACAAATAAATGTCTGAAAAGTGTGGCGTGCATTTGTATTCAGACCCTTTTTCTCTGATACCCCTAACTAAAATCTAGTGGAACCAATTGCTTTCAGAAGTCACCCAATTAGTAAATAGAGTCCACCTGTGTGTAATGTAATCTCAGTATAAATACAGCTGTTCTGTGAAGCCCTCAGAGGTTTGTTCGAGAACCTTAGTGAACAAACAGCACCATGAAGTCCAAGGAACACACCAGACAGGTCAGGGATAAAGTTGTGGAGAAGTTTAAAGCAGGATCAGGTTATAAAAATAATCCCAAGCTTTGAACATCTCACTGTTCAATCCATAATCCGAAAATGGAAAGAGTATGGCACAACTGCAAACCTACCAAGACATGGCCGTCCACCTAAACTGACAGGCCGGGCAAGGAGAGCATTAATCAGAAAAGCAGCCAAAAGACCCATGGTAACTCTGGAGGAGCTGCAGAGATCCACAGCTCAGGTGGGAGAATCTGTCCACAGGACAACTATTAGTCGTACACTCCACAAATTTGGCCTTTATAGAAGAGTGGCAAGAAGAAAGCCATTGTTGAAAGAAAGTCATAGGAAGTCCTATTTGCAGTTTGCGAGAAGCCATGTGGGGGACACAGAAAACATGTGGAAGAAGGTGCTCTGGTCAGATGAGACCAAAATTGAACTTTTTGGCCTAAAAGCAAAACGCTGTTTGTGGCGGAAAACTAATGCCGCATACACACGAAGGGACTTTGTCCGCCGGACTTTCCAGCTGGGCTTCGGCGGACTTGAAAGCGAACGGACTTGACCACACACGATCACGCTAAAAGTCCGGCGGTTCACGCGATGACGTACAGCACGTACGACGGGACTAGAAAAAGAAAAATACTAGAAAAATACTTGCTACTGAGCATGCGTCCTTTTTGGTCCGCCGGACCATACTACAGACGGCCGTATTGTCTGCCGGACTGCCAAGTCCAGCGGATAATTTTAAAACAAAACCTAAAACTTAGTCCGCCGGACTTTTTGGAAAAAAAGTCAGTCGAAGGCCCACACACACGAGGGGATTGTCCGCCGGCAGCGGATAATCCCGCGGGATAGTCCCTTCGTGTGTACGCGGCATAACACTGCACATCACCCTGAACACACCATCCCCACCGTGAAACATGGAACGTTGCTGGCGATTATTTTGAAGTCCAATAAAAGGTAATTTATTTGTATCTTCTGTTTTGCTTGTTTTCCGATATAATTCACCAAACTTTTTAGACACACCTCATACTTTGATCACGTGACCTCTGTTTTCAAATGCATTGGGAACTTAGAGAGCTGAGGGTGGAGACTGAAGAGGGGCGTGTTAGCAGGAGGCAGAGGAAGAGCAGTACATTAAACTTCCTAGTGATTAGCTGTGCAGGGGGGGGGGGGGCCTGTCAGCAGAAGCCTGCCCATTGGCAGGCTGTGCTCCCAAGTAGAATGCAAAAAAGAAAACTGCCCATGCTGGGATGGATGTGCTTGGATGGATAGTAGGGTCAGTTTGAAATAGGAAAGCAGAGGGACTGGCAGGATGAATTATCTGGGGAACAGTACTGGAGTGATGAATATTGGAGTCAGACCTGAATTTAACAATAGCTGGACTACTTGTTGAAGCTGAACTCTAGGAAAACAACCAAATACACTTATGAAATACCAATATGGAATTTGTCTTAGATTTGCATTTGTGTCCATGAGATGTACATAGCCCCGCCACACAGCACAGCACTGTTTGACAAGAAAAGAAGCATTAAGTATGAATCTTACATGGGTAAAGCACTTAAAGATTTTTTATTTTTTTATTTTTAGGTGGTCCCCTGCAACACTACCAACCTACCAATGCTAGCTCTGGTGTTCCCATGGCTAGAGGGAGTATCTGGTGGCTGACTCCTCAGCATCCTGAGCTAGAATGGTGCCGGCGTTTGGAGGGGGAGTCATAATAATAAAGTATAAGTAGAATGTCAACTCCTTTCTGTTATACTAGTCTGAGCTATTGTTTGGACCAAATTATTCAGGCATGATGTATGATATTGTTAAATAGAAAAACATACATTCACTCTTTTCCTAGAGTTCCTAGTTCAACCTATAAAGTGTTCAGTGATGTCCAAGTTGTCCCAACCTAGGTCTCCTCTTCAGTATTCCTAGCCAGAAGCTCAAATAGAGGAGCACAATTTATTGCCCTACTAGAAAGGGAGGGGATCTTGCCCTCATCCTGAGGAAGAGGAGCTTGTGCCTCGTCGAAAGTCGAAATAAAACTGTTATCGTGCGTTTACTTTTTAAGACCCGCGAGTGTCGCTCTTCTATTTCTTTATGTAGCACCCTGGTCTTAAACAGGGCTGCTAATAAATCTAGTTGTGCTAGGTGGTATCTAGCCTGGATAACTGGTAGGTTGATCCACTGACTCCTGTCCTAAGTCTGGTGTTGTCTCTCTCTTCTGCCAATAGGTGGCACTGTTGCTTTTGACATTAGAATGATGGATTACCATACAATTCATGTAATGGATAACTAGGTTGTACCAGCCAATCAGTGGGACAGTGAAGTAGTGGGAAAGCTTCAGTAGAGACTCATCCAGGAAGGTAGCGGATAGCTGTGAGTAAAGCTTGAAGGAGTACGGCGGGTAGCTGTTAGACATGTGCAATTCGTTTAGTTTTTTTCGTTTTTCGTTTTTTTTTCGTTATTTTCGTTTGTTCGTTTTCGTACGAATGAATGAATTATTCGAATCGTACGAATCCGAATAACGAATCGTAATGAATCGTTTGAATCGTACGAATCCGATTAACGAATCATTCGAATCGAACAAATTCGAAACACAACGAAAATCCGAAAACTAATTAGAAACAACGAATGTACTAATGAAGAAAATCCGAAAAACGAAAACGAACGAAAAAATTCGTACATTCGTAACTTTTTTTCGATTCGTAACTTTTTTTTCGATTCGTATTTATTTATTTTTTCGATTTGTAACTTTTTTTTTTTTTTTTTCAATTTGTAATTTTCCGTGTCTCTATTGAACCCAAAAATTCGTACATTCGTAATTTTTTTTTTTTTTTCGATTCGTAACTTTTTTTTCAATTCGTAACTTTTTATTTATTTTTTTTCGATTTGTAATTTTCCGTGTCTCTATTGAACCAAAAAATTCGTACATTAGTAACTTTTTTTTCAATTCGTAACTTTTTTTTTTCGATTCGTAACTTTTTTTTCAATTCGTAACTTTTTTTTTTTTTTTTTCGATTTGTAATTTTCCGTGTCTCTATTGAACCAAAAAATTTGTACATTAGTAACTTTTTTTTCGATTCGTAACTTTTTTTTTTCGATTCGTAACTTTTATTTCAATTCGTAACTTTTTTTTTTTTTTTTTTTTCGATTTGTAATTTTCCGTGTCTCTATTGAACAAAAAAATTTGTACATTCGTAACTTTTTTTTCGATTCGTAACTTATTTTTTTCGATTCGTAACTTTTTTTTCAATTCGTAACTTTTTTTTCGATTCGTAAATTATTAAAATGTAATAATAGCATACACATTACATCAAATTATGAATTATGCTCCGATTACAAATCTACGAATGTTACGAATGTTACGAATAAATACGAATGCGTCCGAAAATTAAACTAACGAAAAAACGAATCAATGAAAAAATAACTCTTACGAATGTACGAATCGTTACAAATCCGAACAACGACGACTTACGAATGTACGAATCGTTACGAATCGACGGAAACGAAAAAGACGAAACGAAAAAAAACAATTTTTTTTCGGAAACGAAAAAAACGAAACGAAAATAAACTAATTTTTTTGTTGTGCACATGTCTAGTAGCTGTAAGTAAAGCTTGAAGATAAAGTACAGCGGTTAGCTGTGGGTGAAGCTCGGGAATCCAGCAGGCAGCTGAGAGTAAAAGAAGTCTAGTGAAAGACGGCGAGCTGAGCTTTATGATCTACAGTGGGATACTGTGAGTTAAGCTGGAAGATCTACAGTAGGATACTGTGAGAGAATTTGTAGGAGACAGCGGTTGCTACAAGATACAGATTGCTGCATTCAGCTTAAAGGCCTTCATTCTGTATTGCTGTCTGCCTAGTTCTATTCTTGTCTGCAGAGTTTGCCATAATTGCTATTGCATTTGCCTAAGGGTGTCCTGAGCCCTCACCCTCTCTCCCCACCGTTCCTGTTAAGAGAAATAAAATCTCTTTGTTAACAAAAAGTGACTGACGCCCAATCTTTTCACCTTGCACCACACCCACTATGCCTAGTAACCTGCACCCCGAGGAGGAATGTCAGCTCTCCCTGGCTTTGGGGTCACCATCAGGCCCTTGGAAGTCGGGGAGACCACTACATTTTTTTTGGTGTGTTATGTTCATAGGAACACATAGCAAAGGTAAAGCAGGTTTTTTCAAATTTGACAGCAGAAGAAAAAATACACTTTGCAGAATCTATTTATAAAAGATTTGTTGCACGAATATCGGATTCATTCATTCATTTATTCAAGTTGAATGAAAGCTTCCGTATTTTTTCTAAGGCTACTTTCACACTGGGGCATTGGGAGCGTCGTTTTTGTGGAGGTTTCACATTGGAGTGAGAGTAGAGGCTCTTTTAAGGCGCTTTGCAGGCGCTATTTTTAACGTTATAGCGCCTGTAAAGCGCCTCAGTGTGAAAGTAGAGATCAATGCCTTGTGAATTGTCAGCTCCATCTAGTGGCCAAAATGCAGTATAGTTTTTTCCTTGAGGTATTTCAGAAAACAATACCACATTTTGGCCACTAGATGTAAATGATGATTTAAGCGTCTCTTGGGAAAAATAAGGGACATTTTGTTCAACTTGCACATATGCTTGTGACATTCGTGCAACAAATGTTTTATAAACAGACTCCTAAGTGAACAGGAAGCTCTGTGAAGGTGACCTCTAAGTGCTGAAGAGACTTTAGACTGGTAGCTGTATAGCATAGGGATGTATGCGTTTTGCCGTTTTCAGTGAGGACAAGGCAGAATGTCTTGTGTAATGAGCTGGTAGCATCAGAATGAGGGCCAACATGTTTTTTTTTTTTTTTTTGTTTTTTTTTTAGTTCTTTAATTTAAAAAAAAAAAATGTTAAAAACTCATGTAGATCTCAGTGAAGGTTACTTAACATGGATCATCTGGGTTGACAATGTGACATGTCCAGCCAATCTTGTCTATAAAGTGTTCTGTTTTGGATGGGTTGAGTTTACGGGTTAAGAAAGGAAACAGCAAGCGATAGTGGAAATGAGGAGAGAGGATACATGGAGAAGCAACAGTTGGGTGTCATCAGTATGTAGATGGTATTTGAAGGTAAAATAACTGTAGAGATTTCTCAAATCGTTTACGTGGTTTTAATGCATTAAAGGACCCTGACCTCGATCAACAAAGTAACAAGCACGTTGAATACTGTGGAATTACATCATCCTTGTAATATAAATAATGACCTTCTTGGCAGCTGGCTGTTATATCATCCAAGAACCCAAAAGTATTTGCAGATTAAAGTGATTTCAATAAAAAGGGAGACATATTTCTAATGTTTGTCCATAAATGAACAAATTTGAAATTGAACTATATCAAAGCAAACCACATCGTACCCCATACTCATTCACATAGGGTGGGGGGCCGGGATCTGGGGGCTTATTAAAGGGGGCTCCGGGATTCCGATAAGCCCCCCGCCCGCAGACCCCGACAACCAATGGCCAGGGTTGTCGGGAAGAGGCCCTTGTCCTCATCAACATGGGGACAAGGTGCTTTGGGGTGGGGGGGCCGCACGGCCCCCCTTTCCCCAGGGCACCCCCCATGTTGAGGGCACGCGGCCTGGTACGGCTCAGGGGGGGGGCGCGCTCGCTCGTCCCCACCCCTTTCCTGGCCGGCCGGGCTGCGTGCTCGGATAAGGGTCTGAGATGGATTTGGGGGGGGGACCCCCACGCCGTTTTTTCGGCGTGGGGATTCCCTTTAAATTCATACCAGGTGACAGGGCTAGCGTGGCGGCATTCACTGCCTTCGCTAGCCCCGTCTACCTGCAGTTACGTTCTAAATTAACGGACTTTGCTCCGTGTGTGGGCAAGTCCGTTCATTTTCAAAAGTCCCGCAGACTTTTTCCAGCGGATTGTCCGCCGGAGAAGTCCGGGCGTGTGTGGGCAAGTCCACACGCTCAGAAAGTCCGGCGAAGCCCCGCTGGAAGGTCCGGCGGTTTGTCCACTGGACTAGGTCCGGCAGACAATCCCGCCGGAAAGTCCGAGCGTGTGTACGGGGCATTACAGTTATAGAAGAATTCGTAAAGACATATTTAGTAAAAGATACTATCATTGAGGTAATCAGCAAAATGAGAGCTACTCATGGACATAAAAAAGGTAGAATAAAACTCTCAGAAACAAAGAAAGCATGGATGGAGCTCATTCTCAGTAATTAATGGTGCTATCTATATTGTGAACAGCACAAGGTAAGGCCTGAAAGTGTAAAAAAAAAAGTATACAAAGAAAAAGACCAACAGCAGAAACTCAAACATTGGGGGTTATTTAAGAAAGGTAAATCCACTTAGCACTGCAAGTGCACTTGAAAGTGCAGTCGCTCTAAATCTAAGGGGTAGATCTGAAATGTGGGGAAGCTCTGCTGATTTTATCATCCAATCATGTGCAAGATAAAATGCTGCTTCTTTATTTTCCTTGCAGTGCAAAGTGGATTTGCCTTTAGTAAATAAACCCCCATAGTTTCATAAATAACCAAAATGTTGTGAGATTGGCTTCTATTGAACAAGCAGCTGTACACACTAGGCAGAAATCGGCTGATTTTGGCTGATATTCGGCCCAAGTTTACGGGGCTTTATAAAAAAATAAAAATACCAATAGTTCTTCTTTAACCACTTAAGCCCCGGACCAATTTGCAGCCAAAGGACCAGGCCCCTTTTTGCGATTCGGCACTACGTCACTTTAACTGACAATTGCGCGGTCGTGCGACGTGGCTCCCAAACAAAATTTGCGTCCTTTTTTTCCCACAAATAGAGCTTTCTTTTGGTGGAATTTGATCACCTCTGCGTTTTTTTTTTTTTGCGCTATAAACAAAAATAATGCGACAATTTTGAAAAAAAAAAAACAATATTTTTTACTTTTTGCTATAATAAATATCCCCAAAAAATATATAAAAAACTTTTTTTTCCCCTCAGTTTAGGCCGATACGTATTCTTCTACATATTTTTGGTTAAAAAAAAAAAATCGTAATTAGCGATTATTGATTGGTTTGCGCAAAAGTTATAGCGTTTACAAAATTGGGGATAGTTTTATAGCATTTTTATTAATACTTTTTTTTTTACTAGTAATGGCGGCGATCAGCGATTTTTATTGTGACTGCGACATTATGGCGGACACATCAGACATTTTTGACACATTTTTGGGACCATTGTCATTTATACAGCAATCAGTGCTATTTAAATGCATTGATTCCTGTATAAATGACACTGGCAGTGAAGGAGTTAACCACTAGGGGGCGGGGAGGGGTTAAGTATGACGTGTGTGTGTTTTTTTAGTGTAGGGGCGTGGCTTGACATTCGACATCACTGATCGGCTTTCCCGATGACAGGGAACAGCCGATCAGTGACAGCGTCACTAGGAAGCACGGGGAGAGGTTTGTTTACACATACCTCCCCCGTTCTTCAGCTCTGGGCTCTTTGTGCCCAGCCGTGCCATTCTGCCGACGTATATCGGCGTGAGGCGGTCTTTAAGCGGTTAAACATATTCTTCCATTGGTTTCCACTGTTTCTGTCTTCAGTCCTGAAGGAACATCAGAATGAAGTCAGAAATTCTGATCTGGAAGCCTGTTTCTGGTCAGTAATGAAGCCAGAGAATTTTTTTTTGTCATATTTACTAGACACGGGAGCCGTCAAAAAATTTGTTTTGTTCCGTTCCGTTTCGTATAGAAAAAAATTGTAATTCGTGTACGAAATTTAATTTGGATTCGTACGAAATACGATTTTCGTATGAATTGTTAATTTGGATAACGAATAGCGTCACTCTACGAATAATAACGAATTATCCGAAAACGTATTAACGTTACATAACACAAGTCTATTGTTCACCAATCACTCAGAGGAAGTACGAAATTTCGTTTACGAATACGAAATTTCGTACTTCCTCTGAGTGATTGGTAAACAATAGATAGACAATAGACTTGTGTTATGTAACGTTAATACGTTTTCGGATAATTTGTTATTATTCGTAGAGTGTCGATATTCGTTATACTGAATCTCAAATTAATTCGAATCATTCGTTATATCCGCTACAATTTCTTTCGTATTAGTTGAAATTCATTATTTGGTAGTTTGAAATCGGATAATTTGGATCCGAAATTCGTAAACAAAATTTCGTATTTCGTACAGAATTCGTATTCGTAAAAATTCGTAATTCGGATTCGTACGAATTTCGAAAAATGTGTACGAATTTCCGATTTGTACGAAACTAATCGCACATGTCTAACATTTACATATATAGTACATGGAGGCTTGAGGGCAACATGAAAAGACAATATTTTCACACAAGTGTTTATCTATTACTACAATGATTATAAGAGGATTATGTCATTTGGCTGTTTTAGATAAAATGTAGCGTTTCTTTTCTGTAATAATATAGCAATTAACTGTAGATTTGTAGCACTTTTATTACTGAAAAGCATTTTCAAGGCCCTGTTGTACATTATGTAATGTCTTTCTTCTAGATATCCTTGAAAATACTTTATTGTGTAGAACAAGATCCGGAAGCTTGAATGGTGATCTTTGCGCACCTATATTGTAAACACCATTCCAGTGGCCTGAGGGGGATCCTATGATATATTTTTCTTTACAGCCAAAGGTGTATTACTGAATTCAATCTCATGAATGATGTCCATTTATTGAGGCTTGATTAAACAAGCTTTTTTCAGGCTTGATGTAATCCTATCTAACCCAAAGAGCTAAGTAGATTAATTAGCGCACACACACACATACATATATACAGTATCTCACAAAAGTGAGTACACCCCTCACATTTTTATAAATATTTTATTATATCTTTTCATGTGACTGAAGAAACACTGAAGAAATAGCACTTTGCTACAATGTAAAGTAGTGAGTGTACAGCTTGTATAACAGTGTAAATTTGCTGTCCCCTCAAAATAGCTCAACACACAGCCATTAATGTCTAAACCGCTGGCAACAAAAGTGAGTACACCCCTAAGTGAAAGTGTCCAAATTGGGCCCAAAGTGTCATTATTTTGGGTGGCCACCATTATTTTCCAGCACTGCCTTAACCCTCTTGGGCATGGAGTTCACCAGAGCTTCACAAGTTGCCACTGGAGTCCTCTTCCACTCCTCCATGACGACATCGCTGAGCTGATGGATGTTAGAGACCTTGCGCTCCTCCACCTTCCATTTGAGGATGTCCCACAGATGCTCAATAGGGTTTAGGTCTGGAGACATGCTTGGGCAGTCCATCACCCTTACCCTCTGCTTCTTTAGCAAGGCAGTGGTCGTTTTGGAGGTGTGTTTGGGGTCGTTATCATGTTGGAATACTGCCCTGCGACCCAGTCTCCAAAGGAAGGGGATCATGCTCTGCGTCAGTATGTCACAGTACATGTTGGCATTCATGGTTCCCTCAATAAACTGTAGCTCCCCAGTTCCATCAGCACTTATGCAGCCCCAGACCATAACACTTCCACCACCATGCTTGACTGTAGGCAAGACACACTTGTCTTTGTACTCCTCACCTGGTTGCCACCACACGCTTGACATCATCTGAGCCAAATAAGTTTGTCTTGGTCTCATCAGACCACAGGGCATGGTTCCAGTAATCCATATCCTTAGTCTGCTTGTCTTCAGCAAACTGTTTGCAGGCTTTCTTGTGCATCATCATCAATTTGATGCAGTGTGTGGTGTATGGTCTGAGCACTGACAAGCTGACCCCCCACCTATTCAACCTCTGCAGCAATGCTGGCAGCACTCATATGTCTATTTCCCGAAGACATCCTCTGGATATGACGCTGAGCACGTGCACTTGAGGCCTGTTCTAAATGAAACTTGTTAAACCGCTGTATGGTCTTGGCCACCGTGCTGCAGCTCAGTTTCAGTGTCTTGGCAATCTTTTTATAGCCTAGGTCTTTATATTGAGCAACAATTATTTTTTTCAGATCATCAGAGAGTTCTTTGCCATGAGGTGCCATGTTGAACTTCCAGTGACCAGTATGAGAGAGTGAGAGCGATAACACCAAATTCAACACACCTGCTCCCCATTCGCACCTGAGACCTTGTAACACTAATGGGTCACATGACACCGGGGAGGGAAAATGGCTAATTGGACCCAATTAGGGGATCGTCACTGAGCAGGCAGGCGACAGGTCTGTGTCCACTCCACTGATGCAGAGCAGACACGGACAGAGCCCACTGTTCTCTATGGGCTGTTGGATGAAAACGGACTACCTGTCCGTTTCCATCTGACTGCCATCTGATCCGATCCTCTAGACGGATGGGGAATGGTTCCCCATTCATCTGTTTTTAACAGACAGGAATGGATCAAATGTCGGCGGGTGTAAACGGACACATGACCATTGACATCCGCTGCTCCATGGAGTGCATTGGATGGTCCAATCGGGTCCACCTGAAAAACTGACAGTCAGTTTTTAAGGTGGACCTGATTGGTCCGTCCGAGTGAAAGGGACCTTAGACCAATGTTTCTCAACTAGGGTTCAGTAGAACCCTAGGGGTGTTTCAGAGGTTGTTAGTGGTTCCTTGAGCACTACTGTTTCCATTGTAGTGCTTGACTCTTAACTTAATGATCAGATCTTGAAGAGAACTCCAATTGCCCAGGACTGTTAATTTTCATTTTTTTTTTCAAATTCTTTATTTAACAAGAAAGTGTCAGACACATCTAAACATTACAGTAAGATCCCATTACAGAAAATTATTAATCAGAAAAGTCACAATGCACCATAGCAAAAATTATTATGCATATAGAGCACAGCATACACTGATAAAAAAATTACGGAACTAGGTTTCAGCGTAACACAAAATTTTTACTTTAAATAGAAAGCAGGAGAAAGCAAGAGAAGGTCGGGGATATGAAGAGCGAGTTGAAACAGGGAAGAAACTGAAAAGGGGTGGGGAGTCATCCGTTAAAGTCTTGCCCTCATCTGAGTACACAAACATGTTCCAATGGAGCCATGTTTTGGGGTAACATTCTCATCTACCTTGAGCAGTCAGCATCAGGTCCTCTATCTTGTTGACGTCTTCCACCTTATGGAGCCATAGTGAGATAGAAGGAGGGTTCGGGTCTCTCCAACGCAGGCATTGGCAGTATTAAGTAAGTGACGAAGGACAAACTTCTTATAATCTTTAACCCATGCACTGCTGTTTTTTTTTGCCTTCCTCTGGATCAACTGTGGGTATAGAATGGGGTATATGGGATTGTATGATATTATTATTATTTTTTTTTTTATTTGTGGTTGAACTTGATAGACTTGAACCTAACTAACTATGTAACTATGTAACAGGGATATCCTAGCAGTGAAGAAGAAAGATGGCAGGTTCGTTTGGAACCGGATAGTCTGTAAATTGTTGGGAGATTCTTTGCACCTCCTTCCAGAATATGCTTCAGTCACGTGTTCATCTTAATTTATATACAGTATGTGATTTAAAGTGATTGTAAAGATTTTTTTTTTTTTTATTTATCAATAACACACATGTAATTCTTACCTGCTTTGTGCAATAGAATTAAACAGAGCTGTCTCGATCCTCCTCTTCTGAGGTCCCCCGCCTGTGCTCCTCCTCTTTTTTGGTGTGCCACCATAGGAAGCCGCTCCATAGACACAGATAGTGTAGCTTTGACTGATAGCCATTGGCTCCTGCTGCCTCAGAAAAGCCTGTGAAAGTGGGTAGAGCCGCTACAGTCAGGCAAAGCACTGGATCGGAGTGAGGACTTAGATAAGTATGGGTGGAGGGGGGTAAAGGGATGATATTATTACTTAAACATTTTTTAACTTAGTGTAGGGAATGCATTCATGTAAAGAAAAAAACTTTTAGGCTTTTAAGTCTCTCATTCAGTGAAAAAACATATATGCAATTTAAAAGAATGAAAAATAACATTTATTTAACAGCTAACAGATAAATGATTACAGTGAATAGCAATCTCAGGTCTTGCCAATCCCTTAACAATGGCTGTTTTGCGGTCATCTTGCACTACAAGCCACTGAGTTTCTATGGTCATAATATCATCTCTCCTGTCAAACACCCCCTAACCATCCAGGGTGTGAATTTATGCCACACAGATTAACAACTCAGCAGCTTCCTCTCAGTCTTCCAAATTTGGGAGGCCATCCAGAAGCTTAAAATATCACTTAGCTTATAGGTCAGAGTAGCTACTGCTAATTTGGTTTCTCTGTTAGACAGCCCCTCTGTGAATTCTATTTCTGGTTAGTGCAGTTTGAGCTTAATAACTTGATATGAAAATTAGGTGTGAACCTTCATTTACAGGATGGTAAATGGAAAAGGGAAGAGGTAATTTGGGGGGTGATGGCTGGATTAGATATACACACGGTGGTGTGTCACTTTCTCAATAATGACTAGACATGTGCACACTGAAATATTTTGTTTTGGAATTTAGTTACTCCCGAAATTCGTTTTTATTTATTTTGTTTTTCCTTAAAAATTCCATTCGTCTGAAAATCCAAATGAATTAAGGTTGAATCTGTCATTGAAGGCTTATGGTGTCTGTCAAATGTTCAAAGAAGATTCGACGGAGCAGCTAAACTGTACGACTGTATAGTTTAGCTGCTCCGTCGAATCTTCTTAGAACTTTTGACAGGCACCATAAGATTTGACGCTTGTATGTTTTTCGATGCTTTGTCGAATCTTTGCCGTTCATGTTGAATGTATATAGTTCAAACAGAAAATGGACTGGTGATAGTGATCACTGATCAGACAGGTAACAAGATAGGGTATATAGAATCTATATAGAATCTCAATCTATAATATAGAATCTATAATAATAAATCCCCCCCCCCCCCACAACACGGACAGCCTCTGAGGCTATCACAACACTAGTATCACTATCAAGTTCACAACACTAACACAATAGCAGCAGATTATTATGAAAAAGTTAGGTTGAACTGTAGCTTGCTTCACTATTGTTCTGCTGCGGTGCCTATGCTTAATTGCTAAATAATTCAGGTTCTCTGACAAACGGACCAGCTAAGATTAACTGTCTTCCGAAATGATTTAGTGTGTGTGTCTCTCTCTGCTAGCAATCGTAAGTGAAAGTAAGTTGGCTGTACATGGGTACTTAGTTTTAGCCATTTTACTGCTCCTCCTCTTTGGTTACAATCAGCCAATAACATTCATCATCATTATTTTTATTTTACTTTCCCCACCCAATTCCAGCAGTGATCTTTTCTCTCTACGTCAAATCTTTTCTCTCTACGTCAAATCTTTTCTCTCTACATCAAATCTTTTCTCTCTACGTCGAATCTTCTCTCTACATCGAATCTTTTCTCTCTACGTTGAATCTTTTCTCTCTACGTCTAATCTTTTCTCTCTATGTAGAATAATCTTGGACTAATAGAGTTAAGATACATTAAGTTAAGGCACATTCGACCACAGGTTCGATGGACACAGATTGTTATTGTAATCGTCGAATCTCCTATCTATATCGAACTGTTGTCACAACGAAAACGAAAATAAAGCATTTGTTTATGTTGGATCTTTCATTTTTCGGATTCTGCACTTTCATTAGCGTTTGTTAAAACGATAACGAAAATACCTGAAATACGAGCGAAAATGCATTCGGGGCGAAAACGAATGCACATGTCTAAAAATGACTAGTCAATGAAGCTGAACTCTAGGTATGGTCTTAATTGCATACTTATTAGCTCGGAGCAATATAAGTTTGAAGATTTCAATTCTAAAGGACCACTGTGAAAGCTGGCAATCACTGTAGTAGTTGGCGCTATGACAGCAATTGCTGCCACCTTCCAGGGCTTGTTCCCCCAGCAGCTCTACTGCCTACAGAACACATAGCGCCATTGCCATTCATAAAGAACCTTTTATTTTTTTTATAATTGGACAAGGTGGGGAGGATGGGTGGCGACATCACAACCCTCTGTGGTATGCATTGGAGCAGCTGCTTGACACAGGATCTGGAAGATAGTGTTGATCACAGTAGTAGCGCCGACTACTACAGTGATTGTCAGCTTCCCTTGAAATATGCATGCTTACATGTAACTATGCAGTTATTATCATACCTGGAGTTCAACTTAAATGTCTTACAGTCAATGTATCTGTTAGTTGGGCAGTAAGCTTTTCATTAGTATTAGTCCAGGAAATATTGGATTTGGCAAGGGTAATACTGTGATTTCAAGATTTTTTTTTTCATAGTGATTTTTTTAAGGATAAAATACAGTACCCAATGGTTACGGAATCTGCTTTTGAACTATTATTGTGCACATTATTAGTCTTATTACTCTAAGTTATTGTTTAAAAAAAAGAAACATACAGTAAAAAGAGTCAAATCTAAAAATGTTAATGTCACAAAGATTCAAATACACTAAAAGCAACAAAAAAAAAAAAGCAAAAAGTGTACTAAGATTAATATACATATCTTCCCTAATATAGCTTCCACATAAAAACAAAAACAAAAACCACCATGTAACTAAAAAATAAAAAAAGAGCATTTTTTTTCCCAAGAACATTTTGTGAGTAGAGGTTTTTCACTTTAGCAAAAATTCACATGTTGAATTCACCTTTAATATTAAATTATTCAAAATCACTTTGCCCACCAAGTTGATAATAAACACAATAACCCAATAGCAATGTTATGTAAACATTAAATTGGGCATGACTTTTTTGGCTAATAATATTCCTTGTGTAGTGCTACCCCCACAGGAGCCATGGGTATTAGCCACTAGAGTACACACGGCCAGGCACACAGTATTTTCCTCTCTCTCTGGCACAGTAAAACAGTGTAGGCTTATCCTTTGTATTTTTTATATTTTTTTGCTGCTGTAACTTGGATAGGTATGGGGGAAGCATGAGATACCCCAAAGGAACTGAAATAACAGAGTACTCTTTTCTCTTTCCTAATAGAAATAGCTATGAGAAACGCTGAAGCTCACTTCTGTGTAAAGCTGGGAACTAAATCCAATATCTCTGTTATAGAACATATGCCATTACTAACAGTCCTCAGGATCATCAGCTGCCACCTTCTGATATCCATTGAGAGCTTTATAGTAAGGGAGATGCAGACACGACAATACCACAACCACTGGACCCTCTTCCATCCAGCCTACACCTGATATCCTCCAGCATGCTCCTCCAGACCAAAGAAACAGCAAAACCCCAGACTTTAGGGAATAGGTCCCCAGACAAAGCCATGGCTGGGATCTCAATGCTCACACAGCAGTGTCTTGGCAGACTACTCATAGGGGCAGAACCCCTCAGACAGGGGACTCCTCAAGCAGGGATCACCCAGGGTCCAAAGACCTCCTGCTCTGATGCTCCAGGCTTTTTATGGACTCTCCAACCACTTTCTGGACAGACCCCTCCATAGACTAGCTGGGTTCCCAAAATATTCAAGCTGTTCTCACATTCTTCCTCCCACTGTAAATCTATTTTTTTTATAATTTAATCTTTTATTATAAAAAAATGTTTTACATACATAAATCATTACATTACATCTTACCATTCTTTATTTATTACTCATACAACAGTTATATCCCATTATCCCCCCCCCCCCACCACCCTTTATGATCTGATGTCCTCATATATTTCTGCCTAGGCTATATCTATCATTGCCTGAAAATAAGTTTCTGTCGTTTTCAATATTCTCCATTTTTTCCAGGTTGACCTATAGATCTCCTTCCGTCCTTTCTCCACGCTGCTCAGGTATTCCATACTGTCAATATAATCTACTCTCTGTAACCACTCTTTAATACTTGGTTTCTTAATACAGGGAATAAGGGCTTTAGCTGCATTAAGCAGAAAAGGTACTAAAGTTTTTTTATATTGATTGATTGCTTTAGTTGTCCCGTGGAACAAACAAATCCACGGACATTGAGGAATCTTATCTCCCATTATTATCTCTATGTAGTCCAATATACCCCGCCAGTATTTTTTTTATCTCTGGGCATTCCCACCATATATGAAATGTTGTTCCAAGTTGGTTGCAATCCCTCCAGCATTGTGAAGATTTATTTGGATATATTTTATGTATTTTTTTCCGGTGTCAAGTGCCACCATGTCATGCATTTGTAATTTACTTCTATTGATGTTATGTCCGATGCATAATTATATATTGCGCTTATCATTTGCGATTCATCTAATTTTAAACCCAAGTCCTTCTAATTCTGTTAATACTTCATATAGTCGAGATATGCCAAGTTTTACTATGTTTTTTGAATTACAAAGCTTTTCCATTGGCAGTAGCTCGCTTTACTTTCTAATGGGATGGGGAATTGTGTTTACCAAATGTTTTATTTGTAGGTACTCCCAATCTTTTAAGTGTCGCCACCCGTGTTTCTTTATTAAATCCTGCTTTGTCATTATTTCCCCTTGTGATGTGATGTCTTTTAATTGTGCGTTGTCCATTTGTTTCCCTAAAGCCCCATACACACGCGCGGATTATCCGAGGACCAGGTCCGTCAGACCATGTCCGTCATACTTTGTCTGATGTTGGTTTTGCGTACACACGGTCGGACAAAGTTGTCGGAAAATCCGATCATTCTGAATGTGGTGACGTTTGTTGCCTACGACGGGACTACGTAGAGGCTAGTAGCCAATAGCTTTGGTCTTGTAATGTGATCTGAGCATGCGTAGCACTTTGTCCGGTCGGACTACCATACACACGATCGGATTTGGTGTGATCGGACCGTGTTGTCGGAAAATCTATCCAGCAGGAGATAGGACTTTGTCCGTCGGACAATACGACGTACACTGTCCGATGGTGCATACACACGGTCTGATTTTTCAACAACATTGTCCGATCGGACAGAATCCATGCGAAAATCCGACCGTGTGTATGGGGCTTAAGTGTGTTCCATTGCCTGGAATAAAGAAGTTTGTGCCAAACAATGAAATGAATGGAGAATTATACCTCCATTTTTCCCTACGATAAAGTGCATCCCAGGTTTTAAGTACTGTGTGAGTTATCCCATGTGTCATTTTACTACATATTCTGTATTTCGGTGGAATCCAAATGATTTTTTGGAGTTGTGCACCATAAAGTGTGTCTTCCATTTTTACCCATTTCTTTTTAGTATTTAAGTTAGCCCATTCAACTAATCTAGCTAATATAATTGCTGTATAGTACCTGTTCACATCTGGAAGTGCCATCCCTCCTTTTTTTTTTTCATAGTTAATAGATTGTTATTTAACCTAGTTTTTTTATTTTGCCAGACATATTTCAAAAATAGTGTTTTTATTACCTTGAAAAGGCTTTTTGGTATTCTTATCGGGAGCATTTGGAATTTATATGTTATTTTTGGTAAAATCACCATCTTTAACATATTTATTCTGCCTATCCACGAGATTGGTCTCCTTGTTATATTTTTTATCTCTGTTTTGATTTAGTTAAGTAATGTATATTCTAGATCCTTCCAGAATGCAGGGGAAGGCAATCAGACCAAAAGCCCGTAAAACACTGAGCAGTCCAAATCAATCAACCCCTGGTCCACTGATTACAGGGAGGCTAAATTCAATTTACCAAGCAATCTGCACTAATTAGGAGGGTGCTACATCTGTTACGTGCAACAGTGGATAGATAAAGGCAAAAAACTGCAAAATAGAAAACAAAGTGATATTAAAGGCTGATTTATTTATTTACTTTTTAATAACAAACATGTTATACTTACCTGCTCTGTGTTGTGGATTGGCACAGAACAGCCCTGATCCTACTTTTCTTGGATCCCCTGCTGGTGCTCCTGGCCCCTCCTTCCTGCCACGTGCTCCCCCCCGAGCCACTGCCCTGTGTGTTCATTCACACATGGAGTGTGGCTCAGCCCCACCCCCGCTCTCTTCTCATAAGCTCATTGGCTGTCATGCCCATCACCGGATCGAGATGGGGCTCAGGTAAGTATTAGGGGAGGCTGGGGGAGCTGCTGCACGCAGTCGTTTTTTTTTACCTAAATAACCTTGAGCCTTCACAACCACTTTAACAAAATAAGATACATCCCAAATTGCTAGGATGTTTAAGGAGATTGACTTTTATAATAGAAGCACTCAAGATTAATTGAAGAGACAGAGAAATACAGCAGAATAAGTCTAGCCATGGGAATCAATTATTTGAGCAAAACAGACATCATAACCCTTTGTACAAAAATCATAACAACACATTGCTTGTTAGCAACTGGAAAATCTGAAAATGGCAGCAGCTTGATCCATTTACAAATTGCAGAGGAAAGGAACCTGCAAATGGGCATGTCACAGCTAATAATACAACATTTTGTAACAGACAATCCGGTAAAGACAGCCTAACATTATTTTACTACTAAGACTGCAATTAAAAATCTACCTACACAAGCTCTACTTTCTGTTTTTCAGTGTTATGTAATGATTGCATTAATGTTGGGCAGCACAGTGGCTTAAACTAATACTAAAGTCTATTTTTTTTTCTTTAAAAATAACAAACATGGTATACTTAATTGAAAGACAAGAAAAAGAGGCGCCTCTGGGTGCAGACTGTAAAACAATTTTAATCCTGTGAAGTACACAGTAGTAGAAGCACTCACATTTAGCTGGTGAATGTCAGGCATGTAAGATATCCCGTGCAATGCAGGTAGTCCTTGTGTTGTCAGTCCCTGGGGCTGGATATGTTCGGTAGTTCCTCTGTATTAGCAGATGGTCGGTAGTTCCTCTGTATTAGCAGGTGGTCATCCGACCGGCTGAGGTGGATAGGCGGCCAAAACAAGTCTTGAGATGCAAACAGGGATCCAGGCGCAGAGATGAAGACGTCACAGCGTGCACCGCGTTTCCTGAGCTAGCTGGCCGTGAATGACGTGACGACCACGCTCCTTTGTCAAGCTTGACAAAGGAGCGCGGTCGTCACGTGATTCACGGCCAGCTAGCTCAGGAAACGCGTTGCACGCTGTGACTTCATCATCTCTGCGCCTGGATCCCTGTTTGCGTCTCAAGCCTCATTTTGGCCGCCTATCCACCTCAGCCGGTCGGATGACCACCTGCTAATACAGAGGAACTACCGAACATATCCAGCCCCAGGGACTGACAACACAAGGACTACCTGCATTGCACAGGATATCTTACATGCCTGACATTCACCAGCTAAATGTGAGTGCTTCTACTACTGTGTACTTCACAGGATTAAAATTGTTTTACAGTCTGCACCCAGAGGCGCCTCTTTTTCTTGTTTTTCTCTTATAGTGCCTCGGGAACAAAGGTTTCTGTTTCCATTGGATGGCTGCCGTGTTTTGTGGACTTTATTGTATCCCCCTCCTGTCATCTCCCCGGTCATTTCAACCTGCTTGTTAAACCCCCCCCCATCCTACCCCTATTTTAACACTGCCAATCGCACATATATATAGGAGCAGATATATGGTTTATCCGAGCATATCAGACTCTTATACTCAGCACTGTGTATTGTGTTTTTCTGAATGAATGTTTATTTTGGATTATTGTTTTAAGTGCTTGTGCCAACTACTTGTATTATGGTATACTTAGGTTTTGCACAGAGCAGTCCAGATCCTCCTCTTCTCAGGTCCCTCTTCGGTGCTCCTGGCCCCTCCCCCCTGTGAAGTGCCCCCACAGCAAGTAGCTTGCTATGGGGGCACCCAAGCCGACCGCTGCTGTGTGTCCATTCAGACATGGTGATGCGGTTCTGCCCTGCCCCCTCTCTGTCCTGATTGGCTGCCGCCTTTAAACACTGGGGTCCCAACCAAGACATTATCTGCATTGAACGTACATGTTCTTGCGTGGATTTCAGTGATGGCACACATACACCCCCATCGCTCCAGCCCACCACCCCACACTAATCCCCCCTTTGCTTCAGCCTGCCACCCCACACTACCCCCCCCCCCCCCCCACGTTGCTCCAGCCCAAGACTGCACACAATTGACAACACCGTTGTTAATTTATCCCCAGGGTCGCCCTCTCGCCCGCCAGGCCCCCGTCAGCCCCGCACTTGCGCCCCAAGCCCACCCCGACTCTTGCACTTTTTTTAAGCAAAATAAAGCCTCAGGCTCTAATCACGTGCTTCTAAAAAAAAGAAATCCATAGAAATCCATGCGTCCGGCACCCTGCATGTAGATTAGGTAGCTGGGCGCATGGATTGGGGGGTTGGTGCCCGTGCGCCCCTAATGAGTGGCCGCCACTGGTGGATTTCCTCTCACACTCCAAGGATATGCTGGTAGGTTAATTGGCTACTGCTTACATTGGCTCTAGTATGTGTATATGTGTATCTATGCATGTGAAATAAGGACCTTAGAAAAGAACCTTGAGGGTAGGGACTAATGTGAATGTACAATATGTAAAGTGCTACATAAATTGCCAGTTCTATATAAATACCTATATTAAAAATAAATACAGTTCCTTTTCACAATGCAAGATTTTAGGCGAGCCGACTCCCTTTATGGCTCATATCTTGTCTCAGATTTCTAGTGATATAAGTGTAGCTCCCTCCTAATGTAGGTTGCTAGTTAAATTTAGCTTTGACTCCTTCTGTAAATTATTTGTTCTGGCCTGTTCAGGGTCTCGCAGGCTGGGAGCTTGATTACTATGCGCTGCCTTTGGAAGAGGCTTCCAGAGCTTACGACAGAAGATTCAAATCGATATAGGTTCCGACCAATCCCTGGATGAGAAGTGTCTAGAAGGGGGCCAGAATGTAGATATATAGTTTGACATACTGGGGTTCTTGCTCCCCAGGAGGGTTCCAGTGGTGCAGGGGCTGCTGCTGTCAGGCTGTCATGTAGCAGACTAGAGGGTGCTACCTATGGAACTACAGGAGATGGGTAATCTACAATTAGAACAATTTTTGTTTTACAGTTTACTAATACACGAATACAGACCCTCTAAATGTCCCTCTGTGCCTTAATATTTGAGCCATGAGAACATTGTATAGAAAAAGAATGCCGCCTCCAAAAGCTCCAGACCTTTAGAAACAACCGCCCTATTATGAACTCACAAATGCTGGCTCAGCACAACCTTGGAAGAGAGAAAAAAAAATCCTGGATGGCCGCACACCGATGAGGGCAACTTTATTGATATAATAAAATCCAATACAGTCACTTCATATCCAAAAAGAAACGCAGCACACGGTGAAACGCATTAGCTGCTTCTCCCTGTTTCTTTTTGGATGGGAAGTGACTGTATTGGATTTTATTATATCAATAAAGATACCTTCAGCTGTGTGCGGCCATCCAGGATTTTTTTTCTCTTCCAATGAGGACATTGTAAATGGTCATTCTATAAAATAAGTGTTGTGATTTTTATTCCTGACATTGTATTAGATATGTGTGGCCAATTTACATTCAAGTTATATATTAAAAGTTGTCATTATAGTGGAATTTTCCTTTAAATGAGGATGAATTGTACAATATAATATTAGATGGATACAAATCTAGATCTCTTTGTATTAGGAAGGAAAAAAATACCAGGCATGAAGTCAATATACTGTATCTCTTCATATGTCTGTACTAACTGAAAAGCCAACATTGCAGATAATCTCGTTTACAAGCACATGCTGACAACAACAATGCACTCTGTGGGGCTATCACACTGTCAAAATGGAGTTTGCATTGACTATATACATTATGAACATCGAATACAAAGAACTAAGTGCTTAAGTGTAAGAAACCACAAGCCATCCTTTCAGTGGATTATGTTTTCTTTACATGCCTGAACCCAGAGATGTGCACAATCAATAACTGTATTCAGCTATGGCTTTATAGATTTTTTTGGGTGCATGGGTGGGTGGGAGCACAGAGTAGGCAAAGGCAAGGTGATTTTAGCACTACCCCCAAAAGGAATAGATTCCCCGAAAAGATCAGGTTCTTTCTTTAATCAGTACAGGGAAGCCAGGCAGCTGTCACCCATCCACTCATCCACACAGTCTAGGTGTTCTGACTCAACTACAAGGCCATAAACTTTATTGCCAGCTTCATACAGGGCTTATAGGACCTGGTGACCTTTTTTTATCCCTTGCATCAATTCAGACAGCTTAACTAGATGAATAAACTCACTGTTGAGGAGACAGACAAGCCTTTCAAATGTTCCATTTAATGAAGGATATTCATAGGTAAAAAAAACGTTGGTGTGGTTAGCCATATAAAAAGATGTGTACTTAAAGCGGAGTTCCACCCGCACCAAAAATATTAAAAGTCAGCAGCTACAAATACTGCAGCTGCTGACTTTTAATAAATGGACACTTACCTGTTCCAGGTTCCAGCCTTGTAGGCAGAAGATGACGAGCGACCGCTCATCTCTCGGCTGCCCTGCCGCCATCCTCTGTCAGGGAACCAGGAAGCGAAGCTTGCGGCTTCACTGCCCGGTTCCCTACTGCGCATGGGCGAGTCGCGCTGCGCGTCTTTATTGGTCCCCGTTGTGTCCTGGGAACTGTGTGTTTCCCAAGACACAACGGGAACCCTCGGATATGGGCAGGCATCCTCGGATATGGGCAGGGCAGATACCTGTATTATACAGGTATCTGCACCCCCCTCCCCCCTGAAAGGTGCCAATTGTGGCACCGGAGGGGGGGAGGAATCCGATAAGCAGAAGATCGACTTTAGGGTGGAACTCCGCTTTAAGTGTAACATACTGAGTAATGAACCAGAGAGAGGGAGGGGGGAGGGGATATAGAGAAGTGTGCGTGGGAGAGAGAGTTCAGCTTAGACAAGAGAACACAGCTAAAGACAGCTAAAGACACAGAGCAATAATAAGCCAAATAGTGTAACACCAATGAAATGATAATAAATCACATAGTGTAACACAACACTATTTTGCAAATATATTGCTGGTACCGGTAGAACATAGGAAGCGATCTGGTAGTGATGCCGGAAACTCCAAAATGGAGCAGATTGCTAAATGAGGACACTTCTGTCTTGAGGATTGATTAGTAATGCCCAAATAAATGATAATCAGCTAAGACAGTCTATATGTGCTCAGCTGAGGACCATGCAATTTTGGTAGCACAAGTCATGGAAGACTGAGGTAGTCCATGTTTCAACATTTGAGAGCAAGCAAACTCCAGCTCAAGAGAGGAGGCTTTACTTACAAAGCGTACACAATCCATAGGCATGACCCCCCTAAAGGAGAGGTCCAGCCCAAGAGTGCTCCAGGGCAATCAACCCCTGGTGCACACAGATCCATTCCCTCACAGGGGAAAAGAGCCCTCTCCTCTGGACTCCAGCCTATTTAACAGGAAGCCATCCACCATCTGGTACACCTCCCCAGGGATTGGATGGGCCCTACTAAATATTCAGGCCACGTATTTGTATCCTCCCACCCTAATCTCCAGAAGCAGACCAAACTAAACAATTCTGGCTTCTATGGATACAGCAGAAGCAAAGCCTATGAAGGAGAGCACTACCTACATGAGTATATGCTGCTGGGGAGGGACTATGGACAATAAACTATTTACGGTAAAACCATTCCTGATCTTTGGCTGCTTTTAATGTGAAGTTATTCCTTCTTAAATATCCTCAAAGTATAACTGAAAGCATTTTTTTATTTTTTTGGTTTATAGGAGAGTGATTAGTATTTCTGTCAGTTTTTTTTTTTGCTTTCTGTGTTTCCGTTAGGGAAATTTACCCTCTCTGCTTATCCTGTTTACCATTATCACCGACAGTAAAAGTTATAGAAATGTCCAAACTTTTAGCTTGTCACCAGAGCAGGAGTCTTCAAATTGGTGTCTTCCAATGGAGACACTAATTATGGTGACAACCCAGGATTCGCTCACTTTGAAAGGATATCCTCTAGCTTGCTGGCTATGGAAATTAAGCAAAATCTCCCCAATGTGACACAGATGAATAAAAAAAAAACTGACGGGTTATAACCCAACCCAAAATGAAACAACAAGTTTTGCCTTTTGTTCTACTTTAAAGGTTACAATAAAGACTAAAGTCAGGTTTCAGCTTAGGAACACCTGCTGCATGTTCTTATAGAACAGCACAATGCCTCTGTTGTGAACTTTGAAATATAGTTTCTTCACAATGTGTAGAGACACATAGATAAATATGGGTTATATGGAATAAATGTACACAGAATTTTAAAGAAACAGGAAGAAACAACTGAGAATTGAAACGTGAAGCATGTATGTAATTTTTGTTTTTTGACAATGCCATGCTTTAATATTAAATAAATATATATTTTTGTTGGTGCTTTCTAAAGTGTACCTGTGAGGAAAAGCATATGTGCTTGCAGGTGACCATACTCATGCATGGGGAAATGCATGCGCAAGCACGCAATTCCGGTGGATATTTAAGTAGAGCTGCTGCACTGAATTCTAGCTGTTTGGTCTATAGCGTTTCCTGCATAACCTGTTACCCGTTCTTGTGTCTGACCTCCTGTTGCTGACCTAATCTGCCTCTGACTAAGCCTGAACTCCGCCTGCACCGACCTTTGAGGTGTCTCTGGATTATGTTTCTGCCTTCACCTTATGCTGACCTGGCCTGCCTCACCCTAACAAGCTCTCTGCTTAGTGCTTATGTCCGGCTTTCTGCTTCTGTCTGTCCACCGTCTGCCCAATGCCTGTTGCCTGTCAGCCCGTTACCAAGCCAGTTCCTGCTAGATTATTCCTGCACCTCAATAACATGTATAAAAAGACACCCAGGCAGACCAATAATTAATTAGTGCACAGGGTAGTTCAAAATCAGAACCGTATCCCTGTGCTGAGGTCCCCACCAAAATTAGGCAGGGTCACTAGCGTTGCTTGGTGACATCACACTGACTGGTTTCGTCCGCCTATCAGCAAAGTTCTTCGGAGCAAGGAGGTGCCAGTGGGTCGGGTCTTAAATATCCCACCTTGAACTAAGATTCATTTACAGCCACCTGGTACCCTCACTGATACTCACCACCATTCACATTACATACAAAGTTCACATGAAGAGCAATCCACACAATCTTAATAGGTTATAAAGGCACATGAATAGAAAAATTAGACAAAGAACTTTTACCAGTCTGGGGCAAAAAAGGCATAAGGAAAAGCAAGCAATAAAAAAATAAAAAATAACACAAATGACAGAAAATTACAAGAACAGCATAAATATCCAAAAAATGTAATCCAAAATAGCAAAAGTAGCAGCAGGGGATGGACCCATCATAGATCTAATCACGTAAAACCCATGCCAGTGAGTGACCACTGACAAAGCGTTTACACTTCTAAAAACACTGATAAATTGAACTCATGTTTAGTCCTTTTGGCACCATAGAATCCAGCAAAAAGAGCCACATCTTCTCTTTCTGTAATAATATGGTGTCAAAATCCCTGCCTGTGTAGCGGGAGATGCAAGACGTAGATACATTTAACCTTCAGACCACTTGGGTTCCAATTGTGGACGTTTATACTCTTTTTTGATATACTATTACTATTCTCACCTATCTGAATTTTTAGAGGCCTCTTGGTCTTGCCAATGTAGGCCTTCCCACATGGACAAGTGAGCGTATAACTCACCCTTGTGGTGAAACAATTTATGAACTGTCTAATCTTGAATTGTTTGGTGCTCTCTGCATTTGTAAATGTATCTGTTTTATCAATAAACTGACAAATCCCACACCTCCAACATGTGTACATTCCAGGTTTCATAGATAGTTTGGTCAACCAGTTGGTGGTGGGGGTCCTTTGGAATTCGGAGTGGACCAAACTATCTTGTAAATTTCTGGCACGTTTTGGCACCATCAAGGGGCGGGGATCGACTATCTCCTGTAATAATGGAGTCTTGGTTAAAATGTGCCAATACCTGGTCAGAAGTTCCCTGACCTGCTCCCATTGTGATCCGAACTTGGTGATCATTCTCTTTAAATCCGAACTTGGTGATCATTCTCTTTAAAGACCTCAAATTCGTTCATAGAAACCTTGGGAGAGAAAGATAAGCCATTTTGTAGTAATGAGATATGATGTGTATTGATGGGGAACTCGGATAGGTTGACTATTTATAAGTCCTGAATAGTTTCTCTATTGGGATCAGTCATAGTGGAAATTGGCTGTATTAACTCTTGTGATTCCCTGATCTGGTCTGTCTGTGATATTTGTTTGGTTCGGTTCTTTTTTCCTTTTCTTTTTTTTTCCTTTTGCTCCTTTCTGGTTATTTCTGGTTGTCGTTTTTTGACGGACCTGGGTAGTTCCGTATATTGTGGGCGTGGTCTAAAAAAAGTCACTGATTTGTCTATATGTTCTGATTCACTCTCGGGTGATGACACCCCACTTTTAGAAGGCCTACTATTTCTACCCCTGCCACGTCTGGATCTACTTCTGCCGCGAGGCACAGAGAGGTCAAAGATTAGATCACTCTCCCAGTCCTGTATGTTTTGGTGAAATTGTTCCTGTTTGGAGGTCCTCAGATATTTCTCTACTCTCTCAACCTCCCTTTTTAAAAACTATGTTTTTTCAAATTCCTGATCCTTTTTGAATGTTTCCAGTAATGCAGCACTCTCATTAATCTCAACCTGAATCTCCTCCAGTTGAACTTTCTCCTCCTCCACAATCAATTGCATTATATCAATTCGATTTGTCCCGATATCAATGCTAGTATCGGTCCAGATACCGAGTATTTGCAGGAGTACTTGTACGAGTGCAAATGCTTCGGATGCCTAGTCCAATACCTGGACACTCAGGAACAATCGGTGCGGTGGCAGGGGGAAGTTATAATCACCGATCTCCCAGTGTGGCTTCTAATAAAGCAGCTGACAGCCGCGTCTCCTCCTCTTTCCTATGCGGCTTTCAGCTGCTTTATTAAAAGCCACACAGGGAGATCAGTGATTATAACCCCGTCACTGCACCGATTGTTCCTGAGTGTCCCCTGTCTCTTCCAGGTCCCCTCTGTGTTCTCCTCTGATCCCCCATCCTCCTCTGGTCCATTTCTGTGTTCTCCTCCCGCTCCCCCCTCTCCTCCGCTCCCCCTCCGTGCGCTCCTCCGGTCCCCCCCCATCCTCCTCTGCCCCCGTCCCAGATCTTTCAGGATGGAGAGCGGAGGAAGGAGCCAGTAAATATGTAATTTACCAGCTCCTTCCTTTTCCGAATGATCACTGACTCTGACCATTCATAACTGAGCATCGTAAACTGTGTTCATGTTCAGTGCAGCTGAGGCTGCTGAGAAAGGGATTGGGGTATCTCTATCCTCAGTCCCTTTCTATGTCTCAAAGGGGAGATATCAGGGGTCTGCTTAGACCCCTAACACCTCACCAAAGCCCACCTACCCCACAACAGGGTTGAATAAAAAAAAAAAAAAAAGGAAACATTGTAATAAATAAATATTCTAAAGTAAAATTGTAAAAATAATAATATTTTTTTTAATAAAAAGCTACTGACACAGTCCACGCCTCGTCAGTGCCACCTATCAGTGCTGCATCTTAAGCCTCATACACACGATCGGACCGTGGACCAACTTTCCTGTGGATTTTTGTCCAAAGGGCGTTGGCCCCAAGTTGGTATTGCATACACACGGCAGGACTTTTTTCAGCCAACTTTCACCAAATCACTTGGATTTTCTGCTCTTTACCGCCACCTTTGGTCAACTTCTGTATTGTTGTCTGATCTTTTGCATTGGTTCTGCATTGGTTTGTACAAAAGTCCGTTGGTTTTGTGTACACACGGTCGGACTTTGGTCCATCGGACTTTTGTTGGCAGAAAGTTGGTCCGTTCGCACAGCCAACAAAAGTCAGATGAAACCTGGAAAAAGTTGGTCCGATGGAGCCTACACACGGTCGGATGTTGGTCCAAAACAGCTAATTTGCATGTTGGTTGTCAAAAAGTCTGATCGTGTGTACGGGCCTTTAGTGTCACTGCCAAAGACATTAAAAAAAGTATCGGTAGTTGGTATCGGTGAGTACTTGTACTCGTTCTTAAAAAAGTGTTATCGGGACAAATCTAATATCAAGTCCTCTATCCACACAGCTCTTCTTCCATTTCTCAATGAACCTTGGGGTTTGCAGAAGGAATACTAAGAATATCCCGCATGGACAGTAACTCAAAAACATGTATAAAAAGACACCCAGGCAGACCAATAATTAATTAGTGCGTATCCCTGTGCTGAGGCCCCCACCAAAATGAAGATGATTCCTGCAGCCAGTCATCTCTGCTGTCCTGCATCCACGGTCTGATCTGCTTCTGGAAACACACAGCTGACTTATCAGCAACAGCCATCACAAGAACTGTCAGGTGCTTGTGCCACTCCGATTTCTTGCATTTCTTGTTACCTTACCAGGGCCCCGGAGGTGTCAGAGAAGCCTGCCTCTTCACATCAGACTCTACTGCCAGGTATGTTTAGAAAAAAAATGTGGGTGGTCAATAAACAGTACATTGCAAGGATTTTAACAAACTTTATTGCAGATTCCTACCTGTTTCTGCTCTGAAGAAATAGTGGTTAGTTTGATTGTATCAATGTCCATACTGATTTTGAATGGGAGGGTCTGTGTTCATTATAATCAACTGGTGCACTATTAGTGTTCTGATGAGTAAAGGTGCAGGGTCTGCATCCCCTTAGAAGTAATTAACCCTTGGGGAGTATCTCACCAAAAAATGTAATCTCTGTTGCAGTGGATGCCTAAGGGGCTCATGCACAAGCTTTGCTCTCTGAAGAATGATCAGTGCTCTGCAACCGCTCCACAACCTGGTGCAACGCGCGCAATTGTGGTACACTACTGTCAACTTCATGGTGTTAAAGCAGACAACGAGGAGAAGACACAATACCTTCTCATCATCTGCTTTAACACCTTGAAGCTAGTAGCATCACAATACGGATGGCTGCGGAACAGCCCTATTCACTTGAATGGGTCCTTTTCGGCAGGGTGATACCCACCACTGAAAGCGACAGGGGGTATTAATTTAGTTGCAGGGCTGCTGCCTCTGGAACTAAAGGGGGAGTGGTTGGGGATGGTAAAACCATGGCTCAACCACAAGGTTTTACCACCCCCAACCACTAGCGTGAAAGAGCCCTAAAATGTAACTTGCATCTTAGTGCAGACTCAAAAAACAATGACCCAATTCTATGAGCAGAAAATTACATTTTAAAGGCGTTTGGAACACCAATGGCTCCTTTTAAATAGGCAGTTTGGTGCCAGTATTGGTGACAGGTGCACATCTGCTTGGCCCATTCTCAGCCGCTAAATGCGCCGCGGAACTGCATTTGCACTTTGCGGAGCCTTTCCCGACGGTTTGCATCAGTTGCACTACCAGGGACTGAAATGATCCATGAAAGCTCTTTTCATGCTCAGCTAAGTGGCCACAGCTGATTACAGTTGAAAGTCAAATGGCTTTCTCACTCTTTACCGTGATTTTGTGGCTGCGATTTTTATGTGATTTCAGGGAATGCCTGCATAAACTTGAGGCCTATGGACCTCAACTCACATCAAAGTTGGACCAAAGTAGTACAGAGACTATTTTGAAGTCAGTGAGATATGAATGGTTATCATTGGGAATCATGTGGTACGACTTGTCATGCGACTCTGATTTCCAAAGTCGCAGGAAAAGTCGCACAAGTGTGAAAGGGGCCTAGGTGTGTTATTGAGAAGGTGATTAGCCACACCTGTTTGAGCTTACAAGTCTTTTTTTAGGAGGGGGGGGGGGTCTTTTTCCAACTCAGTGATTCTGCTTTTGAATTTTTTTTTTCTGACATGTTGGTGTTATATCTTACATTTGGATGTTATAAGTTGCAATAAATACAGCTGGATAAAACAACATTATGTCACCTTCATTTCAGGCTGCAAAGCAACAAAATGTGGAGGGTTATTCTTTTCTATACCCACTGTATATGCTATATTATAATTTTTTACATGAAAGTGGAGTTACTCTTTAACCACCTCCCATGCGTGCTATAGCCAAAAGATGGCTACAGCGCGGACCTAATTTCCCTGGAGTGTATCCATAGACGTCCTCCCGTGGTCGAGCTGCCTGCGCACCCCCTGCAGGGCACGCGCTGTTCGCTCTGTGATCAGCTATGAGATCCCAACCCCTTACCATGTGATCAGCTGTCAGCCAATGACAGCTGATCATGTGAAATAAACAGAGCCGGTAATCGGCTATTTTTTCTACTCGCGCTGGTAGCGAGACGATAAAAAAAAAGCCCATCACCGGCGGCTGTGAGAGGGACATCAGTCCTGATCGTGGAGAGCCTCTGCAGAGGCTTCTATGCCCACCTGTGCCACCTACCAGTGCCCACAGTACCACCCATCAATGCCCCCAGTGTCACCTATCAGTGCGCACAGTGCCACCTATAAATGTCACCAATCAGAGCCTCATTACCAGTGTTGCCTATCAATACCACCGACCAGTGCCCATCAGTGCCACTACCAGTGCCCATCAGTGACATATATCAGTGCCACCCATCAGTGCCACCCAGTGCCACCCATCAGGGTCCATCAGTGCCCATCAGTGCCATCAGTGCCCATCTGTGCATCTTATCAGTGCCCATCAGTGTCATCTTATCAGTGCCCATCAGTGTCATCTTATCATTGTCTACCAGTGTCGCCTTATCTGTGCCCATTTTTTTATGTCTGTCTTTTTTTGTTTGTTTAGCAAAAAATAAAAACCCAGAGGTGATTAAATACCACCAAAAGAAAGCTCCATTTGTGCAAAAAGAAGGATAAAAATGTCATTTGAGTACAGTGTTGTATGACCGTTTAATTGTCATTCAAAGTGCGACAGCGCTGAAAGCTAAAAATTGGTCTGGGCAGGAAGGGGGTTTAAGTGCCCAGTAAGCAAGAGGTTAAGGATTTTGCTTGGTTGATCTCGATTACTTTATCGTAATCACCACCTTTTTATAAATGGACTTTTCCTGCACATTCTGACAAATATTATCAAATGTATCTGCAGGCTGTCTCTGGATTTTCAGCTCGCTGTCAAACAGTTCATTAAAAATTCAGGCTTGATTTTTGCAGCTGATGTTCCCTTGCTGTGTTCTACATCTCAGGAAATATACAGCAGACAAACCAGCCGGTAACAATGAATATTGGAAAATGCACAAATAAAAAAGGAGATGCTGCAGATATAAATGGAATCCTCCGTCAAGTTCTTTTACTCGTGCTCAGTGTGAAAACGCTCCTGAAGTTTCCGGCCCCAATCTATCATCTCCATGTGCTGTCTTTACTTTAGAAGACTTAATTCTTACAGAAATCCGGCTAAAGATATTTTATTGGGAAATGAATTTTCTCTTAAAGTTCGGGAGCTTTCTTTTCTTTATAAATCATGGCTTTGATTCCAATACGTTTAAAGAAATACAACATTGCTAGGTGTATATTGGTAATCATATGAAGTTTTAGGACTCTACCTCATGGTTGGCTGGCCCCGGTTTTACTGCCCTTCCCACCCACCCACCCGTGACTACCCACCTAAATTCTAACATTACAGCCAGATGGAGCTGTACACATTCCAAAGCTGCAATGCTTTGCTTACTGGTGGTGATAATTTTAACTTGGCCTGCAGGGTTTGACAGGCAGCACTGAGGTCAATGGGAGCGTGCTAAAACTGCGTGCCAAACGCTTGGCTCGCGGCTCCATTGCAGTTTGTTAACCACCTGATTACTTTGCACTTAAACCCCCCTTGTGACCAGACCAATTTTCAGCTTTTGGCGCTGACGTAATTTGAATTACAATTGCGCGGTCATACAACACTGTACCCAAATGAAATTTTTTCATTTTTTTCCCACAAATATTATTTTTTGCGAAACAAACAAAAAAAGATGGAAAAAAAAAATCATGTTTAATAGTTTGTTATAAAATTTAGCAAACAGGTAATTTTTCTGCTTCATTGATGGGCACTGTGAGGCTGCACTGGTGGGCACTGATAGGCTGCACTGGTGGGGACAGATAAGTCGGTACTGATGGGGACAGATAAGTCGGTACTGATGGGGACAGCAAAGATGGCACGGATGGGTGGCACGGATGGGTGGCACGGATGGGTGGCACCAATGGGCACTGATGGATGACACTGATGGGTGGCACTGATGGGCACTGGTAGGTGACACAGATGAGCACTGGTAGGTGACACAGATGAGCACTGGCAGGTGACACAGATGTGCAGCACTGGCACTGTGGGCACTGAGAGATGGCACTGTGGGCACTAAGAGATGGCACTGTGGGCACTGAGAGATGGCACTGTGGGCACTGAGAGATGGCAGTGTGGGCACTGGTAGGGGCACTTTAATGGGGCAAAGGTGGGCACAATGTATTGGGCACATCGCTGGGCACATTGCAGTGAGAGGGACTGATGTCCCTCTCACCGCCGCCGGTGATCGGCTTTTTTTTTTTCTCCTCGCGCTGACAGTATCACATGATCAGCTGTCATTGGCTGACAGCTGATCACGTGGTAAGGGGTCGGGATCAAACCCCTTACTCAGATCTGTGATCCAGCGAGTCTTACAGACTCGCTGATCACAGAGTGTACCGCGCACGCCCTCCAGGGGGCGCGCAGGCAGCTCGTGTCCGGGACGACGTCAATAGACGTAGTTCCGGCACAATAGATCCGTGCTGTAGCCGTCATTTGGCTATAGCGCGGGTCTATAGTGGTTAAACACTTTAAAGTGGTTGTATAGTCTTTTTTTTTTACTTTTACCTACAGATAAGCCTATAATAAGGCTTACCTGTAGGTAAAATTAATATCTCCTAAACCTGTACGGTTTAGAAGATATTTACTTTTCATGCAGCGCATTCGCTGTTAAGGCACGGCTGAAGGTCCGGCAGAATTGCCAGACCTTGCCGGGAAAAAGAGCTGCTCACAGCACCAGAGCCGCGATACCCGGAAAACACTCCGAGGCAACATGTCGGCTCCCTCGGCGTGGATCGGGTGAAATACCGATGCCTCGTTCTAAGGTGAGTATTTTATAATGAGCTAGTATGGGCTGTGGGTTTACTACTGCTTTAAGACCAGGCTTTTTCTGGCATCTTTTGTTTACAAGTTGAAATTAGTAATTTTTGCTAGAAAATTGTGTGTGTGTGTTTGTTTATATATATATATATATACGTATACATACACATATATACAGAGAGTGGTAAGACTTGAAAATTGCTGTTCACAGACGCTCTTGCAAGACTTGCACCTGTAATTTCAGAGAAAGGTGGTTCTACAAAGAAATGACTCAGGGGGGTGCTATACAAATTTACACCACACTTTTCAAATATTTTATTTGTAAAAGATTTTGAAAAACATTTATCATTTTACTTCCACTTCACAACTATGTGCCACTTTGTGTTGGTCTTTAACATAAAGTCCCAATAAAATAAATGTACATTTTTGGTTGTAATATGTAAATGTCAAGGGGTATGAATACTTTTTTCAAGGCACTGCATGCAAATATCATACAAAATTTCAACCACTATCCTTTTATTTTAAAAGGCCTCTGCTTTCATAAAATATATAATATTCTGCAGGTTTTATGTAATTTTATTGCCAAGAACGAATATTTTTTACATGTGCACAAAAAAAAGAAAAAAATGATCTAGAGGCAAAGTGGTTAAATACCCAGTGATCTGATGTATGGTTGGATAAGCAAAACCCACTGCTCTGTCCCATAATGCAGTGCTCAGTGATCGAGTGATCCATCTCTGGAGCTCATACTGGTAACGTGGGGTATGCAGTGTGCGGGGGGGGGGGGGATGCCTTACCGTATTGAGGGGGCATTGAAGTTATATAATGCTGTGGGTACAAACGTGAATCTCATGTTGTCTACTATTTGGAAGCTATTTTTCATTTACAAGACTTCTGGCAAGCACAGGTATAATTTACATTTTATCTTCAAGGAATTGCTAAGTGGTAAATGGAATGCATTACTGCTAAGGAAAATGTTCCTCCTTAGCGTCTGTTCAAGTTGAGCTTTTTACATATTGAGCTCTTTATTTCTACACATCAGTTTGTTGGAATTTTCAGTAGCAATTGCAGATTTTAAGAGTTTAATCTGTAACTTCGGGAGGAAATCATTTTGTGCTAAAGACAAATCCACCTGTATAAAACTCTTAAAGTGGAAGTAAACCCCCCTATCGTTTTCAGCCAAGGAAGCTGCCATCTTTGCCTCTGTTTAATCTTCAACTGCCACAGTGCTGCACATGTGATCCGTTATGACACCAGCCATTGGATGGTTTGACTGTTTGGTTGAGAGCACAGCCAATGTGCAGTTAGCATTCACGGCATGCCTTTTTTTTTTAGATCGATGGGTTTACTTCCGCTTTAAAGTTGTTGTAAAGGCAGAAGATTTTTTATCGTAATGCATTCTGTGCAATTAGATAAAAAGCCTTCTGGGTGCAGCAGCCCCCTTCAGCCCTCCTAATACTTACCTGATGTCCATCTAGATCCAGCGATGTTGCAGGAGTGTCTCAGCTGCCTGGGACTCCCACTGCTGTCAATCAAAGTCACTCAGCCAATGAGGAGTGAAAGGGGGCGGGGCAGGGCAACAGCTCCATGTCTGAATAGACACACAGAGCCATGGCTCAGCTCGGGTGCCCCCATAGCAAGCTGCTTTCTGTGGGGGCAGGAGGGAGGGGCCAGCGGGGGATTTGAGAGGAGGATCCGGGCGGCTCTGTGCAAAACTACTGCACAGAGCAGGTAAGTATAACAGGTTTGTTATTTTTAGCTAAAAAAAAATAAAATGGTGAACTCCAGCCTTATGTTTGTTCTTGTAAAGTTGTAAAGGATTATCTCCTGTAGTAAAAGAGCTTACTCTGATTTCACTGCACATTGTGAGATTCTCATAGTGTGTATTAGAAGCGGCAGCAAGTCAGATAGAGCCATCTCATTTCCTGGATGGAAGACATCCAACATCATTAAATCTTTCCTCCCCAGCCTTGCTGTCCCTGACCCATCTCTTTCTTCCATTAGATTGTAATTCATTCCATCATGGAGGCTCAGCATCACATGTGGGCATTACCTAGGGTGGTCATCATGCAATGGCAGCCTGCCTAGCAACCTTCAGATCCTGGGTAACATCCACTTATCAAGACATTTTGATATTAACCCAACTCCTCCAAAGTTAAATAGTAAGTCTAAAGCCTCATACACACGATCGGACTTTGTACAAACTTTCACGTGGATTTTTGTACCAAGGGCGTCAGCCGTGAACTTGTATTGCATACACACGGCAGGACTTTTTCAGCCAACTTTCACCAGATCACGTGGTTTTTATGCTCTTTACCGCCACCTTTGGTCAACTTCTGTATTGCTGTCTGATCTTTTGCATTGGTTCTGAGCATGCCTGTTTGTACTATGTACAAAAGTCTGATGGTTTTCTGTACACACGATCGGACTTTGCTCCATCGGACTTTTGTTGCCGGAAAGTTTGTCCATTTGCACAGCCAACAAAAGTCCAAAAAACAAAAAAGTTTGTCTGATGGAGCGTACATGCGGTCGGATGTTGCCTTAAAACAGCTAATTTGCATGTTTGTGCTGTTGGTAAATGATGTATAGCTGTGGAAGACCGCCCTCTGTATCATCTACCCCCACCGCGCCGCAGGTGTGTAGGCTATAGAATTAGTGAAGGATTAAAGGTGCAAGTGTAAAAAGTATATATATATCAAACAGCAGCTACTTAAAACATATAAACATGTGGAATCTGCAATTCAACTTAAAAATGCAACATAGATAAGGTGAATCAGTAGCGCTAATATAAACAATGAAAAATATAATATAAAATGCTGAGTAAATACTATGCAAATAAATACTGTGCAAATATATAAACAGTGCTATATAAATATCAAAGTACAAAAATAGTAGTGTATAATTGACTCAACGTATAACTTAATAGCAGTGGTGTGTCTATTTCTCTTAGTGACAAGTGAAAAAGTTCATAAATATATAAAGTCCAGATTGTGAATAAATAAATAAATAAATAAATAGGTAAGTGATTTTCCAAGTGTCTTCAGTCACAGTTTCAAAGTGGAGTCTTCTGACTGACTTGAATCTACCACCACACCACGTGATCACACTCCCTCTGAAAGGCCCACTCACCAGCTCACTAGGCCTCACACTCTCGTGTTTGGCAGATGCGTGTTTTACCCACTCCAGGGGTTAATGAAGGATGGCTTGTTTGATCCGTTTAACTCTCAATGCGATTCCATATGTAAAACAATGAGTAAAACACTCCACATAGTGTAAAAACGTATGATAAAATTTATTCACGTAAAAACACTCCAATGGTCAAACTCACATTTCAAAGGTTAAAATCAAGCCTCAAATCCAAAACCACGGCAAGCCAAACAACGCTGATGTATAAAAATATAAAGTATATATATATACTGCGGTCTCGGCGGACCAAGAGGAAGACCCTGGTGGTGGTATAGTTATAGTCCACAGTGGCGTAATATATAAATAAATAAATACAATCTTTACTTTTTGCTCTGTAGCCTCATTCCCGACATGTTTCGTCGCTTGGACTTATTCATGGGTATAATTTGCATGTTTGTTGTCAAAAAGTCAGATTGCGTGTATGGGCCTTTATTGAAAAAAAGACACTAAAAGTCCATCTAGTTCAGGGATGTCAAACTGGTGGAAATGAAGCTCATAAACCTGTTCTCCGTGGGGTTTGTATACGCCAAGCCTCATTTCTTAAAAGAGAAAAATTATAACTAAAACAAAAGTTAGAAGCAGAATTTAATACATGCCACACAATCTTTCAATCCTACCACTGTGACTAAATTACAGCTTGATAAAGCATGTCTAAACCTTGACCTTTTTTTTATCAGAATCTGTAGATAAAATTTATGTTTAGACATGCATAACATCTTATTTTAAAGCGAATAAACCAGGCACTCTTTTATCCCGAGCACTTAAACTAAATTGCCCCTTTAAACCAATTCGACTGAAATTATCTCATGATACATTTACTAGTAATCCAGTAAAGATCCTCCACAGCTTTCAAAAACATCTTACCTCCTTATATAAAAAGGAAGGATCTTTTGATCAAACTTTAGCAGAATCATTTTTTTCACAAATCAAAATTCCTTTAGCTTAACACGATTGTCTTGAAAGCCCAATTACAGCTATCAAAATTAAATTAGCAATTAACTCTCTTAAACCAAATAAACGTCCAGGCCCTGATGGCTTCTCTGCCCTATACTATAAGAAATTTTCTCATATCCTTGCTCCAATGTTAACAGACGCATTTAATTCTCTCCTTAACGATCAATCCTTTCGCCCCAAAACATTAACGGCTATAATTTCAGTGATCCCCAATCCTCAGTCAGACGATACATCTTGTTCTAACCAGGGGCGGACTGACAACTCATGGGGCCCCCGGGCAATAGGAGATTATGGGGTCCCCGGGCAATAGGAGATTATGGGGCCCCCGGGCAATAGGAGATTATGGGGCCCCCGGGCAATAGGAGATTATGGGGCCACACAGTATACACACACACACACAGACTACACATGCACACACTGAAAAGGTACTGGAGAGGCGGGGCAGCTATAATCTTGGGATTTTAAAATCCCAAAATTGTCAGATTTTTACATACTGTCCCTGGTTTTATTGAGGCTGGCAACCCTGATGGGGCCCCTTAGTGGCATGGGGCCCTCGGGCAGTGCCCGGGTGCTCGAATGGTCAGTCCGCCCCTGGTTTTAATTATAGACCCATATCATTACTCAACCTTGACATTAACCGCTTCCCGACCGCCTAACGCAGATATACTGCGGCAAAATGGCACGGGCAGGCAAAATCACGTACGGGTACGTGGCCATTTAAATGCCTGCCCGTGGGTCGCGCCGCCAGCGGCGCGCTCGCGACCCGGTCGGGAGCTTCGTGACCCCGGCCGCGGGACCAGCGGACCCGATCGCTGCTGGTGTCCGCGATCGGGTCACGGAGCTGAAGAACGGGGAGAGGTCTGTGTAAACAAACCTCTCCCCGCGCTTCCTACTGTGCCTGTCATTGATCGGCTGTTCCCCGCCCCTGTTCAGCCCCGCCCCCTAAAGTAAAAAAAACACACGTCACAGCCCATAACCCCTCCCCCTAGTGGTTAACTCTTTCACTGTATGTGTCATTTATACAGGAATCAATGCATTTAAATAGCATTGATTGCTGTATAAATGACAATGGTCCCAAAAATGCGTCAAAAATGTCCGATGTGTCCGGCCATAATGTCGCAGTCACAATAAAAATCACTGATCGCCGCCATTACTAGTAAAAAAAAAAATATTAATAAAAATGCTATAAAACTATCCCCTATTTTGTAAACGCTATAACTTTTGCGCAAACCAATCAATAATCGCTAATTGCGATTTTTTTTACCAAAAATATGTAGAAGAATACGTATCGGCCTAAACTGAGGAAAAAAATAAATTTTTATATATTTTTTGGGGATATTTATAATAGCAAAAAGTAAAAAATATTGCATTGTTTTCAAAATTGTTGCTCTATTTTTGTTTATACCGCAAAAAATAAAAACCGCAGGGGCGATCAAATACCACCAAAAGAAAGCTCTATTTGTGGGAAAAAAAGGACGCCAATTTTGTTTTGGAGCCACGTCGCATGACCACGCAATTGTCAGTTAAAGCGACGCAGTGCCGAATCGCAAAAAGGGGCCTGGTCCTTTGGCTGCCAATTGGTCCGGGGCTGAAGTGGTTAAATAGTGTAATAGGTTTTAATAAAGACCAGGTCTGCTTTATCTCACAGCGCCAATCGGTAGATAATGTACGCAGGGCTACTTTACTAATTCAAGCAGCTAAATAACAACAAATACCCATCTGTCTCTTAACTTTAGAAATCAAAAAGCATTTGATAGTTTTGTGGCATTACCTACATTTTGTCCTGCAGCGTTGGAGATTTGGTCCTCATTTTCTTAGCTGGGTCTCCTCATTATACAAACATCCCAAAACTTATGTTAAATATGCTGAATATAAATCAAACCTATTTGACACCTGTAGGGGTACGCGTCAGGGATGTCCACTTTCCCCGCTCTTATTTGCCCTTACTTGTGGAACCCTCTGCTCAATCAATCTGTACTGACCCCTCTATTAAAGGTCTAGATTTATCCGGTCACCAACATAAACTTTGCCTATTTGCTTATGATATCTTAATCTTAATGTCATCCCCTCATATTTCTGCTCCTAATCTTATAAGTGAGAATTGAGGGAGGATCCCCTATGGGTTGGACTTTTAAGGCGTGAAATATGTAACCCCAAATAAAATTAAAAATTGTTGAAAATAGGAAAAACGTTTATTACAAAAGATGCAAAACATCCAAAAATAAAGAGTTTCACATGTATGACAATATAAAAACCTGGAACATGTTACAACAAAACTTGGTATAGTACAAGCTGATATGTGATTTCATGTTCTCCTGCTATGTATATTCATTTGATTCCCATGTAAGAATGTACATTCATTGTTTTCCATGCTAAAATGTCAATTACTGCTATCTTTCTAATTGTAATTTATGACATATCCCTCCCCTTCCATTCTCTGTTTCCAGAATATATTCCACACTGCGAGGCGCCTGGACGAAGGAGTTTCCAGCTAAATATTACAACACCTCATATACATTGATCGCTGTATCTCTAGGGGACGCCCAGTAGGCCGCCCGGCACGCCCAGCCGTCGCGCCCACTTCCCATGGACGTGACGGCAATGTAGGAGTTCCCGGCGTCATTTGACGCCGGGACTCCATATTGCTTCACCCGGCGAGCATGCGCTGTCCGCCGGTGAAGCTGATCGTGCCGGCGGGAGCTGTGGGCGTGCCCGGGTCACGTTGCGCAACCATTCATTGGTGCGCGGGACCCGGGTGCGCGCGCAGCACTCGGGGGGCCGGGTCTAGAGAGACTCGTAGTCCCTACACCCTGCAATAATCAGCTGTACTCGGTACAGCTGACTGCAGGGCTTGAGCCCATATAAATGTACGCTGTTTGCCCCACTCAGAATCTGCAACCATCAGACTGAGGAGGAGGCAAACAGCGCTCTGTTGATCTAAGGTAATCTATTTCCTTTATATTCGTGCTTGTTTTCATTGGAAGGGAATTTTTTTTCTCCCTTTTGCGCCCCCCCTTCTCTGCATTATAATCGATCCAGAGTTGCTGCTAATTTAAACCCCCCCCCCCCTACTTTCTTGCTCTCGCTATTTAGATACAGTGGTGTATGGGCCATATACTTGGTTCTCACTCATGCTCCATATAAACTCCTACTCCCCCTTAGAATACGGGAGATCCATCTATCCCATAGATATACGTTACTATATGCAACTCTGAAAATTATTTGAGACTAAAATTCAAAGATACATTAGTCTTTGTGGGGGGAACATTTGCTCATCCATTCATTATACCAACGCCTCTTTGACAATTTCTTTCTAGAGCCATTGGTCGATACCCTCCAAATTTGGAGACATTTAAATCAGGGCGTAACAAGTTAAGAGCCACTAACAGGTACAAATTAGCGTTTTTATATGCTCTTCAACATTTAAAGGTATTTACTTATTGTTTTGATATATATTTATGTTTCATCTTGTAGGGTTCTCTCTTCATATTTCCCGACCCCAGTGTGCTCTACAAGCGCCCCCCCAGCGATCACTCCCCCCTTGCGGGGACAGATGCACTCTACTCAGCCTTTGGAGCAACCATTGAGCTCCATTTAGCTGACTAGGCATCTGTATACTACTGATATTCAATCGACCTCTTTTGAGGCTATAGAAGTGAAGAAGCTCCTCCTCCCAGCCGTTTCTTTTAAATTGCACTGGAACGTCCCCCCACTTGGTGTATTTTCAATGTGAGTTTTTTTTCTTATTTATATGCAAATGTATGGATCTTTTTGATTCAAGATGTAATCATTATATAAAGATTTGCATTTCTGACATATTACCTGATCTGACATTTTTCTATACACAATAGGAATGATGTTATAGTCTCACCTTTGAGGAAGGAGTAAAGCATTTATATCCGAAACGCGTCAGTGTGAGAACTTGACACAAAATGTATTATCAGCTTGTACTATACCAAGTTTTGTTGTAACATGTTCCAGGTTTTTATATTGTCATACATGTGAAACTCTTTATTTTTGGATGTTTTGCATCTTTTGTAATAAACGTTTTTTCCTATTTTCAACAATTTTTAATTTTATTTGGGGTTACATATTTCACGCCTTAAAAGTCCAACCCATAGGGGATCCTCCCTCAATTCTCTCTACTATAGGATGTGGCGTAAACTGTAAAACTTTTTCCCCCTTGAGTATGATATACTCCTGTGTGTCCCTTGTCTAGCCTACATTTTTCTCTAATCTTATAAGTAAACTTGATCACTTTGCCCATGTATCTGGTCTAATTATTAACTCTCAAAAATCTATAGCCTTAAATATATTTTACAACAAGCGCAAACACCCTTCCTTTTCTCATGGTCTACGCCTTCTTTACCTAGGGATAACGCTCACACCCAATGTTTATGACATTTTCACTGCCAATTATCCTCCAATTTTGTGTCAAATATCTAATCTTCTGACACAATTGTCCTCTCTACCATTATCTTGGATAGGTAAAATTAACATAATAAAGATGGCTATACTGCCCAAAATTCTTTCTTTTTCGAGTTTTACCTATCCCTGTTCCAGCATACTTTCTCAGAATACTACAACGTAAGGCATTAACTTTCATTTGGGGCTCCTTGAAACTCCCTGTCTGCCCAAACACACGCTTTACCTTCCAAAGCCCAAAGGGGGACTAGAGCTTTCTAATTATACCACCTATTACCATGCAGCTCAATTAGCCCAAATCCCTAAATATCACTAGACATGTGCACAACAAAAAAATTTGTTTATTTTCGTTTTGTTTTTTTTCGTTTCCGAAAAAAAATAGTTTATTTTAGTTTGTTTTTTTCGTTTCCGTTGATTCGTAACGATTCGTACATTCGTAAGTCGTCGGTGTTCGTATTCGTAACGATTCGTACATTTGTAAGAGTTATTCGTTTATTCGACGCATTCGTAGTTATTCGTACATTCGTAATCGGAGCATAATTCATTATTTTTTGTAATGTGTATGCTATTATTACATTTTAATAGTTTACGAATCGAAAAACAAAAGTTACGAATCGAAAAAAAAGTAAAAAGTTACGAATCGAAAAAAAAGTTATGAATCGAAAAACAAAGTTACGAATGTACAAATTTTTTCATTCATTTTCGTTGTTCCTTTTTCGGATTTTCTTCATTCGTATATTCGTTGTTTCGAATTAGGTTTTTCGGATTTTCGTTGTTTTTCGGATTCATTCGATTCGAACGATTCGTTAATCGGATTCGTACGATTCGAATGATTCGTTATTCGGATTCGTTCATTTGTACGAAAACGAACGGAAAAAAAAAACAAAAACAAAAAAAAAAGAAACGAATTGCACATGTCTAAATATCACGCAAAACGTGAAATTCCGCTTTGGGTTGCGCTGGAATCAATAGATTGCGACCCACTTTCAATAACCAACCTTGTTTGGTCTAATTTTTCTGACCGTAAAAAAAAAAAATTGAATAATCCTATAACCAAACATACACTAGCCATTTGGGATACATTTAAATTAGTATATAGACTACAATCTCCCTATATACCTCTTATCATTTCTTAAAAATCCACTTTTCTATCCTGATTGGTCTTCCCCTAAATCTTTTAAAGCATGGACCTCCACTAATTTAACTCAACTCTGTGAACTAGCATCCTCTACTTCATTCAAAACTTTCTCTGACTTATATGAAAGTCACAAACTTCCTAATTCAGAGATCTTTCGATATCTTCAGATTAAAACATTTTTTTATGCCCTATATACAAGGAAAAATGAATTTAGATAAATTAACGTGCTTTGAAAGTATATGTAAATGTGACCCACACACTAAAGGGACTTATTTCAACTCATTACACTCATATTATTACTAAACCCAACTCAAACCCACCATCATATGTGGCTAATTGTAAATGGATCTTGGGTTTTCGTTGGAAGCAGCCGATTGGGATAAGATTTGGATCACAACTAAGTCATCCTCATAAAACATAGCTGCCTTAGAGACAAATTACAAAGTACTTACACAGTGGTATTTGGTCCCTGTCAGAATTGTGAAATATGCTCCAATTTATTCCCCTTCTTGTTTTCGTGGCTGTGGTGATCTTGGATCCCATTTTCATACTTGATGGGAATTGCCCGGTAGCAAAAAATTTCTGGAAAGATGTATTTCTTATGCCCCGTACACATGATCGGACTATCCCGCGGGATTGTCCGCCGGACTAGAGTGTGTGGGCTCAGCAGTCCGGCGGACAATCCGGCCGTCTGTGTGCTAGTCCGCGAGACTTTTGAAATGAACGGACTTGCCCACACACGGAGTAAAGTCCGTTCATTTATAACGCGACTCCAGGTAGACGGGACTAGCGAAGGAAGTCAATGCCGCCGCCTCGATCGGCGAGATTGACACCTCGCTAGCCCCGTCACCTGATATGGATTTAAAGGGGAATCCCTACGCCGACAAAACGGCATGGGGGTCCCCCCTAAGTCCATATCAGACCCTTATCTGAGCATGCAGCCTTGCCGGTCAGGAAAGGTGGTGGGGATGACCGAGCGCCCCCCCCCCCCCCCTCCTGAGCCATACCAGGCTGCGTGCCCTCAACATGGGGGGTGCCTTGGGGAAAGGGGGCCCCCTACCTGCCATGTGCTCCGTGACTGTGCCCGCGGGTCTCGCGGACTCGATCGCCGCGGGGATACCAGCGATCCTGTCACGGAGCTTAAGAATGGGGAGATGCCGATGTAAACAGCATCTTCCCGTTCGGCCTAGAGACAGCACACTGATCGCCTGCTCCCTGTCATCGGGCGCATCGATCAGTGTGGTGTCAAACACAGCCACGCCCCAAGACAGTTAGAAACACGCCCCTAGGAACACTTAACCCCTCCCGCCCCCTAGCGGTTAACCCCTTCACTGCCAGTGACATTTTTACAGTAATCAATGGAATTTTATAGCATCAATTGCTGTATTAATGCCAATGGTCCCAAAATTGTCCGATGTGTCCGCCATAATGTCACAGTCATGATAAAAATGATCGCCGCCATTACTAGTAAAAAAAAATATTAATAAAAATGCCATAAAACTATCCCCTATTTTGTAAACACTATAACTTTTGCGCAAACCAAATCAATAATCTCTTATTGCGATTTTTTTCCCTAAAAAAATATGTAGAAGAATACGTATCGGCCTAAACTGAGGAAAAAATATGTTTTTTTATATATTTTTGGGGGATATTTATTATAGCAAAAAGTTAAAAATAATGTTTTTTTTTCAAAATTGACGCTCTTTTTTTGTTTATATCACAAAAAATAAAAACCGCAGGTGTGATAAAATACCACCAAAAGAAAGCTCTATTTGTGAGAAAAAAAGGACGTCCATTTTGTTTGGGAGCCACGTCGCACGACCGCGCAATTGTCAGTTAAAGCAATGCAGTCCCGAATCGCAAAAAGGGGGCTGGTCCTTTGGCTGCAAATTGGTCCGGTCTGAAAGTGGTTAAAAACTATACTCTTGATAATAACTAAGACCTTTTTTTTTTCATCTGAGGTCATCTTATATTAACCTGGTCTAAGTTGGTTTTATCCTCACTACTCACTTTTGAGTAATTAGATCCATGCTAAAATTGTTTTAAACTACTTTTAGTTGATGTTGGAACTACAACTCATTATTACCATATATGTGATCTTTTCTTTTGCTGTCACCAAATGTACTTATGTATACTAAGTGTTAAAATTCAATAAACACATTTGACAAGGAATTGATCATTTATTTATTGCAGTGTACAGTGAGACTCAGGGGGTGAATCACAAATGATTATATGTTTGATATTAATGATTTATTATCCAGAGTTTAATGCTAAGGTTTCTATGTTTTAAATGTTTTAGAGATTTTGTCCTTAGGGGTTTTCTAGGGGAAAATTGGCTAATAAAAGGTTTGCTTTTTATTCATTTATAATTTTTTGTTAAATCTTTTATATGTTTTTGTTACACATTTGATGTTTAAAGTTTGGGAGTAGTAGCCGAAGCTCTGTCTATTTTTTTGTGTTATCAGATTCTAAAAGAAGCAATTACTTTATAGAAGTCAGATGCAGAGCCGATCCGCCCTATACACTCACTATGCAAGATGCGTAGGGCCCCGCCGCTGTGGGGGGCCCCCCCAAGGATCGGGCTCTGCTTCTGGAGCTCCAATCTCCTCCTCCCCCTCCTCCTCTTGTCACACAGCGGTAGCCGGAAGACCGCTGTGTCTCAGAGCTGACTGAAACCTTCGGCCGCGCTATGACAAAGATCCCGCCCTCCTCATAGACCAGCTTGTGTGATAGATGAAGTGTTCTGTCTATCACACAAGCTGGTCTAGGAGGAGGGTGGGACTTTTGTCAGTGCGGCATAACATTTCACATTGAGCTCCGTGACACAGCGGGAGATAATCCACTGGCACTGACTGGTGAGGCTACATTGATTGCCACAGTAAGGCTGCAATGATTGGCACGGTGAGGTGGCAATGATGGACACGGTGAGGCGGCAGTAATGGGCACAGTAAGGTTGCAATGATGGGCACAGTGAGGTGGCAATTATTAACACCGGGAGGCTGCAATGATGGGCATGGTGAGGATTTAAGGAAGGCTCTCTGGGGACCCTGATGTAAGGAGGGGCTCTCTGAGGACACTGATGTAAGGAGGCACTCTGGGGACCCTGATGTAAGGAGGGGCTCTCTGGGGACCCTGACATAGGGGGAAGCTCTCTGGGGACCCTAATGTAAGGAGGGAGGCTCTCTGGGGACCCTAATGTAAGGAGGAAGGCTCTCTGGGGACCTATGCTCACGGCATCACGGGTTAGGTAAAGGGCCCCTTAGCAGAATTTTGCTTAGGGCCCCTAGGGAGGTCAGGATCGGCACTGGTCAGATATGTCATCGGTTGGTTGTGCGTATTTCACAACAACCAGAAGATGGACTAAGGTCCTTATGTGGTCTTATTACATTACATGCTGCTGTGTTTTACTTCATATAATTTAATGCAAGGGTAACTTGTGGAGGGAAATATGTGCAATAATTTGATTGTATCATCGATTATTCAGCTAGGCTATAGTGAGGAATTAAATGACTGCAGGCCATTTTCCATCATGATGAATGTAAGTGAATTATTGTTCTTAATCATCCGTACCAGAGAACTTTACATGATGCAGCTCCAGAGGTGAAAATAAATAAAACATTTTATTTCAATGTATAAACTTCAATCTAACATTATTTTGATGGAAAAGCCAAGAATTTATCAATGAAAGTGCTTGGAAAAAGACGTTCACTGCAGAGTATTATTTTACAATCAATGCGCAAATAAGGAAAACTGAAATAAAGGAGAATTCTAAGCAGACCTTAAGCAATAACCGTTTCTCACCCAACACTAATCTGTGTTTAATGAGTTTTTCTTTTCTTTTTTTTTTTTTTGGCAGAGAGCATATTATTGATGTCAGTTGTTGGCAGATATATATAATCACTGCTAAAAGATTTTTGATAGACCATTACCATTATTATTGATGTAAAGCTTTGGAAGTGGTTGGATTCTTCCTAATCTGCTTTCCTGCAATTTATGTTTTGATTCCCATCACCCCCTAGACAACTGTAAATCTCAAAAAATGTTGGGCAACGTACAGTTTGAATTTGTTTTTGCATTTTAGAACACCTTCAAGCCTGCATAGGAATATCTGTGTGCCCATTTCATAATGTGATAGAGGTTTCTATATGCGTTTTTGGACAACACTTACACAGTGGGGTTGATTTAACCACTACAATACTGGGCACTTTCGCCCCCCTTCCTTCCCAGACCAATTTTCAGCTTTCAGCGCTCTCGCAACTTCAATTACAATTGCGCGGTCATGCTACACTGTACCCAAATAAAATTTTTATCATTTTGTTTGCACAAATAGAGCTTTAGTTTGGTGGTATTTATTCACAACTCCGTTTTTTATTTTTTGCGATAAGCAAAAAAATAGCGGAAATTTTGAAAAAAAAAAATATTTTCTCCTTTCTTTTGTAAAAGAAATCCAATAGAATCTAATTTTGTCATAAATTTAAGCCAAAATGTATACTGCTACATGTTTTTAGTAAAAAAAAATTCCGTTAAGTGTATAATAATTGGTTTGTGTCATTACGGACATATGTACGCAAATGATCATGTACAGATGTGTGCAGGTGATTACGGACATATGTGTGCAGATAATCATTGGCACATGTTATTTTACTGGGACATATGTGGGGGACAAGTGTTTTTATTATTTGGGGACATGTGTTTATATTTGACATGTGTGTTTTGGGGACACGTGTGGGGACATGTGTGTTTACACTAGACTGGTGATCAGTGAGTAAAAAGCTGTAAAAAAACTGCTAATACTCACTGATCACCAGCCGGCTGCAGCGATCCGCTCTCCTCTTCTCAGCGACGACTTCTGTGTGAGGAGAGGAGAGCCGATTGCCTAGCAACTGGCTGTTTGCTTACATCACATGACGGCTGTGATTGGACACAGCCATCATGTGATCAGGAGGGCCAATCACAGAGCCCTCCTGCCGATCCGAGATGCGTCGTGTCCGGGTGACACGAGCGCATCGGGATCTCGCCGCTGCACGGGCACGCTCGATCCCCCTACTTCTGAAGGACGTTCAGGAAGAAGAAGAAGGCTCCCACCCGGCCGTATATGTGCAGTGGCTGGGTGGGAAGTAGTTAATAAAACTGGAGAGTGCAAAATCTGGTGCAGCTGTGCATGGTAGCCAATCAGCTTCTAACTTTAGGCAGAGGAAGGAACATGCAAAGCTGTGGTAGGAATAGTTAAGCTCTCTGCTTATCTACCTCCAAGCTCCCTCCCTGACACAAATGATCTCGGCTAGCGGCTTCTGGTATAGGGCTGAAGAATGACACAAAAGCATGCTTTCATTTTCTGTGCCAAGAATCTTGCAAACACCCTAAACAAGCTCATTCTCAAACAATGTAATTGTTTAGGGCAGCGATATCCAAACTACGGCCCTCCAGCTGTTGCGGAACTACACGTCCCATGAGGCATTGTAAAACTCTGACATTCACAGACATGACTAGGCATGATGGGAACTGTAGCTCCTAAACAACTGGAGGTCCGTAGTTTGGAGACCACTGGTAGGTCAACAATTCAGTTCAGTACAAGCTGAGAATTTGATGCATAAACTGGAATACCTCCTACCCACTTCAGTGTTGCTGTTTAATACATTCTCAGGACTTCCAATTTTTTTCCCCATTTAGCACCCATTCACACGATTTTCAGCAAGTGCCCCTTTGTTTTTAATGAGCTGCCAATAAACTACAATGCAACTATTAAAAGACCTGCCCAATTTTTGTAATGCAGAGTGGCACAACAACATATGGTGCACTGCAGCGTGTACAGTGCCTTGAAAAAGTATTCATACCCCTTGAAATTCTCCACATTTTGTCATATTACAACCAAAAACGTAAATGTATTTAATTCGGATTTTATGTGATAGACCAACACAAAGTGGCACATAATCATGAAGTGGAAAGAAAATGATAAATGGTTTTCAAAATTGTTTACAAATAAAATTCTGAAAAGTGTGGCGAACATTTGTATTCAGGCCCCTTTACTCTGATACCGCTAACTAAAATCTAGTGGAACCAATTGCCTTCAGAAGTCACCTAATTAGTAAATAGAGTCCACATGTGTGTAACTTAATCTCAGTATAAATATAGCTGTTCTGTGAAGCCCTCAGAGGTTTTTTTTAGAGAACCTTGGTGAACAAACCGTATCATAAAGGCCAAGGAACACACCAGGCAGGTCTGAGATAAAGTTTTGGAGAAGTTTAAAGCAGGGTTATGTTATAAAAAACTATCCCAAGCTTTGAACATCTCACAGAGCACTGTTAAATCCATCATCCGAAAATGGAAAGAGTATGGCACAACTGCAAACCTACCCAGATATGGCCGTCCACCTAAACTGACAGGCCGGGCAATGAGAGCATTAATCAGAGAAGCAGCCAATAGGCCCATGGTAACTCTGGAGGAGCTGCAGAGATCCACAGCTCAGGTGGGAGAATCTATTAGTTAAAAGGAAGCGATAAGAAGTCCCGTTTGCAGTTTGCGAGAAGCCATGTGGGGGACACAGCAAACATGTGGAAGAAGGTGCTCTGGTCAGATGAGACCAAAATTTTACATTTTGGCCTAAAAGCAAAACGCTATATGTGGCGGAAAACTAACACTGCACATCTGCCTGAACACACTATCCCCACTGTGAAACATGGTGATGGCAGCATCATGTTGTGGGGAAGCTTTTCTTCGGCAGGGTCAATGAAGCTGGTCAGAGTTGAAGGGAAGATGGATGGAGCCAAATACAGGGCAATCTTAGAAGAAAACCCAGAACAGGGAGCTCTTATAGCTATGATTATGCACTATAGGCGGTGTTCACTCTCGAGGCTCCCATTTCACCGGATGTCACGTTGGTCTGAGGAGTACCATCTCCTATAGCTCTGTCACTGTCTCACTCTATGCACCAGGTACCCTCCATTTTTCCAGTTTTCATCTCACTCAATGCCATTCTTCTGTCATTTTTTTCCCAATGGATTACACTTTTTTCTTTCTCTCTTCATAGGTACTTGGTTTTCTTTCTCTGTTTTTTGTTTTTTTTTTTTTTTTTTTTTTTTTTTTTTTTTTCCCACTCACACTTGCACCCAGGGCCAATCTGGTCCTGGGCTCACTCTCAATCATTATCATCCTCACTCTGTTCACTCCATGTTCTGCCTACTTCTCTGGCGATCTTTCTCACTCTCCACCGTCACTCCCCACTTAGGTTTGCCTCGTGGGTGTCGACCCGCCTTGGATGGCGCCCCGTGGGTTGCCCCCATTGACCCGTCTACCTCAGCTCCCGGGGGGCGGTGCCTCCCAGTGGCTAGTGGAACCCGACAGTCAGCCACCATCAAACGAACCCCAATGCGTAAGCATGCACCCTGTGTGGGGTCCCTCTCATTTCCCCACCTCTGTTCCATGTCTGCATTTATTAGACTATATTTTTCTTTTTATTTTCAGTTATCGTACACGCTTGCTCCTGATGAGTGGCGATTAAGCCACGAAACGCGTAGAGCTACGAAAGTCGTGTTTTCTACTATTATATCTAAGTTTTTACAGCCACTATATACAAATTACCCTACAGGATATTGAGGCTATCCGTCATGCAGGCATTACCATATGTTCTATGCTTCTACATGAATTTCAATTTGGTGTACTGTGGAACCTTTTTAATGTTTATATGATTACCGTATGTATATGCTGATATCATGTATTGTCAGTATCTTTTATCAATTGAACTGTTACAATTAGGTACATGTTATATCTTTTATGAACTTATTAAATTTTCCGAATTGTCCACCAATCTACTTTATCGCAATTTCGCACTTCATTTAAAGTCCCACCCCCGTTGCTCTCCTCTTTTGACCATTATAGGGATGGAAAAACACGACCTTACCAGGCCGAGTTCTTCACTCAAAGTCCCAAGGGATGGAAATAGGTGGCCTTACCAGGCCACAATTTCATTTAAAGTCCCTAAACCTCTCCTCCATTTATTATTGATTAGGGATGGATGTGCGTTTTATTGCTCTAAGATTGCAACCTTGCTATATGTCCTGCATTGTACTGACTTTTATTTGCCCCTCCTGAGCTTATGTTCTTTATGATTTTACCCCCTATTACCCTTTTAGCTTATAATTACAATCATTATCTTGTCACCTCCTAATTACTCAGGTTCGATGTTGTTGGCTTTGGGTTGGTCGGGCAACGCTGCCGGTGGTTGGGCTCTTCCTGTCCGGGAGCTGTGACGCGCCTGGTGGCCCCTCCCCCCATTGGGAGGGGGATGTGCCGCCACAGCGCGTCAGCGTCACGCATTCCATGTCGGACGTGCGCCCCCTCTGGACGCCCATACGCTCCCTCATGTGATTTCCACACTGTCACGTTGTGTGGGCGGGGCGTTGGTGTCGGCCTGCAGGACGTATCAATGCCCTGCGGCTCCACCTTCCGCCCTTCCCTCCTATGTGCGGCGTGACGTTGGTGGGCGGTCTCCGTGGTGGCGCCTACAAGGGGCGTTGCTTCGGCGGTGTTCACTCTCGAGGCTCCCATTTCACCGGATGTCACGTTGGTCTGAGGAGTACCATCTCCTATAGCTCTGTCACTGTTTCACTCTATGCACCAGGTACCCTCCATTTTTCCAGTTTTCATCTCACTCAATGCCATTCTTCTGTCATTTTTTTCCCAATGGATTACACTTTTTTCTTTCTCTCTTCATAGGTACTTGGTTTTCTTTCTCTGTTTTTTGTTTTTTTTTTTTTTTTTTTTTTTTTCTTGTTTTTTTCCCACTCACACTTGCACCCAGGGCCAATCTGGTCCTGGGCTCACTCTCAATCATTATCATCCTCACTCTGTTCACTCCATGTTCTGCCTACTTCTCTGGCGATCTTTCTCACTCTCCACCGTCACTCCCCACTTAGGTTTGCCTCGTGGGTGTCGACCCGCCTTGGATGGCGCCCCGTGGGTTGCCCCCATTGACCCGTCTACCTCAGCTCCCGGGGGGCGGTGCCTCCCAGTGGCTAGTGGAACCCGACAGTCAGCCACCATCAAACGAACCCCAATGCGTAAGCATGCACCCTGTGTGGGGTCCCTCTCATTTCCCCACCTCTGTTCCATGTCTGCATTTATTAGACTATATTTTTCTTTTTATTTTCAGTTATCGTACACGCTTGCTCCTGATGAGTGGCGATTAAGCCACGAAACGCGTAGAGCTACGAAAGTCGTGTTTTCTACTATTATATCTAAGTTTTTACAGCCACTATATACAAATTACCCTACAGGATATTGAGGCTATCCGTCATGCAGGCATTACCATATGTTCTATGCTTCTACATGAATTTCAATTTGGTGTACTGTGGAACCTTTTTAATGTTTATATGATTACCGTATGTATATGCTGATATCATGTATTGTCAGTATCTTTTATCAATTGAACTGTTACAATTAGGTACATGTTATATCTTTTATGAACTTATTAAATTTTCCGAATTGTCCACCAATCTACTTTATCGCAATTTCGCACTTCATTTAAAGTCCCACCCCCGTTGCTCTCCTCTTTTGACCATTATAGGGATGGAAAAACACGACCTTACCAGGCCGAGTTCTTCACTCAAAGTCCCAAGGGATGGAAATAGGTGGCCTTACCAGGCCACAATTTCATTTAAAGTCCCTAAACCTCTCCTCCATTTATTATTGATTAGGGATGGATGTGCGTTTTATTGCTCTAAGATTGCAACCTTGCTATATGTCCTGCATTGTACTGACTTTTATTTGCCCCTCCTGAGCTTATGTTCTTTATGATTTTACCCCCTATTACCCTTTTAGCTTATAATTACAATCATTATCTTGTCACCTCCTAATTACTCAGGTTCGATGTTGTTGGCTTTGGGTTGGTCGGGCAACGCTGCCGGTGGTTGGGCTCTTCCTGTCCGGGAGCTGTGACGCGCCTGGTGGCCCCTCCCCCCATTGGGAGGGGGATGTGCCGCCACAGCGCGTCAGCGTCACGCATTCCATGTCGGACGTGCGCCCCCTCTGGACGCCCATACGCTCCCTCATGTGATTTCCACACTGTCACGTTGTGTGGGCGGGGCGTTGGTGTCGGCCTGCAGGACGTATCAATGCCCTGCGGCTCCACCTTCCGCCCTTCCCTCCTATGTGCGGCGTGACGTTGGTGGGCGGTCTCCGTGGTGGCGCCTACAAGGGGCGTTGCTTCGGCGGTGTTCACTCTCGAGGCTCCCATTTCACCGGATGTCACGTTGGTCTGAGGAGTACCATCTCCTATAGCTCTGTCACTGTCTCACTCTATGCACCAGGTACCCTCCATTTTTCCAGTTTTCATCTCACTCAATGCCATTCTTCTGTCATTTTTTTCCCAATGGATTACACTTTTTTCTTTCTCTCTTCATAGGTACTTGGTTTTCTTTCTCTGTTTTTTGTTTTTTTTTTTTTTTTTTTTTTTTTTTTTTCCCACTCACACTTGCACCCAGGGCCAATCTGGTCCTGGGCTCACTCTCAATCATTATCATCCTCACTCTGTTCACTCCATGTTCTGCCTACTTCTCTGGCGATCTTTCTCACTCTCCACCGTCACTCCCCACTTAGGTTTGCCTCGTGGGTGTCGACCCGCCTTGGATGGCGCCCCGTGGGTTGCCCCCATTGACCCGTCTACCTCAGCTCCCGGGGGGCGGTGCCTCCGAATGGCTAGTGGAACCCGACAGTCAGCCACCATCAAACGAACCCCAATGCGTAAGCATGCACCCTGTGTGGGGTCCCTCTCATTTCCCCACCTCTGTTCCATGTCTGCATTTATTAGACTATATTTTTCTTTTTATTTTCAGTTATCGTACACGCTTGCTCCTGATGAGTGGCGATTAAGCCACGAAACGCGTAGAGCTACGAAAGTCGTGTTTTCTACTATTATATCTAAGTTTTTACAGCCACTATATACAAATTACCCTACAGGATATTGAGGCTATCCGTCATGCAGGCATTACCATATGTTCTATGCTTCTACATGAATTTCAATTTGGTGTACTGTGGAACCTTTTTAATGTTTATATGATTACCGTATGTATATGCTGATATCATGTATTGTCAGTATCTTTTATCAATTGAACTGTTACAATTAGGTACATGTTATATCTTTTATGAACTTATTAAATTTTCCGAATTGTCCACCAATCTACTTTATCGCAATTTCGCACTTCATTTAAAGTCCCACCCCCGTTGCTCTCCTCTTTTGACCATTATAGGGATGGAAAAACACGACCTTACCAGGCCGAGTTCTTCACTCAAAGTCCCAAGGGATGGAAATAGGTGGCCTTACCAGGCCACAATTTCATTTAAAGTCCCTAAACCTCTCCTCCATTTACTATAGAGAGTGTGAAACGCGTCAACTATTCAACCTGTAGCGTGCTACTGTCATGAGCTTTTGTTACTTTTCACAATAAAGGTGTTCTAATTGGAGTGCGGCTGTCCAGATTTTCTTTCCTCATTAGAAGAAAACCTGTTACAGTCTGCAAAAGACTTGAGACTGGGGCGGAGGTTCACCTTCCAGCAGGACAACGACCCTAAACATACAGCCAGAGCTACAATGGAATGATTTAATCCCGACCTAAACCCAATTGAGAATCTGTGGCAAGACTTGAAAATTGCTGTTCAAGAGATGCTCTCCATCCAATCTGACAGAGCTTGAGCTATTTTGGAAAGAAGAATGGACAAAAATGTCACTCTCTAGAAGTGCAAAGCTGGTAGAGACATCCCCAAAAACACTTGCAGTGAAAGGTGGTTCTACAAAGTATTGACTCAATACAAATGCACGCCACAATTTTCCGATATTTATTTGTAAAAAAAATTGAAAACCATTTATCATTTTCCTTTCACTTCACAATTATGTGCCACTTTGTGTTGGTCTGTCACATAAAATCCCAATAAATTACATTTTATGTTTTTAGTTGCAACATGAGAAAATTTGGAAAATGTCAAGGGGTATGAATACTTTTTCAAGGCACTGTATGCTTTTTCAGATACCATATTTGTATGTTCTGGTTAGGGGTTTTTTCTTTTTTGCCACTTGAGCCAAGCCTACATAGTAACTACATATTATACACAACTTGGATATTTTCCAGAAACTGATGGGTACTCCACCCCACAAAAGACTCAAGATAGCTAATCCTGGAATCTGCTTTGCTTTTTTTGGTCATTTAGCCACTGATTGACATACAGATAGTCATCCTTTTTCAACCGTCCGTGATAGTATAGTAATTTCTTATACATCTGTATAATATATATATATATATATATATATATGTATATATATATATATATATATTATATATATATTATATATATTTATATATATATATTTAGGTTAGCACTAGCTTAGGTGCACATTGAAACTGAAACATATTGAAAACAGTATTGAAAACTTACATAGAATATATACCACACAAACTCAGGTAAGAGCTTGATCACATTATCCTAAACAATGCAAACTTTAAACAGTAATATCATCAGTACATCTAATGACCAGATAACAGTGATCTAATTAAACAGTAAGCTACTTAACAAATAGTCACCTAGACAAGCCAGATCAGTGCCCGCCCAGACAGTTCAGCAGCAGTTCCCCAGAAAGAAGACCCAAGGCTGTCATCATAAGACAAAACTCATACAATGTTCCAGCAGTCTGGAAAAGTGGAATACATGTATCTTTATAGATTTCTTGAAGGAGATCGTTGATAAATATTTTTGTCCCAAGTGGAGGAGCTTCTCCAACTCAGTCTGCAGGAGGGCCACCATTTTTTATTTTGACCATTATCCTGTACAAGATTAACAATTGCAATACTGCCCTCTTTTACCCCCTTCCTGCCTGGGCCAATTTCTTAAAAACCTTGGCTAAATTATTATATGAACAGCTCATGGTGTATAAGTGTAATAAGTTTTAAATATAACAAAACAATAAAGAATATGGGCTACCTAGTATAATTGACACCCAGAATTTTATTTTTTTATTTTTTTAGTAATAATAAAATTAAATAAATAATAGCCAAAAATAGAAAAAAATAAATAGATATTGAAAAGTGTAGTGGAAGGATGCCCACCCCCTTTAACCTCCCTGGCGGTATGATTATTTCAGATTTTTGATGCTCAAAGCGGTACAATGTTTTGCATGGAAATTTTGCGTTTTATATTGTAGGCTTGTAATTCAGAAGGGCCGTACACACGATCGGACTTTTTGACAACAAAACATGCAAATTAGCTGTTTTGGACCAACATCCGACCGTGTGTACGCTCCATCGGGCCAACTTTTTCAGTTTTCATCGGACTTTTGTTGGCTGTGCGAACGGACCAACTTTCTGCCAACAAAAGTCCGATGGAGCAAAGTCCGACCGTGTGTACACAAAACCATCGGACTTTTGTACAAAGTACAAACATGCATGCTCAGAACCAATGCAAAATATCAGACAACAATACAGAAGTTGGCCAAAGGTGGCGCTGGAGTATTTGAACGTCCTCTTTTGAAGTGTCGTCAGTACGTAAAAACGTCACTACGTTCATGTTTGTTGCCTAAAAAGTCTGATTGTGTGTATGCAATACAAACTTGGGGCCAACGCCCTTTGTACAAAAATCCATGGGAAAGTTTGTACAAAGTCCGATCGTGTGTATGAGGCTTTAGGAATAACACACTTAAATCTGTCCAAACAAGAGTCTAGTAGATAGCCCGGGTATGATAAAGTTTGAAACACAAAATCATAAATTATAATATAAAAAATAACTATAAATAATTATAACAAATAATAAATAATAATAATAAAAATTATTCAATAATGTAATCAAATCAAAAACACTGAAATTTGCTCAGTTGCAGAATTGTACATTTAGTGTTTGATGACGGATTTCCCCACAAATCGCTATCGCTCTATTCTGCAAGTGATTCTAATTTATTATCACTCTTGTTTTCTAGTTGGTCTAAAACCGCTTTTGATGTAAAGGAACGGCTTTGGTTGCTATGGACAATCTCCAGTTTCCAGGCAGAAAGAACTGCATTTATAATATAAAACTGCATGCAGGGCATTGGACAAACCACTAGGGACAAATGGGATGTGAAATAATTTGATACAGTAATGTAATCTGTAAGATTACAGTGTACTGTATATGTATTGCGTTTCACGTTTTGAATTTGGCACCGCGATCAGTCCTTGTGCATTGCAACGCTTGCAGGGAACGAAGCCCGGCGCTGTGATACATTGCGCGGAGACACATCCGCCGCACACAGCGGGGAGACATCGCAGGATCCTGGGAACAAGGTAAGTAACTGTACCTGGATCCTGCGATGCAATCCTGAGTGTGGCTTGGGGTTACCGCTTTTGGTAATGAGGATTCACCCCAAGCCACACTCGGGAATACCATCAGGGAGGTTAAGTGGTGGTCATTGTAGTGCTCCCTTACATTGCTGGACAGTGGGCAAAGGACCCCCTTACATTGGTGGTCAGTGGAAAGACTGCATCTCTTAGATAAAAGAGAATTTACGTCAGTGGCATTGGTGAAAAGACAATGGGGGTTATTTACTAAAGGCAAATCCACTTTGCACTACTAGTGCACTGAGAGTGCACTTGGAAGTGCAGTCACTGTAGATCTGAGGGGAAGATCTGAACTGAGGGGAAGCTCTGCTGATTTTATCCTTCAATCATGTGCAAGCTAAAAAAAAAAAAGTTTTTCTTTTCCTTGCATGTCCTCCTCAGATCTACAGCAACTGCACTTCCCCAAGTGCACTTTCAGTGCACTTTTAGTGCAAAGTGGATTTGCCTTTAGTAAATAAACCCCAATGTACCTCTAGCAATCTTTGGAGGAATCCCAGGATTCCATAGAGCCCAAGTTAAAGTGGGGTGACCCTTAAAAAATTTTTTTTAAAAGTCAGCAGCTACAAATACTGCAGCTGCTGACTTTTAAGAATCGGACACTTACCTGTCCGGGGTCCAGCAATGTGGGGGAACGAAGCCCCCCCTCATTCCCCGCTCTGCTCGCAGCACCGGCATCCTAACTGTGGGCCCCCGTGGCTTCACAGCCGGGCACCCACTGCGCATGCACGAGCGGCGCCGCACGCCGTAGTCCTCTGGGACCTGTCACGTGTCCCAGGTGACTGACTGCGCTGAGGGGAAGTGACGTTTTTAGCCTAGGCTATGGAAGAGGCAGATTTCGTGGGACCACCTAGCAACAGGGAGAAATAGGTAAGTGTTTTTTTTTTTTTTTTTTTTTTATCCAATTAATTTTTATTAGCTCATTTGCTGCACATAGGTTAAAAGTTGTAAATTTGGGGAAAACACCACTTTAAAAAAGGAAGCTCTACAGTTCTTTATAGCAAGCAAATATAAAAATAAAAACAATCAGCTAAATTTTGCAGCAACTCATTGCATAATAGCACTGTAAAATATTGGCTTTTACAAAATATACTTTGAATTATTTGTCAATTTGTTTCCTTGTTTCTGCAGTCATTTAATCTCTGCTAATCAATTTGCACATGGCATTTTCCTAATTATCCAGGTTGTCATATTATCTGTGCTAAAACCAAAATCTGTGAATGTCAATATTTGCGGTGCTCCTGCGGATTCTAATTAGTGGCATATCTCTCCATGAAGTCTCGTTAAAGGTTGTTTTGTCTAGCACAGCCATCATAACGATCAGTTCATGAGTAATTAAGAGCATAAACCAAAAGAACGGATACATGAGACAATTTACTGGATGTGCCGGAAAATGAGTGGGAAAAATTAAATCAACAGCTTAAATCATTGGACATTGTGAAACATACAGAATGTTTGAAAATTCAGCATACAGATAAAAAGGTTTATTTTCCATCCGTTTTTATGAATGACAGTGTCATGTTTTAAAGTGGTGTTTCCCCTTAAAAAATAAAAAAGGCTTAAAAATCCTAAAAAAAAAAAAAAAAAGGTGAATTTTTTTTTTTTTTTACATACCTCTAAATGCCTGTTGCTATGGGGTCCCTCGTAGTCTACCTCCTGCGTAGCCTAGGCTGGTGACATCACTTCCCCTCAGCGCAGGAAGGGCTCCCCCAGTCATCTGGGCCCTGTCACGTGTCCCAGATGACTGTGCGGCCAATCGCGGCGCCACTCGTTCATGTGCAGTGGGTGCCCATCTGTGAAGCCACAGCCGGGTGCCCACAGATGCAATGCCGGTGCCGCCGAGCGGATCGGGGGGCTCTCGGAGCTTCGACCCCCCACATCGCTGGACCCTGGAACAGGTAATTGTCCGATTATATAAAGTCAGCAGCTACAGTATTTGTAGCTGCTGACTTTTATTTTTTTTATTTTAAGGGATACACCTCTTTAAAGGAAGTAAAGGCTTGTTTTAATTTGTGATATTCAGTAAAAAAAATAAAAAAAAATACAGAAGTTGACCAAAGGTGGCGCTGGAGTATTTGAACGTCCTCTTTTGAAGTGTCCTCAGTACGTTGAAACATCACTACGTTCATGTTTGTTGCCTAAAAAGTCTGATTGTGTGTATGCAATACGAACTTGGGGCCAACACCCTTTGTACAAAAATCCATGGGAAAGTTTGTACAAGTGGTAGTGGTAGTATATCTACCACTGCGTTATAAATTTTCCTTGTTTTTATATTTTTATATTTTGATATTTTGATGGCAAGATTTTTATGAAAAATTATTGGGGAAGTTGTCATCCCCCTCAAAAATAAATCGAATCCTTCATTGGGTTTTTTTACGCTATGAGGAGGTCCTCTCTCTCTTGTTTACTTTCATGCTCCTGACCCATTTGAGAGTTTTCTGGTACGGTGTTCCTGTGGTTTTACCACCCTGGAGTTCAATGGTTCCATCTTCCACCTAAGTTTGGTGAGTACAGACTGCCGTGTTGGCACAGTCTGGGTCCTGGTCCATCACATCACAACATCACCAACCGGTATACCTGAGCTCGTTTGACCCCTCACCAACGGTCAGTGGGTCCATCTTATGCGGTAAGCGTACCTGACCTTTACTTGCATCATTCAGTTCAAGAAGTTGCCCAATTCATTAAGGATTTAGCATTCTTGAACATTATATACGGATACATTTCATGATCCATACACCTGCTTCTACATATGAACTATTGCTATATGGCAGTGATGGCAAACCGTTTTGAGCCTGAGTGCCCAAACTAAAAATAAATACATTGGTTTTGTGTTGCAAAGTGCCAACACGGCAATTCGTGAGAGAGGGAAGCTGAGCGAAAGAGAGGGGTTGTGTGAGAGAGAGAGAGGGGGAGAGAGAGATAGAGAGAGAGAGAGAGAGGGGACAGCGAGAGTAAGGGGTGTGAGAGAGATGCTGAGAGGGAGGGGGGCTGAGAGAGAGGGGGCAGAGAGAGAGGGGTGTGAGAGATATGCTGAGAGAGAGAGAGAGAGAGAGAGAGAGAGAGAGAGAGAGAGAGAGAGAGAGAGAGAGAGAGAGAGAGAGAGAGAGAGAGAGAGAGAGAGAGAGAGAGAGAGAGAAGGGGACAGCGAGAGAGGGATGTGAGAGATATGCTGAGAGAGAGGGGGAACAGAGAGAGGGAGGGGAGCTGAGAGGGAGGGGGGCTGAGAGAGAGGGGCTGAGAGAGAGGGAGATGGGACAGAGAGAGAGGTAGAGGGGACAGAGAGAGGGAGAGGGGACAGAGAGAGAGGGGTGTGAGAGAGATGCTGAGAGAGAGGGGCAACAGAGAGAGGGAGAGGGGCTGAGAGAGAAGGGTGTGGGAGAAATGAGCTGAGAGAGAGAGGAGGAACAGAGAGAGGGGGGACAGAGAGGGGGGACAGAGAGAGGGGGTTGTGAGAGAGGGGGAACAGAGAAAGAGAAGGGGGACAAAGAGAGAGGGGTGCGAGAGAGATGCTGAGAGAGGGGTGAGCTGAGAGAGAGGGGGAAACAAAGAGGGGGGGTGGAAAAAGAGGGAGGGGGGCTGAGAGGAGAGACCGCTAGCTCTGTCCTGGACCCTATCGTGTGCGCACAGAGATGGCTCTGCGTGCCAGCTGTGGCACGCGTGCCATAGGTTCGCCATCACTGCTATATGGACTAATATATGTTCACAGCTAATAAGCATATTCACAATACTTTGTAGTTTTTTGTATATTTTTTATGATTATTTCATTTGTGGCATATAATATTTTGGATACACATATCCACTTGTCCACACCTATAGCTATATATATATATATATATATACACACACACACAGTGGTGTGAAAAAGTGTTTGCCCCCTTCCTCATTTCCTGTTCCTTTGCATGTTTGTCACACTTAAGTGTTTCGGAACATCAAACCAATTTAAACAATAGTCAAGGACAACACAAGTAAACACAAAATGCAATTTGTAAATGAAGGTGTTTATTATTAAAGGTGAAAAAAAATCCAAACCATCATGGCCCTGTGTGAAAAAGTGATTGCCCCCTAAACCTAATAACTGGTTGGGCCACCCTTAGCAGCAACAACTGCAACCAAGCCTTTGCGATAACGTGCAATGAGGCTTTTACAGCGTCCTGGAGGAATTTTGGCCCACTCATCTTTGCAGAATTGTCCTAATTCAGTTACATTAGAGGGTTTTCGAGCATGAACGGCCTTTTTAAGGTCATACCACAACATCTCAATAGGATTCAGGTCAGGACTTTGGCTAGGCCACTCCAAAGTCTTCATTTTGTTTTTCTTCAGCCATTCGGTGGTGGACTTGCTGGTGTGTTTAGGATCATTGTCCTGCTGCAGAACCCAAGTTCGTTTCAGCTTGAGTACACGAACAGATGGTCGGACATTCTCCTTCAGGATCTCTTGGTAGACAGCAGAATTCATAGTTCCTTTTATCACGGCAAGTCTTCCAGGTCCTGAAGCAGCAAAACAGCCCCAGACCATCACACTACCACCACCATATTTTACTGTTGGTATAATGTTCTTTTTCTGAAATGCAGTGTTCCTTCTACGCCAGATATACTTGGACACACACCTTCCAAAGAGTTCCACTTTTGCCTCATCGGTCCACAGAATGTTGTCCCAAAAGTCTTGGGGATCATCAAGATGTGTTGTGGAGAAATTGAGACGAGCTTTGATGTTCTTTTTGCTCAGCAGTGGTTTTCTCCTTGGAACTCTGCCATGCAGGCCATTTTTGCCCAGTCTTTTCCTGATGGTGGAGGCATGAACGCTGACCTTAACTGAGGCAAGTGAGGCCTGCAGTTCCTTGGACGTTGTTGTGGGGTCTTTTGTGACCTCTTGGATGAGTCGTCGCTGCGCTCTTGGGGTAATTTTGGGCGGCCGTCCACTCCTGGGAAGGTTCACCACTGTTCCATGTCTTCGCCATTTGTGGATAATGGCTCTTACTGTAGTTCGCTGGATTCCCAAAGCTTTGGAAATGGCTTTATAACCCTTTCCAGACTGATAGATCTCAATTACTTTCTTTCTCAATTGTTCCTGAATTTCTTTGGGTTTCGGCATGATGTGTAGCTTTTAAGGATCTTCTGGTGGACCTTACTGTGTCAAGCAGCTCCTATTTAAGTGATGCCTTGATTGTGAACAGGTGTGGCAATAATCAGGCCTGGGTGTGGCTAGAGAAATTGAACTCAGGTGTGGACAACCACAGTTATAGTATGTTTTAACAAGGGGGGCAATCACTTTTTCACACAGGGCCATGATGGTTTGGATTTTTTTTCACCTTTAATAATAAACACCTTCATTTACAAATTGCATTTTGTGTTTACTTGTGTTGTCCTTGACTATTGTTTAAATTGGTTTGATGTTCCGAAACACTTAAGTGTGACAAACATGCAAAGGAACAGGAAATGAGGAAGGGGGCAAACACTTTTTCACACCACTGTATATATATATTGTTCTAGTAGTCATGCCATTTTTAGCATCTTTTAGCATCTTACTTTTAAGACATATTCACTTATGCACGATTTATATTGATTCATCTTTCTCCCTGGTGATCAGGGGTTGTTGACTTTCACCAACCAATCACGAAAATTCTGTGTTATATAGTTTTTACACTTATGATTTGTTTGATTTATTTTAACACAAGTGCATCACTATCTGGATTGAGATCGTGTAGGTCCCAATATCCAGACGCACTTTTTTCACTCAGTAAATTCTGAGCACTGAACTTCGTATTTGGGATTTTCTTCCTTTTTACGGTCAGTGTGGAGGAAAATGCCTTGTTGATGTCAGAGGAGAATGGGCAGACTGGTTCAAGATGATAGACAGGCAACAGTAACTCAAATAACCACTTGTTACAACCAAGGTATGCAGAATACCATCTCTGAAAGCACAACACATCAAACCTTGAAGCAGATGGGCATCAGCAGCAGAAGACCACACCGGGTGCAACTCCTGTCGGCTAAGAACAGGAAACTGAGGCTACAATTCACACAGGATCACCAAAATGGGACAATAGAAGATGTCAGCTGTGACATTCAGATGGTCGGGTCAGAATTTGGTGTAAACATAAAAGCATGGATCTATCCTGCCTTGTATGAGTGGTTTAGACTGCTGGTGGTGTAATGGTGTGGGAAGATATTTTCTTGGCACACTTTGGGCCCCTTAGAACCAATTGAGCATCGTTTAAATGCCACGGCCTACCTGAGTATTGTTGATGACCATGTCCATCCCTTTATGACTACAGTGTCCCCATCTTCTGATGGCTCCTTCCAGCAGGATAATGCACCATGTCACAAAGCTCCAATCATCTCACTACTGGACAATGAGGTCACTGTACTCCAATGGTCTCCACAGTCACCAGATCTCATCCAATAGAACACCTTTTGGGATGTGGTGGAATGGAAGATTCGCATCATGGATGTGCAGCCGACAAATCTGCAACTGCTTGATGCCATCATGTCACTATGGATGAAAATCTCGGAGAAATGTTTCCAACACCTATGCCATGAAGAATTAAGGCAGTTATGAAGTCAAAAGGGGGTCCAACCCGATACTACCAAGGTGTACCTAATAAAGTGGCCGGTGAGCATATTTCTTACACAGGTTATTCAGCATAGATGTTAGGAGGGAGGAGGGGGCAGTGTTAAGGCTAGTGAGGTGTAAGCTGGAATTCTACTTTAGTTTAAACAAAACTGCATAAAAATGATAATAGTTTCCTTTTACACTAAACATGTGGAAGGTTCACATATGGTAATTTAACCTCAGCTTGGGGCATCCAGGTCATATTGCAGCAGGAATTATACAGAATGATGTATTAATGAATAAAGAGCTGCAGCATTGCTTTTATATTTGTTTTAGACCAATGTAAGTATATGCCATACCGGGAAGAACCCTGTGAAAGATGGAAATCACTATAGTAGGCACCGCTACCACAGTGATTGCCCCCAGCTTCTGTGTCTCCTCAGCCACTCACTCAGCACGGCACCATTCCGAGAACACTTTGCATTTTCTCAATGAATGCAAAGGATTCTCTGATTGAGCAAGGTGGAGATTGTGACTTCACCACCCTGCCTCTTGACCTTGTCCAATCAGAAAATTCAGTGTTCCTTTGTCAGGGCTAGGCTTGGCCCTTCTCTGAGCTGGCCGCTCAGCTGTCGGCTAATTGCCAGCTCCCATCTCTCCACAGTTACGCCACAGTTAGCTGTTGATGATATCCTGCTCATCAGTCCTGCCTACTTAAAGTGGAAGTAAACCCCCCTATCGTTTTCAGCCAAGGAAGCTGCAATCTTTGCCTCTGTTTAATCTTCAACTGCCAGTGATGCTGCACATGTGATCCGTTATGACACCAGCCATTGGATGGTTTGACTGTTTGGTTGAGAGCACAGCCAATGTGCAGTTAGCATCCCGGCATGCCTTTTTTTTTTTAAACTGCTAAATCGATGGGTTTACTTCCGCTTTAAGCCATCCAGTCCAGAGGAGCTCTGCTTTCTCCTTGGTCAACATCACAGAAGCTATCTCCTGCGATCCTGTTCAAGACTTGCTTTGCTGATGTAGCGCCCACACTTTATTAAAGTGGCATTAGTTTGGCTGGGCTGTGCTGGAGTTCTGCCTGTTCATAGGTGCAGTGAGGCACCTGTGACAGGCTGAGAACTAAGCCTGGTTGGACGTGTTCGGTACCCATCTTTCTTGGAGTCAATCAGTGGGCGCGTCTGGCCCCGCTGTGTCGTCTGGGAAGGGGTATTTAAGATGCTGAAGTCACGTGTTCAGGGTTCAGCTTGCACTTTTATTCCTGGTTTCGGTCCGGACTGGCCTCGGACCCAGGAGTGTCTGCTGTCCCCGCAAGCATGGTCACGATGACCAGCCCCAGAGGCCCTCATGGTCTGGGGTGGGGATCTGTTCGTTCCCGTTCCTCGGAACTGGCTAGTTCGAGGCCCAGTAACTGAAGGAGGATTCGGAGGTGTCCGGTGTGCTCTCGGTATTGGAGGGACACGGCAACTGGTACAAGCGACCAGAGGAGGACTCTTCGGAGGAGGGCCAAGAAGCTGGCTGCTCGTTAAGAGCCTGGGAGCTGAGTTGTATGAACACTAGAGAATCCACACTACTCACAGTATCGCCAAGAAGGCTGAGAGATCCAGGTACTGTGGGAAAGGTTCCTACTTATCTTCAGTTACAATCTAGTCTGTGGCAGAGACTTTGAAAACTTTCCGGATCACATGTTGGCTGCTAGATCTATGGTTAGAGGTTTATCCAGCAGTGAAGCGCCCAGTTGCAAGTGGCTACTCTCTGGGCTAACTAAGAGACATTCAATTGATGTCAGCAGTTCAAAGTGCCTGAGTTTTATCACTTGTGCCCTCTATTCCCACCTGAGACTGTGTTATTGTTGGATGTTACCCCTGCAAAATAAAAATCCTCAAAAAGGACTTTTGTGTGTCAGCTTCTGAAGTTACTGGGTACTAACCCTGGGAACCCCTAGACAACAACCGATGAGCTACGAGGAGGTAATTGGTAAGCCCAGAAAATTCAAGGTTGCCCCTAGGGGTTATGGCCGCTACACTCACATCCCTTCTGGCTCCAGATCCTGCTTGCTGTTCCACTACATTGAATCCCTGACTCCTGGCTCGGCTGACTATCCATTCCAGTTGATGAACTCTGGCTATGTTTTGACTTTCTGTTCTTTTTACTTTTATTATTAAACAAGTGTGATTTAACTGTACTTCGTTCTTGGCCCGCTCAATGATAGCAGCGGGTGGGTGTCTTTTATAGGCATGATTTGGGTTAATGAGGTTTATATCTAACCCAACTCATTTTTATTGGATATTGGATCCTTGTTATATTCAAACACATTAATATTTTTTGGGTGTCTGAGGCAATCTTTGTAATCCTGAAACAATGTTAAGGTTTTTTCTTTAACCACTTTTAGACCGGACCATTTTGCTGGCTTAAGACCAGACCACTTTTTGCGATTCGGCACTGCGTCGGTTTAACTGACAATTGCGCGGTCTTGCGACATGGCTCCCAAACAAAATTGGCATTCTTTTTTCTCCACAAATATAGCTTTCTTTTGGTGGTATTTGATCGCCCCTGCGGTTTTTATTTTTTGCGCTATAAACAAAAAAAGAGTGACAATTTTGAAAAAAAACGCATTATTTTTTACTTTTTGCTATAATAAATATACCCCAAAAATATATTAAAAAAACGTTTTTTTCTCCTCAGTTTAGGCCGATACGTATTCTACATATTTTTGGTAAAAAAAAAAAAAAAATCGCAATAAGCGATTATTGATTAGTTTGCGCAGAAGTTATAGCGTTTACAAAATAGGGGATAGTTTTATAGCATTTTTATTATTTTTTTTTCTAAGTAATGGCGGCGCTCAGCGATTTTTATTGTGACTGCGACATTATGGCGGACACATCAGACATCTTTGGGACCATTGTCATTTTTTTTGTTTAATCATTTTTTATTGAAAAGAAAGAAGATCATACAGGGCATGACATATGTACAAAGTACAGCATATGAGAAAACAATAGGTACATCTTCCTTCCCATTTTGGGGAGGTTAACAGAACATAAACAGGAACTTAAATGGGGACAACGAGGAAAAAAGGGGGGGGGGGGGGGGGGGGGGTTGAGAAGTAGGGGAGGGGATAGAGAGTAAAGTAGAGCAGAGCGTCTAGGGGGGGGGGGGGGGGGGAGGGGGGGGGAGAGGTGGGAAAAGAGAAAGGAAGAGGGAAGAGGAAGAATAAGAAAAAGAGAGAAAGAAAAAGAGGAAGAGGGTAGGGAGACTCTGCCTGGGCTGGTTGGGTAGGTAACAACCGTTCGAGACATGTAAGGTACTCATAAATATAAACTAGGACATGATTTCCGCATAGGGGGTGGAATATTTAAAGGCAAACCAACCGGCCCAAATCTGCTTTGCAAGGTCTGCTTTCCCCCTTAGTGTGAGGGTCGTATCCTCCATTCTATGTATGTAGTCTACTTTCAATAGCCACTGACGTAGGGACGGTATAGTCCTCGTCTTCCAAAATTTGGGGATGAGTGATTTAGCCGCGTTGAGTAAGTGGGGGGTCGCCGAACGCTTGTAGGGGCCGATTGGTTTGCCTGTACAGTGGAATAGGACATACCAAGGGTCATTGGGAACATCACAACCTTGAATTTCTTTGATCCAATATAGGACCGCCAACCAGAAGGGGCGGAGTCTGGGGCAATACCACCAAATATGAGCGTGGTTCGCCCTCTCTCCACATTCCCTCCAACAGAGGGGCGAGGTTTCTGGAAACAGTTTGTGTAAAATGGCGGGGTGTAATGCCATCGGGATAGAAGTTTATAGTTAACCTCTGCCATTTTGGAAGCTCCTGAGGAGTGTGCCATTATTAGGATGCTCTTCTTCTGATCCGGAGATGGAGTCCTGTGGAGGTCAAGCTCCCAGCTATGGATAAATGCAGGGTTGCCGCCAGGTTGTAGTGAAAGTAGGGCTTGGTAGAAGTAAGAGATGGGTTTCTCAATGGGTTGGTGTTCGGAGAACGCCAGCTCAATTGGCGTCAGGTCAGCCACCGATCTGAGGGGCTTTGGGAGGGAATGGACAAAGGCAGAGAGTTGGTGGTGTTTCCACTGGTCCATGAAGGAGATGGGGGATGTGCTGAGTAGGGTGGGCAATGGAAGTATCTCCGATGAGGAGGCAACTTGGTGTAGTAGGGTTTTTGACCCCAAGTACCATTGTTGAGAGCTAGATGGCATGTTGCCCGGTGGGAAGTAGTTGTGGCCCAAGAGGGGGAGTAGAGGGGAGTTATAGCCCCAGGCTTTTGATTTGCATATGGAGTCCCACATCGCAAGCGTAGACAGGGTGAGAGGAGAGGTAGTAGGGGCCAAGGACCTAAATTTCTTGGGTATCCACATATATGTTGAGAGTGTGGACCCGCATAGGTCAGATTCAAGTGACACCCACAGTTTGGTTTCCTTACGGTACTTCCAGTCGGAGAGTCTGTTTAGTATAACCGCCCGGTGATAGTCCGGTAGGGCAAGGCCGCCCTGATTTTTGGGTTTAATAAGGAGAGACCTCGGGAGTCTCGGCCTCTTCCTGTTCCATACATATCTCGATGTCAGGGAGTTCAGCAGTGAGAAAAAACCTATCGGGATCTTGTATGGGATCATTTGCAGTAGGAAGAGCACCCTGGGCAACACGTTCATTTTTATGACCCCCACCCGACCCAACAAAGAGTGTGCAAGTTGTGTCCATTTATGCAGGTCTGAGCGTAACGCGTTGAGGAGAGGTATATAATTTGTCCGAAAGAGGGCTGCTGGGTTGGGGGTGAGCTGTATCCCCAGGTACTTCATGTGTCTAGTTTGCCAGGTGAAGGGGAAGGATTGTCTGAGGTGGGTGGCTGCGTGAGGGGGGACAGTTAGGTTCAGGATTTCTGACTTTGTTCTGTTGATTTTGAAGTTGGAGATTTCGCCAAACGCCGTGAATTCTGACATAAGGTTGGGTATAGTGATTAGGGGCTGTCTGATGTAAAATAGAATGTCATCGGCGTACGCCGCGTATTTATGTTCCGTCTCGCCCACCACTATCCCATGTATGTTGGGGTTGAGTCTTATCTTGGACAGGAAGGGTTCTAGTGAAAGGGCGAATAAGATAGGGGACAGGGGGCATCCCTGGCGCGTGCCATTATGTAGAGTGAATGGGTCACTAAGCGTACCGTTAATGCGTAATTGGGCTGTTGGGTAGTTATAAAGGGCTTCGATTTGGTGGAGGAGGGGAGTGTTGATACCCAGATGTGTCAGCGTTGCCATGAGGAACTCCCAGTCCACCCTATCAAACGCTTTCTCAGCATCCGTAGATAGTAGAAGGGTGGGCTGGGAGTCCCTGCGGGCATGGGCTATAAGGGATAGGGTGCGAAGGGAATTATCCCGGGCCTCTCGCCCTGGTATGAAGCACGTCTGGTCCCTTGACACCCACTGAGGGATCAGGGGGAGCAGGCGGTTCGCTATAGCCTTAGCGTAGATCTTGGCGTCAATGTTTAAAAGTGAGATTGGGCGGTAGCTTCCACAGTTAGTTAAGTCCTTACCTCCTTTGGGGATGACTGTGATGTGGGCATGTATGGTCTCAGGGCGGAGTTGGCTGCCGTCTACAGTCACATTGGCATAATTCGTTAGTCGGGGAATAAGGGTGTCTGCGTATGTTCGGTAGTATGCTACCGTGAACCCATCAGGTCCCGGAGCTTTGCCGTTTGCCATGGCCTTTAAGGCTTGGTGGAGCTCGTCCGATGTGAGTTCTCCCTCTAGTGTTGCTAGGGTCTCGGGGGAGAGGCTGGGTAGGTTAGCCTTGCTCAGGTAGTCCCTGATTCGCTGTGTTTTTTCCTGCTTGTTGACTATAGAGTGCTGGACATGGTAGAGGTGCTGGTAGAATTCCCTGAACTCCTTCGCGATCCCCGGCGTGTCATACACCAAAGCCGCGGAGGAGCTCCGGATCTTGGGGATAAATGACGCGGCTTTCCGTTGTCGGAGTGAGCGTGCAAGAAGTTTACTGGGTCTGTCGCCCCATTCATAAAACTGTTGGGATATCAAGTGTGTGCGCTGCTTGTGTTCCAGATGTAGCAATGACTTCAATTCCTCCCTCTTTTCGGTGAGGGACTGAAGTAGAGTCATGGCTTGGCTGGCCTTATGAAGTTGTTCGAGCTGTCTCACTTCTGCGAGTAATGTGGTCTGTCTGTGGGTACGTTCTCTCTTTCTCCTGGCGCCAAGTTCAATGAGTTTCCCTCTTATGTGGGCCTTATGGGCTTCCCATAAAGTTCCTGGTGAGATGTCAGGAGTCGCATTATCTCTAAAATAGTGTGTCAGTTCATCTCCTATCGCTTTCGCGTCTATCTCGTCAGTGAGGAGGCTGTCGTTCATCTTCCAATTAGTTGGCTTCAGGGGCAGTGAATGGACGTTGATGGTGAGGGATATGGGCGAGTGGTCCGAAATGGGTGAAGTCTCTACTGTAGATTTGACTAGGAGGGGGAGGTGTTGGTGGTCAATTAAGATTAGGTCAATTCTCGAATACGTTTGGTGGACCGTGGAGAAATGTGTATAGTCACGCTCGCGTGGGTGCATGAGCCTCCAAGCGTCCATGAGCTGGGAGTCATGCATTTGTTTACGGATGAACCTTAGTTTCTTGTGCGACATGGTCGAGCCACCTCTGGAGGTGTCTAGGGATGGTTCCAGGGGTGTATTAAAGTCTCCAGCTAGGAGAACGCATCCCTCAGAGAAATCACGCAATTTTCTAAGTGTGTCGGCAATAAAACGTGCTTGGTCTTTGTTGGGTGCGTATAAGTTAGCCAAGGTGCATGGCATGGTGCCCAGGGTGCCCTTTATAAACAGAAAGCGCCCCGAGGGGTCGCTTAACATAGAGCCAATAGTGAACGCGGTACCCTTGCGGAGTCCAATGGCCACTCCTTTGGACTTATGAAGATCAGATAAGCTGTAATACCACGTGGGGTATGAGGGGGAGTGAAGTTTGACTGTGGTGGTGTGCGTGAGGTGAGTTTCCTGTAGGAAAACTATATCACCCCTTAGGCGGTCAAGGTCCCTATAAAGGGCATGTCTCTTCCCAGGGGCGTGAAGGCCCCTGACATTAAATGAGATTAATTTTGCTTGGGTCATGGTGATTCCTGGGGGTGTACCGCGTTCATAATCAGGTCTGGATACATTTCAATACATAATTCCAATAGAGCCCAGGCAGAGCCTCGAGAGGCGAGGGAGAGAAGAAGAGGGTGGGAGGGGGGGGGGGGTAGGTGAGGAGAGAGATGGAGATGGAGGAGGCACTGGGGAGGTCAGAGGGGATGGGGAAGACAAAACAGAACAAAAACAGCCAAGACCGTTCCATCAGGGCGGTCGTGTAAGCACGCAAAACAATGCGGTGCAAGGGTCGGGCACACGTCCCGCACCGCACCCCCAGTCCCCCCGGCCCCGGAGGGGCGGGGGGGTGAGGGCGCCGCGCAGGGCGCGCACCGACATGGGGGGGCCGTCGCAACGGGGCACCAGCCATTGGGATGGGTGGAGTGGTGTCCCGGTGCTCCGGCGCCGGCAGAAACATGCAGACCTGCAGGGACATTGCAGGGAGAAAGGGATGGGTGACCAAGGGAGAGAAAAGGAGGGTAACCAAGGCATATAAGTGTAATTAGCAATTGCGGTTAACATAGTGAGTTTAACACAAAGAAAAAACATAACATGACAAAACATTTCTATGATCAGGTGACCTGCGGGCGAAATCAGCCCTGTGTCTTCCCGATATAGGCGCACTAAGAGCAGCGCAAGGTTTTAAAATAGAACAAATTCACACGGGGCTCAGGGCCCCGTCCTACCAGAGTACCCGGTGCGGAAGTCCAACGCTGGGGGCTTGATGGGTCCTTCTGTGGTAAAATGAGCGGGGCATAGGGACAGGTTGACCACCGTAAGCAGGTGCCGGGAGGTAGGTCGGTCGGTCTAAGAGGTTGCAAACTTGTAACTTGTAACTTGGGGGAACTTACGTCCAGACCGTGGACAAACACAGGGAACAACTGTGGGGCATCTGGGGCGCTCTGTTGGCCAACAAGAGGCTCGATCAGATGGGCTCGGTCAGATAGCAGGTTAGGTCACCAATGTCATCCGACAAGGGCGGCGATAAGCTCGCTCCAGAGGGACCAATATCAGTCGGGCGGAGAGGGTGAGTTGGATGGAGAAGACCGGTGTCTTCGGTCTACCTTATGCCAGTGGGAGTCGCTGGTTCCAGGCAGCGGCGGGAGGATGTCCGTCCATCCAGGGAGGTCCGGTGGGGGTATGTTGAGGTCGCGGCAAAATTTCTCCAGGTCCTCCGGGAACCGAAGGACCGCTGTTTTCCCTTCCATCTGGGCGATCAAGGCAGCCGGGAAGCCCCACCGGTACTTAATGGAGGCTGACCGGAGAGCTTCTGTGAGCGGGCGTAGGGCCCTACGCCTGTCTAGAGTTTCCTTAGCTAAGTCCGGGTAAAAGGAGAGTGAGGCGCCGTCAAAGTCCAGCGGGGCCGCATCTCTCGCTTTCTTCATAATCAGCTCCTTCTCCGGGAAGTGGTGAACTCGGCAAATGATGTCTCTCGGCATATCTGTAGGGGCCGCTCTGGGGCGCAGGGCCCTATGGACTCTGTCAATCTTCAGGGGAGCGTCAGCCGCGCGGCCTAGTAGGCCGTTGAAAATTCCCTGGACGGACGGGAGCAGGTCTTCGTCGCCTGTAGCTTCGGGTAGGCCACGGATCCGGACGTTGTTGCGCCTGCTCCGGTTCTCCTGGTCTTCCAGCTTGTAAAGGGCCATCCTGTGGGCAATCGCTAGTTGGCGGGTGGTAGTTTGCAGGGCCCTAATAGCTGTCGCGTGGCGGTCGAGACGGAGCTCTGACTCTTCAACACGGAGAAACACCTGGGACAAGTCAGAGCGCACCGCCGATACCTCCTTCTTGATGACGCGTTCAAGGCCTAGAAGCATGGAAGCCAGATCGGCCTTAGTGGGTAAGTCCTCCACCAGGGAAGCGACTCCGGAGTGTCTAGGATGGCGATCCTCCCCGTCGGAGCCCACGGATGAAGTGGGAGAGAGGTGCCTGTGGTCAGGCCTGCTCCGGGAGGCGGAGCCGGACGCTGCGAGGCTGCCTCGTGGCGAGCGGCCTAGGCCGTCCTGGTCGTCCAGGTCCGGGGGATCTGCGGACATATACCTCTTAATCGAGCCACTGGCGGGTCCCTTTTTCGTCAGGGACTTATTGGTTCTCCTTTTCATCTTTGAGGGTGAGTGGGTGAGGTCTGCGTGCTAATTATAGTTAATATTGTGCTGTCGGCGCCGGAGCTCGAGGAAAACACGTCTGGTCTAGTGCATAGTCAAGACCACGCCCCGGGACCATTGTCATTTATACAGCAATCAGTGCTATTTAAATGCACTGATTCCTGTGTAAATGACACTGGCAGTGAAGGGGTTAACCACTAGGTGGCAGTGTAGGGGTTAAGTGTTCCTAGAAGCGTGTTTCTGGCTGTGAGCTAGCGAATGCTGATCTCACAGGGAGCAGAGATCGGCGTCACTAGTTGCTAGGCAGAACGGGGAGATGCTGTTTATTTCCACACCTCCCCGTTCAGCCTTCACGTGAGACGATCGCGGGTATCCCTGCGTCGATCGAGTCCGCGGGACCCGTAACCGGACACATGGGGGTCCCGACCAGCGATTGGAGAGCTTACGGTCCATATACATGGTTAGTATTTATACATGTATCCCCCGCTTTGTGGAATATGACTATGCACTGTATGAGTTGCATTATATATATATATATATATATATATATATATATATATATATATATATATATAGCCATTCCTCAAAACTGCCATGCATTATATATACTTATAGATACTGTTCTGTCTTTTCTTTTTTGTTTTATTGCCTTATTACAGACCTGCTTTTTCATGTGACCAAAAAACTACCCCTGAAGAAGAGGTCTACTCTCAAACACACCTCGAAACGTCGGGTTATCTCTATTGTACAATTGTTTTTCGATAGAGTTGGTCAAAAAATTGTCTCATGTATATGTTACATATTTCCAATGTACATTCATTTTAGATGTTGGTGTCATAGCCAATAATTTTATAGTTTTCTACCAATAAATACCTTTTTAGGAAATTCCTTTATCTTCATACTATTATTGAATGCCAACAACCCAATTTAAAATCCCACAGAGGACACACACTCTCGTTTGAGTGACGTTTTTCTATTTCATTAGGTTTGTGGGTTAGCTGATGTATTATTTGCATACAGGATGGACACCAATCTTTTCTTTTAATTAGGCTCGGTCAGCGGTCTGTTTGTATCAGCGCTGACACTGCATAGGAACGAGCGGGCTTGCATGCCCGTAACTTCAGTGCTGGGACTTTTTGTGCCATGAGCCGGGGACGCCTGGCATTGAACATCTTCATGGCAACATGTTTTGCATAATATGGGTCGGGGTGACGCCATAGCTCCACCCCGCTGATGCCATAGCTCCACCCCGCTGACAAAGTCCTATTGGACGCAACGCGCACGGGGAGGAAGCTATGTTCGGATGATGTTACCCGCTGCCATCTCGATCAACAGATTTGTCTCCGCGGCGCTGCATGTCTCAGAGCTGGTCTTTGACTATTTTAATGCGAGTATATATTGATGAGTTTTAATAAAGCCTTGTAAAATTCAAAGCAGAGAGCACTTGGATCCTCCTTTATTTCATGTTTGGAATTCCTGGGAGATTTTTGCTGACTACACTGGCCACCATATACCCCTAAGGGAACACAAGCTAATGACTCCTTGTTAATGCAGGAGCCCAGGCTATAAAAGGTGAGCACGCCAGCATATAGCGGTGAAGGGATTGTCACACATTGTGTCTTTGGATTCCTCCTTTCCCACATGTGGATCTTTCTGGCTTTGGTCTGGTGTTTGTGGTTCATCCTATGAACATATGTGGACTTCCATCGACTACTTTGCGCTGCACTTTTGTCTATTTTTTATTGTTTATGAGGTTTTGTGATTACCTTTAGGTGTTCAGCTGGCAAATAATTACTCTTCTTGGAGTTTGCACTGATTGTTCCCATTGTTATTTTATACCAGCTACCTTATATGTCATCCTCCAACTAGCTACATACACCAGAAAGATCTGACATTTTACTAAATAAAATGGTACTCCTGCGCTATCGCAAATAAAAGGAAAAGGTGGGTATTACTGCCACAAACACCAAAAAGCAAATCCGTGGTTCTAAAGTGTATGAATAATGATAATGTTGCGCTGTCAATACCATGTGATACTATACAAAATATATCACGATCTGCATAAATACATAAGTAGATACATGAACCAAAAAAATTAATTAAAATTGATAATTTTTCTAAATGTCCATAAATCTCAAGTTCCAATAAAGTGACTGATAAGGTGAAAACAAATGTGTAAAAAAGTCAAGTGGTAACAATGTGAATCCACATGTGCAACTAAACTAAAAGGGCTCTACTTCTTGCACATTCCAAACAGTAAACAGTGATTGGTGTCTCTTCTTATGGTGTGTGTGTGTGTGTGTGTGTGTGTGTGTGTGTGTGTGTGTGTGTGTGTGTGTGTGTGTGTGTGTGTGTGTGTGTGTGTGTGTGTGTGTGTGTGAGAGACACCTCATACCCCCTGATGAAGTCACGTGATACGCGACAATACGCCACGGGATTGGGCGACAGACCAGAAGTGATGTAGAAGTACAAGCTCACTGCTCCTGGACTATATGCCTTGCTTAACTGTTTTAAATGTGAGTAAAAATCCCCTTTTTATACAACACACTATTTGAGAAACGATATCACACTATTGGAGCCCCTTTGATTATATACCACCATCATGGAGGAGACTAGGTGGAAACCCCAGAATTACATCCAAGGAGTTATTGCCATGTATCCAGTTCCTAGGGCAGCGTTCATCACAGAGAGATCCCCAAAGATAAGAGGAGGCACAAGAATCCCCCATGAGAGATATCTATACCTAATGCTGTTACCTTACAGCAGTAAGGTGAGAGGCCTGACCTATTCCTGCCTCAGCTGAAGAACTTTATCACTAATCACCTGATCAAGGTGATTCACACATATTAATATTATGATTAATCATAAAACAAATATATTTTGCAAGCTTGCCATGAATATAATATAACTCTTATAAGTGCCGAATTATTAATTTGGAATAATTAGCTAACAATTGATGCATCGACAAAATACATGTGTGCACACCTATATTGGTCTGAACAGAGCCTTAAAGAGATACAATCACCTTGCTCATGTAGACTTACATGAAGCCAATAAGATCGTTACAATACTCATGACACCAACTACAGCATTCCAACATCCATGGTAGATCAACTAACCAGACACAACTAGTTCACTGGTATAATAAAAACATTCAGGTTAGAAAGTTTCTTTTTTTTTTATTAATCAACATATCGAACAAATAAAGCAACAAAACAGCAGCCAATGAGTGATACTGTGGAGGCGGAGATGACGACTACCACCACACTTCCAGCTAGGATGACCAGGAATCCGAGACCACCACCTACAATGATCTGAGCAAGCTGTACCATGGACGTGAGGGCAGCACAATCAATCCCCTTCCCTCTGTGCCCTGTCTTCATCCCCTTCAAGCGGGATTCATGCTGAAAAGACAGATAGAGGCAAATTAGTATGTACTGTAAGAGCTGATAGTAAGGCCTTATGAGTCATTTAAAACTTAGAAGGGTCAGTTCACTAAAGGATAATGTGATGTTTTTTACTGTGCGTTGGTTGCCAATTTTTACATTAGAAAAGGATTTCAAGGTAACTGAAGTCACAAAACCTTCTAAATAAGCTTACCCTTAGAAATGGTGACATTCTTTCATGGAGCCCGTCGGTATTCAAGTCCAAGGCATTGAAGCATTTTAGATTCTCAAATGAACTTAAAATAATCCTGTGCTTTACCCCAGAGTTTTTCAACCTTTTTTAGTTCAAGCACTGTATGCAAAATCCCAAGGCATTCCAGTCTAAAATGTAAACGCTACTTATCAATGAGAAACCTGGGCCTGGGATGATACAGACAACCATCTTGATGAAATTTATTTTTACATCAAAAGCCCCCCCATTACATCAGATGTCCCCCCATCATGTCAGGATCCCCAATTACATCTGATCACATCACAGTTCCCCCATCACACAGTTCCACCCAAATTACAGAGCCCTTCATCATACAGTCCACCTATCAAAAGAACCCCGCAATCACAGAGTCACACAAATCACAGTAGAGCTCTACCTTTTGGCTTAGCAGTGCAGCAGAGGATGGGGGGTGGACCAGGCCTGGAGAAGCCAGACTTCTGCCCTATTCTGATTTTTGGGGCTGGCCCTGCATGCCACCTGGCCTGAGTTAGCATCATGAGTTGTCATGGTTATAGTGATGCCATGTTTACTGCCCTAGAGCATCATTAGTTGTTATGTTGCTGGTGGTCAGCCTGTCCACACCATGGAAACGCATCATGCTGATCCAGGACAAACTTGGTCTCATGCTTGTGGCATCCCAGGGGAACCCAAACAGCACTCCAGTTGAGAAACACTGCTTTACCCCATACATGTCATAGCAACAGGATTACTTTAGCTGCAGTGCCAACAGTAGCACACTGGTAGGTGCAGTTCTCCATCCAGCAAGTGTGCGCCTTGCTGCTACCGATGGAGTGGAAACCTAGGGGGGTGATGATCCCCTGCAGCCTCAATAGGTGTCACAGGAGACGCTGCTGTCTGACTGGACCTCCCAGTAACCTTCTGTGGCCACCTTGGTTGAGGGCAGTGCTAATACATAGCAGTACCCTGCAGGGTTTGGCATGCATTTTGCGAGTGGATGCAGTAGAGAAAAGATACACACTTGTGAGGGACAGAGAGGGAGTTGTAGGGAAAGGTTCCTGTGCGAGTAGGGAGAGATTAGGGACACTGCTGAATGGCTTACTGCTCTCCAGTCTGCGGAATTACTTCATAGGACCGGTACAGCTTTCCCAAGAGTCGCTTGTGCTGACACTCTGCCAGTCAGTCACCCCTCTTGCAGATGCTGTGCCGGTAATGTGGGTTAAAGATATACTTCTGCATACCATCATTACTGTGCCTGTTAATACCCGCATTACGATGCCTGTTAATGCCAGCACTACTGCCTGTTATTACCAGTACTGCTGTACCTGTTACTGAACTTGTTACTAAAAGAGGGCCTGGAACTGTTACGCTAAGTGTTCTGTCACAGTTACTACAGCCACTTATAAAGATAAGAACTGTTCAACCTTATATGAGCGTTGATGAGTGGTTTCCTTAAAGAGGTTGTAAACCTCCATTTTGAAGTTGTACAGATAGGAAAGCCTATAATAAGGCTTACCCATAGGTACAGTAAATATCTCCTGAACGTGTGCCGGTTAGGAGATATTTACTTTCTACTGCACCGATGAGGTCATTGGTGCATGCGATGTGGAGAAACGTCCGCCCGTTTCGTTTCTTCACTAGCGAGTGCCATGACTGGCAGCTCCGGGGGGCATGCGTCTTGCCAAACATATTTACTCGAGGCCTGAGCAATCCTCTTTTATTGTTCAGTTAGATCTTGACAAAGTCTTGAAAACTTTGTCAAAAACGCCCCCTTGCTGTGAGTGACAGGTGATTTACATATCTCATGCACTAGCCTGAGACAGGTTATCATCAGATCACTGGATGTTCTACTCTGCCCAGCTCTGACTACATACATGTCCCCTAAATCACTTGTCTGTCTATAGTCTGCTGACTGTTCACTGCATCCCATGATGACATCCAGTCAAAACACAGTAAAGCTGGGAGAGCTGGAGGGGAGGGGAGAGGGATGTGAATTGTGAACTTTTTACACAGGATGTGCCTGTCTTAGGCTAGTGCATGAGATATGTAAATCACCTGTCACTCACAGCAAGGGGGCGTTTTTTGACAAAGTTTTCAAGACTTTGTCAAGATTTCTCTAACTGAAAAATAAAAGAGAATTGCTCAGGCTTCAAGTAAATCTGTGTGGCAAGACTGGGCTCAAATGAAAGGAAATCTTATTATCTACATTATGACATCAACAAAAAAATAAATAAATCAAGAACAATTTCTTAAAAATAAATGTGTCCTAATAGTGCACATGACATTCAAACTCCATTTTGTATATGAGGTTTGCATAATAATTTGATGAAAAGAATAAAAGTGGTCACATGGGGGCTTTTAATACAAGACTGCATCATGCTATGCCTATGACAAGCTTGTCTTGTCCACTGAGGATTCTGGGATGATTGATAGGATTGATAAATACCATTACAGTGGCTCATTTTTCAATGTTCCAAAACGAATTTTACAGTATAAATTAAATATTGTCATTGAATTCATTACCGACTGAGGCAAGCATAATCGTGTCACATTAAAAAAACTAAATATTTTCTCGTGATGGCGTACAAACAACCACAGTATATAATAATGGAAAAAACTTGCAATTTTCCGGCTGAATGATTACCATAATTCTGTTCAGTTTATGTTCGAATTCAACTATTCATTTCTGGATCAGTTTACACAGCTATAACAATCCTGATATGAAAATGGCCTCACTGCGGCAGCATAGATGGAAATCTCAATGGTTTAAATTAAAACACCACTTGCAGGACCAGTGTGAATGGGAAGCCTAATAATCTATTTTCATAGGTAGTGGTAGCAATTTGTACCTCGCACACTGGCAGCCTTCTCCACTCATATTGAAAAAAGCCCTGCAGATTGTTAGAAAGGCATTTGAAACATTTTGATTTAGTATAGTGCTAATAGAGAAGTAAATACTCTAGTAAAATTGTCTCCATCACTAAACGAAGCCCTATTGGTAAATATCATTTCTGCAAGGATATTACAAAACAGAAACTTTTTTGTTTCATAAAAAAGTTTTATTGCAAATAATTGTATAGAAAGCCAAAGCTTAAAGGGGTTGTAAAGGTTCGTTTTTTATTTTCTAAATAGGTTCCTTTAAGCTAGTGCATTGTTGGTTCACTTACCTTTTCGATTTCCCTTCTAAATGTTTTTTTCCTTTGTCTGAATTTGTCACTTCCTGTTTCTCCTCAGTAAACTTCACACCATCATACGAGCGGTGTTTAGTCAGCCAGAACAGCTTACTGTGAGAAATTCAGACAAAGAAAACAAAGAAAAAAAACATTTAGAAGGGAAATCAAAGGAAAAGGTGAGAGAACCAACAATGCACTAGCTTAAAGGAACCTATTTAGAAAATAAAAAACAAACCTTTACAACACCTTTAAGCATAAGGTAATTACAGTCGTAACATAATATATTTCATAGCCAGGGCTTCCAATGGGATTCAAAGACATCAACTGTAGGGATGAGCTTCGAGTTCGAGTCAAAATCATGTTCAACTCGAACATTGCCTATTCGCCTGTTCAGCGAACAATTTGGGGTGTTCGCGGCAAATTCGAAAAGCCGCGAACACCCTGTAAAAGTCTATGGGAGAAATCTCAAGTGCTAATTTTAAAAGCCTATATGCAAGTTATTGTCATAAAAAGTGTCCCCTGGTCCTGCCCCAGGGGACATGTATCAATGCAAATATTTTTTTTTTAAAACTGCAGTTTTTTCGGGAGCAGTGATTTTAATAATGCTTAAAGTGAAACAATAAAAGTGTAATATTCCTTTAAATTTCGTACCTGGGGGTGTCTAGGGTATGCCTGTGAAGGGGCGCATGTTTCCCGTGCTTAGAACTGTCCCTGCACAAAGTGTCATTTTTGCAGGAAAAAAAAAGCTATTTAAAATCACTCGCGGCTAATGAATTGCCAGGTCCCGTAACAGAGAACAGTCATTCATTGAAAGTCAATGATAAAAAAAAAAAGCGTGGGGGTTCCCCCAAATTCAATTACCAGGCCCTTCAGGTCTGCTATGGATATTAAGGGGAACCCGGCTTCAAATTAAAAAAAAAAAATGATGTGGGGGTCCCCCTAAATATCCATACCAGACCCTTATCCGAGCACGCAACCTGGCAGGCCGCAGGAAAAGAGGGGGGGGACGAGAGCGTCCCCCTCCTGAACCATACCAGGCCACATGCCCTCAACATTGGGAGGGTGCTTTGGGGGTCTGTGACCCCTCAAAGCACCATGTCCCCATGTTGATGGGGACAAGGGCCTCTTCCCCACAACCCTGGCCATTGGTTGTGGCCAGGGTTGTTAAAAATGTTAAAAATTACAGGAGACGGTCTTTGAAAATTCCTTTATTAAAATCTTCTTTCATCTTCTTTTTTTCTGGTCTTCCTTTCTTCATCCTTCGGTTTCTTCATCTTCTTCTTCCATCTTCTTCCATCTTCTTGCATCATCTTCTTCTTCCTCCGATCCGCTTCTTCTTGCTCTGGTCTTCTCGTCCGGCATCTTCTTCCACGGCGTCGGCGTCTCTTCTTGGGCCGCTCCGCGCAATGGGAGCCTCCCGCTGTGTGAGGCTTCACTGCGTCTGACAGCTCTTTTATAACGGAGGGCGGGGCCACCTGGTGACCCGCCCCCCTCTGACGCACAGGGACTTCCCTATGGCTTTCCCCATAAAGGCTGAGGGGAAGCCATAGGGAAGTCCCCGTGCGTCAGAGGGGGGCGGGGTCACCAGGTGGCCCCGCCCTCCATTATAAAAGAGCTGTCAGACGCAGCGAAGCCTCACACAGCGGGAGCCTCCCATTGTGTGGAGCGGCCCAAGAAGAGACGTCGACACCGTGGAAGAAAATGCCCGATGAGAAGACCAGAGCAAGAAGAAGCGGATCGGAGGAAGAAGATGGAAGAAGAAGATGCAAGAAGATGGAAGATGAAGAAACCGAAGGATGAAGAAAGAAGGAAGACCAGAAGAAAGAAGATGAAAGAAGATTTTAATAAAGGAATTGTCAAAGACCGTCTCCTGTTATTATTTAAATTTTTGTCACTTTTTTGGTGAAATGGTAGGGGTAAGTACCCCCTTACCATTTCACACAGGGGGGGGCGGGATCTGGGGGTCCCCTTGTTAAAGGGGGCGTCCAGATTCAGATAAGCCCCCCGCCCGCAGACCCCCACAACCAAGGCCAGGGTTGTGGGGAAGAGGCCCTTGTCCCCATCAACATGGGGACATGGTGCTTTGAGGGGTCACAGACCCCCAAAGCACCCTCCCAATGTTGAGGGCATGTGGCCTGGTACGGTTCAGGAGGGGGGGCGCTCTCGTCCCGCTCTTTTCCTGCGGCCTGCCAGGTTGCGTGCTCGGATAAGGGTCTGGTATGGATTTTGAGGGGGTCCCAACGCCGTTTTTTTTTTGCTCGGGGTCCCCTTAAAATCCACCCCGGTATGGATATTTAGGGGGACCCCACATTTTTTTTTTAAATTTGAAACGGGGTTCCCCTTAATATCCATAGCAGACCTGAAGGGCCTGGTAATTGAATTTGGGGGAACCCCCACGCTTTTTTTTTTTTATCAATGACTTTCAATGAATGATTGTTCTCTGTGTTACGGGAGACGGCAATTCATTAGCCACGAGTGATTTTAAAGAGCTTTTTTTTCCTGCAAAAATGACATTTTGTGCAGGGACAGTTCTAAGCACGAAAACATACGCCCCTTCACAGGCATACTATACACAGCCCCCAGGTACGAAATTTAAAGGAATATTACACTTTTATTGTTTCACATTAAGCATTATTAAAATCACTGCTAAAACGTTTGTTTTAAAAAAAAAAATTGCATTGATACATGTCCCTGGGGCAGGACCCAGGTCCCCAAACACTTTTTATGACAATAACTTGCATATAAGCCTTTAAAATTAGCACTTTTGATTTTGAACGTTCGAGTCCCATAGACTTTAATAGGGTTCTAAAGTTCACACGAGCTTTAGGTCTGTTCGCAGGTTCTGGTGCGAACCGAACAGGGGGGTGTTTGGCTCATCCCTAATCAACTGCTACAAACTGGGTAATGTTATCAGGAAGACCAACACAGGTAACAAGTGGCCTATAAGCATATAAATGAAAAAAAAAAAACAAAGGTCTGTAAAACCTAATAACTTGTCCGTAAATGTTTGGCTCTCCCATGCCAAAGTTCTGGTGGAAGCCCAGGTTAGTCAGACTTCTGGTGGAAGCCCAGGTTAGTCAGACTTCTGGTGGAAGCCCAGGTTAGTCAGACTTCTGGTGGAAGCCCAGGTTAGTCAGACTTCTGGTGGAAGCCCAGGTTAGTCAGACTTCTGGTGGAAGCCCAGGTTAGTCAGACTTCTGGTGGAAGCCCAGGTTAGTCAGACTTCTGGTGGAAGCCCAGGTTAGTCAGACTTCTGGTGGAAGCCCAGGTTAGTCAGACTTCTGGTGGAAGCCCAGGTTAGTCAGACTTCTGGTGGAAGCCCAGGTTAGTCAGACTTCTGGTGGAAGCCCAGGTTAGTCAGACTTCTGGTGGAAGCCCAGGTTAGTCAGACTTCTGGTGGAAGCCCAGGTTAGTCAGACTTCTGGTGGAAGCCCAGGTTAGTCAGACTTCTGGTGGAAGCCCAGGTTAGTCAGACTTCTGGTGGAAGCCCAGGTTAGTCAGACTTCTGGTGGAAGCCCAGGTTAGTCAGACTTCTGGTGGAAGCCCAGGTTAGTCAGACTTCTGGTGGAAGCCCAGGTTAGTCAGACTTCTGGTGGAAGCCCAGGTTAGTCAGACTTCTGGTGGAAGCCCAGGTTAGTCAGACTTCTGGTGGAAGCCCAGGTTAGTCAGACTTCTGGTGGAAGCCCATGTTAGTCAGACTTCTGGTGGAAGCCCATGTTAGTCAGACTTCTGGTGGAAGCCCATGTTAGTCAGACTTCTGGTGGAAGCCCATGTTAGTCAGACTTCTGGTGGAAGCCCATGTTAGTCAGACTTCTGGTGGAAGCCCATGTTAGTCAGACTTCTGGTGGAAGCCCATGTTAGTCAGACTTCTGGTGGAAGCCCATGTTAGTCAGACTTCTGGTGGAAGCCCATGTTAGTCAGACTTCTGGTGGAAGCCCATGTTAGTCAGACTTCTGGTGGAAGCCCATGTTAGTCAGACTTCTGGTGGAAGCCCATGTTAGTCAGACTTCTGGTGGAAGCCCATGTTAGTCAGACTTCTGGTGGAAGCCCATGTTAGTCAGAGTTCTGGTGGAAGCCCATGTTAGTCAGAGTTCTGGTGGAAGCCCATGTTAGTCAGAGTTCTGGTGGAAGCCCATGTTAAGTCAGAGTTCTGGTGGAAGCCCATGTTAAGTCAGAGTTCTGGTGGAAGCTCCGGCAGTGACGACTGAAGTCCTAATTAGGATTAATAAAGACTGAGGGGAAGAGACACCAGACAAGGACAAAGAAAAAATAGAGGGAACAGAAAAGAAAGAAGAGACAGAGGAAGGATTAAGGTGGAAAAAAAGGAGAAAAAAAATAAATCGGGTTGGAGAACAAGTACTAAGAAATATGTGCCAACTACTATCGGACAACCACCCGGTCGAGGGACTCAAGCCCAGTTAAAGGGTCCAGATGGAAAGATTGTGAAGTGTATTGGTTCAAACAAAACATACCTTTTACCTGGACTTGACCCTTTTCATCTACATTTTGCAGACAGAAATGCATAGTACAACTACGCAAGTTGGTATCTGGTGGGCATGAATGTTTACACCTAAACTAGATGAAGGAATGAGGGAAAGAGAACTGCGGGGGGGCAGCTCTCTGTAAAGCAGGAAAATCCTTTCTGACTGACATGAATAGATCTTCACTTCAAGCTCTGGATCAAAGGACTAGAGAGGAAAAAAAATAAGTATTTCCCAAAGGGCACCTTTAGAGCAAGTTTTGCTAGAAGGAAAACTGAATCCTCTTAATTTATTACAGCAATGCAACCAGGCTGCATAAACAGTAATAAATCTGGAACTTTTCATTGTTACAATGAAGAAATAAAATACCCAGTGTTGCTAGTGCATAGGGGAGTTGGACTGCAGGTTTCACACACACAGCAGCGGCCCAGCTCTCATGTTGGGCCACTGGAGAGCCAGGCAGCTGGTTTGTGTGTGAGATCCAAGGTAATGTGAACGTTAAACACTTCTAACACGTCTAATCAACAGCTCAACAGGGAAGGGGCGCAAATCACTGAAAACGCACACTGCTGTTTTGCATAAGAGAATCAAAGTCTGGCTCTCCTATGTGCCGATATATTTATTAACACTGCAGCATTTGTTGATGTAAAAAAGTAAGAGAACCCCATTTTATTGCTGTATATTCAGCCAGCATTACAATAACATTTAGAATTTGGAGTGTAAAAAAAACAAAAAACCAACACATCTTCGAACCTAAAGCTGAAGGAGACAGGTCGCTTATGGTGTCAAAATGCAGCATCCACTTCAAAAGCTAATATAATTTAGCAATAGGTGTTGGAACAAAACTCTAAGAAAAATTTGTTATATTGACTTAGAAATCTTACTGAGAGCAAAAAAAATCTGCTGCAGGACAAATACACCCACGAATGTCAACGAGGGCAGCGTAGGAACATTTTGATTTGAGAAACGTTATCCATTTACCATGGTATCTGCTGTTCTTTAAAAAGATCACTAAGGTTTAGTTAGATAAAAAAAAAAGGGCATAGACAATTTATTACATAAAAAAAAGTAAGTAAGAAAAACATTAGGAATGGCAGAGATTTAAAAATGTTGTTTAAAGTGGAACTACAAAAGAAAAATGTTAACAGGTAAACCTTTGTGGTAGCAGAGCCTACTAGTAAGGTTATCCATAATGTGCACATACAGTGCCTTGAAAAATGAATCATCCCCCTTGAAAATGTCCACATTTTGTTATGTTACAACCACAAATATAAATGTATTTTATTGGGATTTTATGTGATAGACCAACACAAACTGACACATAATTGTGAAGTGGAAGGCACATGATAAAGGGTTTTCCAATTTTTTTACAAATAAATATCTGAAAAATGTGGCGTGCATTTGTATTTAGCCCCCCTTTACTCTGATACCCCTAACTAAAATCTAGTGGAACCAATTGCCTTCAGAAGTCACCTAATTAGTAAATAGAGTCCACCTATGTGTAATTTAATCTCAGTATAAATACAGCTGTTCTGTGAAGCCCCCAGAGGTTTGTTAGAGAACCTTAGTGAACAAACAGCTTCATGAAGGAGAAAGAAACACACGAGACCGATCAGGGATAAAGTTGTGGAGAAATTTAAAGCAGGGTTAGGTTATAAAAAAAATATCCCAAGCTTTGAACATCTCACGGAGCACTGTTTAATCCAAAAATGGAAACACACACACACACATATATATATATATATATATATATATATATATATATATATATATATATATATATATACATATATACATACATACATACATACATACATATACATATACACACACACACATACATATACACTCTCTGCATTCAGTGTAGCCTATATATTCAGTGTACACTATATTCAGTCAATGCAGGCAGTGTAGTTTATATAACAGTGTACATGGTTAAGGGGAACCCCATGCGTGTCCCCCCCCCCCAAAATCCATACCAGACCCTTATCCGAGCATGCAACCTGGCAGGCTGCAGGAAAAGAGGGGACAACGCGGTGGTTGTGGGGGCCAGCGGAGCGGGGGGCTTATCGGAATCTGGATTTTGGTGGAGACTTCCACCTTTTTTTTTACATTTTGGCGTGGAGTTCCCCTTAATATCCATACCAGACCAAAGGGCCTGGTAATGGACTGGGGGGGGGGGGGCACCCTGTTTTTTCAATGATTTTTTATGTATATTGCCGGGATCCGGCAATACATTACAGCCACGAGCAATTTTAAATTACATCTTTTCCTTTAGAATTTTAATTTTGCTGTGGTACTGTTATAAACATGGGAAAGAGGTGTTACTTTACAGGCAGACTAAGGGGACCCCCCAGGCACGATATTTAAAGGAATATTTCATTTTTGTTGTTTCACTTTAAGCATTAATAAAATCACTGCTCCTGAAAAAACATCAGTTTTAAAACTTTTTTTTTGCATTGATACATGTCCCATGGGGCAGTACCCGGGTCCCCAAACACTTTTTATGGCAATTACTTGCATATAAGCCTTTAAAATGAACACTTGAGTTTTCATGTTCGTGTCCCATAGACTTTAACGGTGTTTGCACAAATTTTTTGTCTGTTCACATGTTCTGGTGCAAATCAAACTGGGGGGTGTTCGGCTCATCCCAAATTGAAAGAAAGCCATAAGAAGTCCCGTTTGCAGTTTGTGAGAAGCCATGTAGGGGACACAGCAAATATGCGGAAGAAGATGCTCTGGTCAGATGAGACCAAAAAATGTACTTTTTGGCTTAAAAGCAAAACGCTATGTGTGGCAGAAAACTAACACTGTACATCACCCTGAACACACCCTTCCCACTGTGAAACATGGTGGTGGCAGCATCGTGTTGTAGGGATGATTTTCTTCAGCAGGGACAGGGAAGCTGGTCAGAGTTGACGGGAAGATGGATGGAGCCAAATACAGGACAATCTTAGAAAAAAAAAACAGTTATGCCATGTACACACGAGTGGAATTTCCGTCAGAAAAAGTCAGACGGGAGCGGACTTTTTACGTCGGAAATTCTGACGGACCTAGAAAGACAACATGTTCTAAATTTTTCAGATGGAAACAATTCCTATCGGGAAAACCACTCATCTGTATGCTGTTCCGATGGACCAAAAACGACGCATGCTCTGAAGTACGAGACGGAAGCTATTGGCTACTGGCTATTGCACTTCCTTTTTCTAGTCCCATCATACGTGTTGCAAGTCACCACGTTCTAGACGGTCGGACTTTGGTGTGACCGTGTGTAGGCAAGACCGCTTGAGCAGAATTCCATCAGAGAAGCCTTCAGAGTTTATTCTGACGGCAAAACCGCTCGTGTGTATGCATTAGAGTCTGCAAAAAAGACTGGAGACTGGGGCGGAGGTTCACCTTCGAGCAGGACAATAACCCTAAACATACAGCCAGAGCTACAATGGAATGGTTTCGATCAAAGCATATTCATGTGTTAGAATGACCCAGTCAAAGTCCAGACCTAAATCCAATTGAGAATCTGAGGCAAGACTTGAAAATTGCTGTTCACAGACACTCTCCATCCAATCTGACAGAGCTTGAGCTATTTTGCAAAGAAGAATGGGCAAAAACATCTCTCTAGATGTGCAAAGCTGGTAGAGACTTCCCCAAAGAGACTTGCAGCTGTAATTGCAGTGAAAGGGGGTTCTACAAAGTATTGACTCAGGAGGGCTGAATACAAATGCACCCCACTTTTCACATATTTGTCAAAAAAATTGAAAAACATTTATCATTTTCCTTCCACTTTACAATTATGTGCCACTTTGTGTAGGCTTATCATATAAAAATGCATTTTTGGTTGTAACGTGACAAAATGTGGAAAATTTCAAGGGGTATGAATACCTTTTCAAGGCACTGTATGCAGTGTACAACTGTACATTATGACAAATGCTGCAGGAACCTACTGCGATGTAAGTGGAAATGTAGTGATGAAATAGTATTGTAAACCAATTCTTTAGATTTAGTTGCCTAAATAATGGTCCAAATAATTTATTTGAAATTCAATCTCCAAGCCTAAATTCATCTTGAGATCAGTCATCTTTATCCAACAGTGCAGTAGCACTCAAATTGGAGAGGGAGTGTCACAACTATTTTCCAGTCGGGCACTTTGGCATCCCACATATGCTGACAGCAGAGGAGAGCAGAGTAAACAGCGGGATAACCTTATCGGTGTGCTGACATTCCTTTGTGATTTCAATGCAAAAAAAAAGCAGAAACTAACTGGTATCTGGATTACAGATCTAGCTACACTGAATTACAGAGGTATTTACCGGCTTGCATTGTCTGAGTTTTGCTTTAATGAAAATGCTTTGCCATTAAAGAGAATCTGTAGCCAGTCTACCTAGATACAATTGTGCGAGTGTTAAGCTGAGCGCAAATACATTTACTATTCAGAGCCACGCATACAGACAAGGTTATCTAGAGGTCAGGGTAAACATGCCAATCTGTGATCCCCCCCCCCGCAAACAATATGAGCATTAAGGCCCCTTTCACACTGGGGCGGTGAGCTGCGGTGACGGTAAAGCAGCGCTATATTTAGCGCTGCTTTACCGTCGTTTTCACCGCGGTTTTCGGCCGCTCGCGGTGCGGTTTTTACCCCCGCGAGTGGCCGAAAAAGGGTTAAACACCCCCCACAGAGCGCCGCCGTAGCGGCGCTTTGCGGCGGTATTGCCGCGGTTTCACTGCGGTGTCCCATTCTAATCAATGGGAAGGAGCGGTATAGGAGCAGCGAACACACCGCTCCTATCCCGCTCCAAAGATGCTGCTAGCAGGACTTTTTTTTGTCATCCTGCTAGCGCACCGCTCCAGTGTGAAAGCCCGCCGGCTTTCACACTGGAGTTAAAGGGGCCAGATTTTTTCATGCGGTGAACAGTCGCTATTTTTAGCGCTGCACCGCATGAAAAATGCCCCGGTGTGAAAGGGGCCTAAGAGTCAGCAAAAATCCCCTTAAAAACACTGAGCATAAATTTCCTCTCCTAACAGTACAAATTTGCCCCCCTGCTAAAATATTTGCCCCCCATTCCTCAAATACCCCCAGCTTAAATTCCCCTCCCAAAAAAAAAAAAAAATTCACCCCTCCTAGCACATATCCTCTACCGCTAAAATTCCCCCTCTTAGTACACATCCTCCACCCCCCCCCATTCACAAATGCCCCCAAATCCCCCCTCCTAGCACAAATCTTAAACCCACCCCCCTCCCCCAAATATCCCCTCCTAGAGCAATACTTACCCCCCTGCTGTCTCCCAAATTTCCCCTTCCAACACAAATTCCCCTTCCAACAATGTCCTTGTTGTGCCCCCCCCCCCCCCACCTCACATGATACCACAGTGCCCAGGGCAGCAGCCCCTCCTGCCAACCCCTTCTCCCAGCCCTGCACGATTGCTGGAAAAAAAATTAAAACAAACTCAAAATCTCATTCTAATAGAGGTGAGTAATGTACTCACTGATGCACCAAGTTCAAGACTTGACTTGCACTAAGTGGTGTGCAGGCAGCAGAGGTTGGTTAAAATCTCCAGTAACACCCAATTTATCCACTAAAATTGAATACACAATTATTTCTTATTTTATTACAGCCTTTTATTGATGTTTTACAGAAGCCCTTGCATTACCATCCGAGAAGAGATTTCTCTCCCAAAATTCAATCAGACCTGGTATGGGACTATAACAAAATAAAAAAAATAAGGAGGTCTATGTTAACTATTACATTTCAAAGAATTGGAACACTGGAGTGGATAGATGAAATTGCCAGCAGGGAGGATTTCTCGTTATCTCTCATCTCCACATGCTGACCTTTTTTTCCCCAAGATGTCCATGTATGCCTGGAGAGATGTGTTCATTTTATAGACAGAGAAATAAGAAGCAAGAAATAGAAAAGCTCGAAAAGAAACTCACATTTTGCAGTTCTGGCTGGATGAAAGCAACTACTCTGTCTACTCTAATGCGGCGTACACACGGTCGGAATTTCCGATGGAAACAGTCCGATGGGAGCTTTTCATCGGATTTTCCGATCGTGTGTATGCAATTCCGACACGCAAAATTCCGACGCATGCTCGGAAACAATTCGACGCATGCTCAAAAGCATTAAACTTCCCTTTTATAGTGCTGTCGAACGTGTTTTATGCCGCTGTGTTATTGACCGTCGGAATTTGGTGTGACCGTGTGTAGGCAACACAGCTTGAGCGGAATTCCATCGGGAAAACCGACACAGTTTTTTCAGACGTGAATTCCGATCGTGTGTATGCGGCATTACGCTTGAAGGGTTGAAAGAGAATCCTACAACATCCCTTTAGTTTTCCAAAAACACATCAGATATGGTATAAGATGGAGCATGATTTGAGCCTTTTAAATAACCTACACCTTTCTTAGCTACTACAATCCGGTTTAGGGTCCGACCTAATAAAATATCCTAGGAGTGTTTGCCGTCCCACAAGCATGGTCAATCCGACCAGCCCCAGAGGCCCTCATGGTCTGGGGTGGGGATCCGTCTGTTCCAGAGTCTCGGAACTGGCTTCTCCGAGGCCCAGTAACTGAAGGAGGATTCGGAGGTGTCCCGGTGTGCTCTCGGTATTGGAGGGACACGGCAACTCATACAAGTGACCAGGGGAGGACTCTTCGGAGGAGGGCCAACAAGCTGGCTGCTCAAGGTCAAGAAGGCTGAAAGATCCAGGTACTGTGGGAAAGGTTCCTATCTGTCTTCAGTTACAATCTAGTCTGTGGCAGAGACTTTGCAAAGTTTCCGGATCACATGTTGGCTGCTAGATCTCTGGCTAGAGGTTTATCCGGCAGTGAAGCACCAAGCTGCGAGTGGCTACACTCTGGGTTGATTAGAGACATTCAGTGGATGTCAGCAGTTCAAAGTGCCTGAGTTTCATCACCCGGCCCTCTATTCCCATCAGAGACTGTTATGTTGGATGTTGCCACTGCAAAATAAAAACATTGAAAAGAACTTTTATGGGTCAGCATCTGAAGTCACTGGGTACTAACCCTGGGAACCCCTAGACAACAACGACAAGCCACGAGGAGGTAACTGGTAAGCCCAGAAGGTCAAGGGGTTATGGGTGCTACATATGGTTTATAATAGAGTTGATTTACTAAACGGGTGGAACCTGTTTACCTGGCAATAGGAATTTTCGCTTTGAAAATATATATATATATATATGCTCACTTTACTTAGAGCTATATTTCACTTTGGTTACCAAATAAAGTGCATGGTTTCAAATTTAGATACTATACATATGTTTTTATATCCTCGGTTTCACTGGGAATAAGGGTAGTAAAATAAAAATAAATAAAAAAACAGGTAAAAAGTGTTAGTGTAATTCTTTCTAACGCAACATTTATGTAATTTGCACATCCCTAGATATTTACTCCAAAATATACTAAACAATGGCTGCTGAATAAAATGATATCACTTTATTGCAACTTTCATGCATTGCAGCAGAACGATAAAGCACAACGTGCAGACAAAAAGGGCTCATTCAGTACCATATACATGTATACCATACTAAACCCAAAATATATTTGGAATCTACAGGTACCACTCACGGATAAATACATACTATACTATTGTATAAAATTTAAAACAAAAAACATGAAGTTACAGGCCGATACCTCATTGTTGTCTTTGCGCTCTAAACCCTGTTCCATATGACATGGCTAACATCATTGCCTAAATAAATACTCATTTAAATCTTTTTCTCATTACTATAAAGTCCTTCTGTATAGAACAGTTATGGCGAATGGTGGACTGGCATCCCCTCTTCAACATATTTTGCAGGCATGGCCGATTCCTCAGGACAGAATGGTGAAGTTGTTAATTTTGTAGTGCTGTATTGGTTTTATTACAACTAAAACCCCTTATGAATCTTAATCTTAGTTCTGTGCCATTGTTTTTTTCCTCCTCCTGTTGGCATTCAAGAAATTCACCCATTATTCAGACAGATTGCACCAACTTCCAAGAGCAAGAAGGCCTCATAGTGCCCTGTGGGAAAGAAATCCTATGGTCGTGTAGGGGAAGCTCTTTGAGAAAGCTCAGTGAACTTAAGTGTATTCTACATTGCTACATTTATTGCTACATTGAGATATACATGGGGGGGGGGGGGGGGGGTAATGATTTGCGTAAATTGTTAGCCTAACACAGAGGTCTCAAACTGGCGGCCCTCCAGCTGTTGCAAAACTACAAGTCCCATGAGGCATTGCAAAACTGACAGTTACAAGCATGACTCCCACATGCAGAAGCAACAGCTGGAGGGCCCTAGGTTCAGAGCCCTGGCCTAACATTTAGATTAACTTAGGAGCTCAAGGGCACACATTTTGGGAGCATTTGATGGGTATGAGGTGAGCAAGATCATCCTCCATCTAGATCATCCAAGGTCATTGTTGCGACTAGGGAATTAATCTGGGGATTGAACATTTTTATATAAGTTTAGGATATATTGGTGAATATCTAACCAAGACACCCCATGCAGCTGCATAGCAGCAGATCGCTCACTTCCAGTAATGATCTACTTGTGGTTATGGTCAGCCAGCAATAGATCACTTTTAAGGTGATCTACTACTGCAGGGAAAAACTGGCTGAGCTGCAACAGCTCTGGTCAAATCACTGTACAGATGAAAAATTCTGTGACCTCATTACACTACCGAGGTACCTGCGACATGGAAGTGTTGTTTGTGCCTAGTCCCAACCTGCGACTGCTTACTACAAACCTTTGGCTTGTTTACCGACTATGCTTCTGCATGATCCCCACTTTCTACATCTGCTACTAGACCTCAGGCTGCTCACCTCCTGGTAGGGCGATCCTGAGGACAACAACCTCGTATTAACATGCAGCAAAACCCATCTCTACCGTTAAGAGCTTTGGTGACCACCTGTTCGTGCTCTGACTCTGCACTTTGGGTGAGCCCATGTCATCTACCAGGGTGGCCTGCTGCAGCACTTAACCAGCTGGTCAGTGGGAGACTTTCTACTGCTTTAGCTACTGGCATCCAATCTTCACTCCTGACCGTGAGAGAGACAAAGTCAAATTCTGTGTGAATTTTTTCAGGATAAAAAGTGTCGATTTTTGTTGAGGGTGGGTAGGTTTGGGAATTGTTTGCTTGGGATAAGAGAAGATAGGTGAGAGATTTGTACTGGGAAAGGGGGGTGGGGGAGGATTTCCCTCATAGGTAGAACATTTTTGCTTGGGAAAATTGTGTTTGGGGAGGATAGGGGGCTGATGTGCCTGGGTAGAAGGGAGAATAATTTTTCCCTTGTGAGGTGGCTGAAATGTTGCAAAGGGGGTAGTGAGCAGGGCTGCGTGTTAAATACGTGTTACATGCTGTATATCTGAACAATACACAATCTGTGTGATAAATACTCCTAACCACTGCACTTTGAATACAGTGGTCAGAAGTAGGCAGTGCATAGCACTACATTCAATCAGGAATATAAAATCTATGAAATAAACAATGTACACTGCATCCTCCTGACTGCCGTACTCTGCGCTGTATGTTATATAATCCCGTATACCGTACTCTGAGCATAACATACTTGTGACCTCTACATACACCTAACCTTTTTATTCTGTGCTTTACTTACTGCTCACCCCTACAGTCTGTGCATTATGTATTCCTGCACTTTGAGTAACATACTACTGACCCCAGCACTCAGTAGGTAAGATACTTCTGACCCTTGCACTCTGAATTACACATTGCTGGCCCCCACAGTGTGAGCATTTAACATCCCCGATTCCCTGCATTCTGCGCATTACGTATTCTTATTCCTGTACCATCCCAATTTTTGCTACCGATTTTCCATTCATGGGAAAAGCAAAATCCTGAAGGCCAGCAAAGCGCTAAGCACACTAAGACATGACATTGTGCTTTATAAGTGTGTGGGGTACTTTTTCTTACCAAGCGTTGGTATAGCCATCATCCTGATTTATGAATGGACCCCTAAATCCCCATGCTAAAATAGAACGTTTCACTAGAAACCAAACAGACTTTCTAAAGCTTGCTTCATCCTGTAGTTATCCAATAGAGCTTAACCATTAAATATTTGACCAAAGTCTTGTTCATCAACTTCCTCAGTGACCTTCACTATATAATATATGACCATGCTATATGACATACTGAGCTGCTGATATTGAAGAGGTTAAAATGTAACTAATCTTATCTAAACTAAGCATTTTCTATCAAAAAACTGCCTGTCTGCTATCAAAATATTTCTCTGTGAACCCTGGCCATGCAGTGCACACTATTTGCCCATTCCCAGCATTTACACGATGAATAAATCAAATTTGGGCACTCAGACAATACAATTCCAGCTCTCATGCAGTACACCATTGGCATCAGTGGCTGTTCAATGGGTAAACAGTAGATATGCTGGAAGTGGCAGAAGATTGGGAGAAAATGGCAGTGGCCATGAACAAATCCAGTAATACACACTTTGCATTACTAGAGACGGGCCACACTAGGGAGCAAGTCTGCAAAAATGTGAAATGATTGGCATACCTACACATTACGGCAAGAGTCCTGTGGATTTAGATCCTCTTTAATCCTTAGAATCAGCTATCCCGGACCGCTGGAGACTACACTACAGCTAAGCAATAAAATCTGGTCATGGACCTAACCCAACAAATCCTGTTTTCTAATCAAGAAGTGGAAAATGAGGGGTTCTCTTGAAACCAAACCACGGTCAGGTAGACCAACAAAAATTACAGCCACAACTGCCAGGAAAATTGTTCGGGATGCAAAGAAAAACCCACAAATAACTTCAGGTGAAATACAGGACTCTCTGCAAAAATGTGGTGTGGCTGTTTCAAGATGCACAATAAGGAGGCACTTGAAGAAAGATGGGCTGCATGGTCGGGCCGCAAGAAAAAAAGGCCTTACTACGCGAAATGCCACAAAGTATCCCACTTACAATATGCCAAACAGCACAGAGACAAGCCTCAAACCTTCTGGCACAAAGTAATTTGGAGTGATGAGACCGAAATTCAGTCTTTTGGCCACAACCATAAACGCTACATTTGGAGAGGAGTCAACAAGGCCTATGATAAAAGGTAAAAAGCTAAATTGATGGCAAGATGAATGCAGTATGTTATCAATAAATACTGGAGGAACATTTGCATTCATCAGCCAGAAAGCTGCGCATGGGACGTACTCCAACATTCCAACATGACAATGATCCAAAACACAAGGCCAAGTTGACCTGTCATTGGCTACAGCAGAATAAAGTGAAGGTTCTGTAGTGGCCATCTCAGTCTCCTGACCTCAATATCATTGAGCCACTCTGGGAGATCTCAAAACGTGCAGTTCATGCAAGACAGCCCAAGAATTTACAGGAACTGGAGGCTTTTTGCCAAGAGGAATGGGCAGCTTTACCATCTGAGAAGATAAAGAGCCTCACCCACAAATACCACAAAAGACTTCAAGCTGTCACTGATGTTAAAGGGGGCAATACACGGTATTAAGAACTGGGGTATGTAAACTTTTGATCAGGATCATTTGGCTAGTTTTTGTTGTCATTATGATTTAAAAAAACAAACAAAAAACAGCTGATTGATAATAAATGGCTTCAGCCAAACACAAACCATGTGTGAAAGAAGTTTTTGTGTTATCGTTCATATTCTCTGAAAAATGGGCAAAAAATCTAATTCTGACAGGGTATGTAAACTTATGAGCACAACTGTACACATACATTATATATATATATATATATATATATATATATATATATATATATATATACATATACATATACATATACATACACACACACACGGTATATATCCCCACCTACCTGGAAGTCAAATTCAAACTGGTGATCATCAATCCTCTTTACAAAATCCTCAATACCTTATCAAATGCGGCCCACCTTGGCAGAAGCCTTCTTGTAGCATTATACAAAGAGCAAATTCCTTGGGCATCTCGTTCTTCACATTAAACACAGAACATTGGTTCTTTATAGCCACACAATATGTAAGCTTTGACAATACAAAGCATGCTGAACACTATAAGCTTCAAGCTACACAGTGACCCATTTTCCCTGAACAGAAAGATACCTGGCAGCCATGCAGGCTACATAATCGCAAAATTGACAGACGATGAGCAGGAGATTAAAAGGTACCCCGGTCAAAAATCAAAGCTGAACTACAGGCAGTTCTAAAATGCATTCACTACTACATAATTAAATACGTTTGTAATTTTAGTACCTGAATTTGACTCAGTATCAGACTCTTATAGACACTTTAAAGCAGAGCTCCTGTATGAGGAAGAGGTACCAGGTAGAAGCCAGTCAGTTGCACTGCAGTGCACATGAACCAACAAGGTACATGCTGATAGGAGAAGACAGCAGAGGGATAGAGATGAGCTTCTCAGTCTGCTACATCTTCTTTCACTGTCGGGTCATGGGGTCATGGGGGGGGGGGGCATGACCTGACAGTGTTACTGGATGGACAGAAATGCAAATCTTTGACAAGTTAATCAGCTCCCTTATATTTAATTCATTTATTTGATTTTTGTTTGGCCTGGAATTTAATGTGAAAGCTAAACTCTGGGTAAATATAAGGCACCATCATTTAATGCAGGTATGGATTCCTTAATTGCAATTTGAAGCAATACATCTAGCACAAGTTGTGAGAATGGTGTGGCCTGACAAACACCAAAATGTGTGAAAGAATAGGGGAGTAGTACTGAACACAACGTCACTATCATTTTTCCCTAACAAAAATGGTCAGATTTACATCTGATGTCCATGTTAGGCAGCCAGGAAAGAGAATATGTTTCATAAAACACAGTCCACGTTTAAAGGAATGCAGATAATCATAAACCTTAATTCTGCCAGGGTCTTCAAAAATCTAGGAGAGCCGCTTAAAGGGGTTGTAAACATTCTATGCATTAAGGTGAAAAACCTCCTGTCATGTCCCCCAAGCCCCCCTTTTACTTACCTGAGCCCCGTAACTCCCGCAATGGGAACGAGCACACCAGCTCCAGCCGGTGTCTCGTGTCCTGATTGGATAGATTGATAGCAGCACAGCCATTGGCTCCCACTGCTGTCAATGAAATTCAATGACGCGGGCGCCGGGGCCGAGACTTGCTGTCGGTGTCAATAGACACAGCAGCAGTATACGAGAGCATGAATCAAGAGCAGTTGGAGAAGCATGCTTCTCCAACTGGGCACTCGAAAAGAGGAGGAGCCACCAGCGCCGCTGAGGGACCCCAGAACGGAAGGATCAGGGCCACTCTGTGCAAAACCAACTGCACAGAGATGGCAAGTATGATATGTTTGTTTAAAAAAAAAAAACAAAGGGTTTAGTAACCCTTTAAGGAATACACATATGCGAGTTTGGTAAATTGACCTAGAACTGAATTTTTAAATATCTCAAACTCCATATTATATTCCAAAACTCCTACAGTAATAGAGTTACCTTCCTAAAATGTGACTACACTAATATATAGTAGATGCCAGTTAGGACACCAAAACATCTAGAGCAGTGATGGCGAACCTTGGCCCCCAGATGTTTTGGAACTACATTTCCCATGATGCTCATGCACTCGCCATCACTGATCTAGAGGAACAAGGTTCTGAAAGGTTAATAAAGACACAGTGGAACTTCTAAGAAAAAAATACATTATATATATATATACATATACATATATACACACATATATATATATATATATATATATATATATATATATATATATATATATATATATATATATATATATATATATATACACATACATACATACCATACATACACACACACACACATATACACATTTGGTATCAAACAAATCATAACTACATTCTGCTAAATAATCTGCTGGTTGCTAGAAACCTTGTCAAATGGAAGTAGAGGTGTACCACAGATGGTTGGAAATAAGGTCCATGTCCACTGGGCATAATAAAATACTCCAGTAAATCTACAACACACCCCTCAGATCCTTTGATTTGGTGAAGTTAGCCATTCCAAGTTTACAATGTTTTCCAGGGGACAAGAAAAATCGGCTGTATTTGGTAGCTGAAACACTTGTTTTGCAATCGACTAAGAAAACCTAGAGTTACATTTTCTGGAGCCAAAACACAAAATTGGACCAACTCCTTGGAAATTATCCAAATTCTGCAGTGACCGAAACACCAGATAGACACTACTCCCCCCTTTTATGTTACTGTTGTTTTTGTCTGTTTTGTAAATACCTGCACCTTTCTTTTCATTAAAAATATATTAAAAATCATTAAGCTGAATCTCTGTGCTCTAACTAGAAATTAAAGAATTTTGCATCTACAAAGAAGCTACCATACTGTAAACTCTGTTAAAATCCTGACTGGGAGTGTCAACGAGTGACAGAAATGTTTAAACTGTCAGAATTGCAACAGTGGATATTGTGCACAGTGAATATTTCTGTTAAAACACATGGAGCCGACTATCTCTCTCAGCCTACTTGTAAGCAGATGCCTACTAGAGGATTACAGTATTATGAGTTCTTTGTTTTTTACCTTCTTAAAGCGGAGTTCCAGCCTGGGTGAAAAAAAAAAAGTCAGCAGCTACAAATACTGTAGTTGCTGACTTTTAATATAAGGGACACTTACCTGTCCAGGGAACCAGCAATGTTGGCACCCGAAGCCAACCCGTCTATCAGCTCTGGGTGCATGCGCCGGCATCCTTACTAAGGGAAACAGGAAATGATTTGCCACCTTGCTTGATACCACCTTGCTTGATACCACCCATTGGTGGGAACCCAATTTGGGATCCAAGGACATATTTGTGCTATTCATCTAAGGAATTAAAGAACTTTTAAAAAGAGTTTTTTACTATTTTTAAGGTATGCCTACATCAATTGACAGGGGCACTCAGAAGGCACTTGGTTAGGAATGGATGTGAGGAAGATGATGTAATTGTTATATTTATACTTCAACAACTGTAGCAAAGAAACTTTTTTGTTATACATCTCTGCCTGAAGTTACTTAAAGGAGTTGTAAGGTCAGAAGGCTTCTTATCTTAATACATTCTATGCATTAAGATAAAAAGCCTTCTGTGTGTAGCAGCCACCCCAGCACCCCCTAATACTTACCAATCTCTGTCCAGCGATGTCCACAAGTTTTTCAGCCGTCCAGGACTATCCCTCATGATTGGCTGAGACACAGCAGTGGCGCCATAGGCCCCTGCTGCTGTCAAAGTCAGTTAGCAAATCAGGAGAGAGAGAGGGGGGTGGGACCGAATGGAAGCTCCATGTCTGAATGCACACACGGAGCTGCAGCTCGGCTCGGGGGCCCCATAGCAACCTGCTTGCTGTATGGGGGCATTCGACAGGTGGGATGGGGCCAGGAGCAGCGAAGAGGCACCTGAAAAAATAGGAGGTGTGTGATTATATGTCAGTATTACATTGTATATCCCTGTATGTTGCGGTAGTTCAGGTGCTTATCTAATAGTTTTTTGAAACCATCGATGCCCCCCTGCTGAAACCACCACCTGTGGAAGGGAATTCCACATCCTTGCTGCTCTTACAGGAAAGAACCATCTATGTAGTTTAAAGGGGTTGTAAACCCTCATGTTTTTTCACCCTAATGCATCCTATGCATTAAGGTGAAAAAACACCTGGCACTGACCGGCCCTCTAGCCCCCCATTTTACTTATCTAAGACCCGTATTTCCCTCGCCGGGGACGTGCTGTCCCTCTCTCCATGGGGTCCCGGGTCTTGTTTGGATAGGATTTATAGCAACGCAGCCATTGGCTCCCGCTGCTGTCGGCATTCGTGTCTATGGATGCAAATGCAAATGTCTATGGATGCAAAAAAATAAGAGCCTTTACAATCACTTTAAGGTTAAACCTCTTTTCTTCCAATTTTAATGAATGGTCATGTGTCTCATTAAACTCCCTTCCTCAAAAAAGTTTTATCCCTATTGTGGGGTCACCAGTACAGTATTTGTAAATTAAAATCATATCCCCTCTCCAGCGTCTCTTCTCCAGAGAGAATAAGTTCAGTGCTGTCAACCTTTCTTCATATCCTCAAGACTAGAGTTGAGCGGACACCTGGATGTTCGGGTTCGACGGGTTCGGCCGAACTTCGGAAAAAAGTTAAAGTACGGGACCGAACTTGACCCGAACTTGACCCTGAACCCGAAACCTATTGAAGTCAATGGGGACCGAAACTTTTGAGGACTAAAATGGCTCTAAAAAAGTAATGGAAAGGGCTAGAGGGCTGCAAATGGCAACAAAATGACAAGTGCTCTGCAAACAAATGTGGATAGGAAAATAACTTAAAATAACATTAAAAAAAATAAAAATAAAAATATGCTGGAGGCCCCCTTCTCAGCAGAAGAGGTACAGGAAGTCATTAAGAACCTCAGAAACTCAATGGCACGATGCCACACATATGGTGGAAATGCCCCAGAATACACCCTTTCTGGAAAAAATTATTCAATTTAATGGATAAGATAGTGGGAAAATAAAATACTTTGAAATAAAAAATTATAATCTTGACCTAGGAGGACGAGGTCCATATGGAGTAGGAGGTTGAGGTGGTGGTGGATGTGGCTGTGTAGGTGGAAGCGGCGGTGGAGGAGGACGAGGTAACCAACGCTGGTTCAAAAATACAACAATGGCTGGGTAAGGCCGGTGATGTGTCGAATTCTGTCCCCCGTCGGATAGTGTCCGCCCTGTACTGCGCTTGCTCAGTACGTAGGACAAGGGGATTTCGAAAATCTCCGAAGATGAACGGCGCCTGCGCGGTGAGTCCAGGTTCAAGCCACACCACCCGAGGTTGAAGCCGAGCCAAGCGAGGCCATGCCCGAAGCGTGGCGAGCGAAGCGAGCCCATGAGGGGCCCTGTTACTATGTGCAACCGTATGTCCACTTGAACCTGCACTCACTACGCAGGCGACATTCATCTTCGGAGATTTTGTGAATCTCCTTGTCCTCTGTATTGCGCAAGCGCTGCGCCTGCGCAGTAAGTGGCCGGACACTATCCGATGGCCAGACAGTTTTTGGCAGAACACCGGTATACATGTCTATTCTGCACAAGGTACGGACAAGTCCTGTGGGATCCATGCCTGGTTAATTTTAATGAACGTGAGCTTGTCCACATTGGCTCTGGACAGGCGGCTGCGCTTGTCTGTGATAACGCCCCCTGCCATGCTAAATACACGTTCAGATAATACACTGGCACCTCCAAGGCGTAAAGGGCAAGCTCAGGTCATGTGCCCAATTTGGAGACCCAGAAGTTGAAGGGGGCAGACCCAGCATTCAGTACGTGTAGGCGTGTGCACAGATACTGCTCCACCATGTTGGTGAAACGCTGCCTCCTGCTAAGTAGTTCCATCTCAGCTGGTGGTGCTGGTTGTTGTGGCGTGCTGACAAAGCTTTTCCCCATTTCGGCCATGCTAACCCTGCCTCCTGAGGTGCTGGCAGTGTCCCCCGGCTGTATCTCACAGTAACATATGCAGTGCTGGTGCACTGAGCTTGCAGATGATATACTGTCCTCCTCCTCTGCCTTCGCCTTGTGTAACTCTCTATCTTTTCTCTCAGTGCAGTGTAAAAAGCTTGTGCACTGCACCCACACAACTAAATCTATGTAGATCGCTTGACTAATTAGAATAGATTTCATGAATCTGGACTGACTCCTATCATGTAATTCTCTCCCTCACAGCAACAGCAGCCAGGAACCTTTCCCTACACCGTCTAAAGCAGAGTGACGTGCTGTGCTGTGTGCCTCTAGCTTATATAGAGGCTGGGTCAAATGCTGCACTGGCCAATCACAGCCATGCCATTAGTAGGCATGGCTGTGATAGCTTCTAAGGGCACACCAGTTAAACAAATGTTGATTGGCTGCCCTGCAGCTTTTAAAAATGTGCCATTACATCGCCGAAGACCGGACCCGAACATACAGTCAATTGTTCGGGTTCGAGTCCGGGTCCCAAAAACCCAAAAGTGCGGTACGGACCCGAACTTTACAGTTCGGGTTCGCTCAACCCTACTCAAGACCCTTTATTAGCTTTGTTGCCCTTCTTTGTATTCGCTCCATTTCCAGTACAGCCTTCCCAAGGACTGGTGCCTATAACTGGACAGAATTCTCCAGGTGAGGCTGGACCAAAGTCTTGTAGAGTGGGAGAATTATCGCTTTAACTCTGGAGTTAATCCCCTTTTTAATGCATGCCAATATTCTGTTTGCTTTGTCAGCAGCAGCTTGCATGCCATTGCTGAGCCTATCATTTATTAGGATCCCCAGGTCCTTTTCCATAGTAGATTCCCCCAGAGGTTCACCACCTAGTGAGTAAATTGCATTCATGTTTTTTCCACCCAAATGCATTATTTTAAATTGTTCTACATGAAACCTCATTTGCCGTGTAGTTGCCCACCCCATTAATTTGTTCAGATGTTCTTGCAAGGTTTCCACATCCTGCAGAGAAGTTATTGCCCTGCTTAGCTTAGTGTCGTCCATAAATACAGAGATTGAACTGTTTACCCCATCCTCCAGGTCGTTTATGAACAAAATAAATAGGATTGGTCCCAGTACAGTACCCATTTCCCAACCCTGGCCATCCTGAGTATTCCTCATTTATCACCACCCTTTGAACTCGCCCTTGTAGCCAGTTTTCAATCCATGTACTCACCCTATGGTCCATACCAACAGACCTTACTTTGTACAGTAAATGTTTATGGGGAACGGTGTCAAATGCTTTTGCAAAATCCAGATACACCACGTCTACGGGCCTTCCTTTATCTAGATGGCAGCTCACCTCCTCATAGAAGGTTAATAGATTGGTTTGGCAAGAACGATTCTTCATGAATCCATTCTGATTACTGCTAATGATACCGTTTTCATGACTAAAATCTTGTGTATAGTCCCTTATCATCCCCTCCAAGGGCTTGCATACTATTGATGTTAGGCTAATTGGTCTGTAATTTCCAGGCATGTATATTGGCCCTTTTTTAAATATTGGTGCTACATTGGCTTTTCTCCGATCAGCTGGTACCATTCCAGTCAGTAGACTGCCAGTAAAAATTAGGAACAATGGTCTGGCAATTACTTGAGTTCCCCAAGTAACCTTGAGTGCAAGCCATCTGGTCCCGGTGATTTATTAATGTTAAGTTTTCCAAGTCTATTTCTAATTCTGTCCTCTGTTAGCCATGAGGGTGCTTCCTGTGATGTGTCATGAGGACAAACACTGCAGTTTTGGTTAGTGAAGCCCCCTCGTTTCCCTCGTGAAGACTGAGGAAAAGAATAAATTCAATACCTTCGCCATCTCCCCATCCTTTGTAACCAGATGTTCTTCCTCATTCTTTATGGGGCCAATATGGTCTGTCCTCCCTTTTTTACTGTTTATATACTTGAAGAATTTATTAGTTTAGTTTAGTATAATTTATTGGGATTTTTTTTTTTTGCTCTCCTCCGCTATGCGTCTTTCCTGTTCTATCTTAGCTGCCCTAATTGCACCCTTACATATCTTGTTGCATTCTTTGTAAAGTCTGAATGCTGATGATCCCTCAGTCTTGTATTTTTGCTTTTTATATGCATTTTTACATTGGAGTTAAGCCATCCAGGACTTTTGTTCGCTCTTTTAAATGTATTTCCCAATGGGATGCACTGGCTAATGCCCTTATTTAATATTCTCTTAAAGCAAACCCATCTCTTCTCCGTGTTCTGTGTTTCTAAGATTTGATCCCAATTTATATCTTCTAGCAAGGTTTGTAGTTTAGGGAAGTTGGCTCTTTTGAAATTCAGTGTCTTTCTGTTCCCCTATTTGTGTGATTTATACTGAAGCCAATTGACCTGTGATCGCCATTTCCTAAATTGCCCCGTATTTCCACATCCGTGATCAGGTCTGTATTGTTGGTAATCAGTAGATCTAGTAACGCCTTGTTCCTAGTTGGTGCATCTACCATCTGATCCATGAAATTGTCCTGCAAGACATTTAGGAACTGGGGAGCCTTAGGCCCCATGCACACGAGACGCAGATGCAAACTCTGCTGAAAGCGTGTTTTAAAAAGCAGAAACCTGCGTTTAAAAACGCGCGTTTTGCTGTGTTTTCATGCCGCGTTTAGACGCGTTTGCGTCTATAAGCATTTGTAAAGATAACATCATATAGACCCTCCCCAAGCTCAGAAAGCATGTATTATTAACTATTTCTGCCAATTTGATCAGAGTGAGCAGCAGCAGCAGAGAGATCAGTTGTACACTTGCATTTGCCTCTCTTTCTGTGTTTTTTTTTTTTTTTAAATGGATCCCATATTGAATATATGTCAGGAAATGCTCCTGATGTTGCTCTTGATGCGGCAGCAATGTCGTCGCAAATTTGCATGAGAGGTCCAGAATCAGAGCTCGTCGATATTGGACCCATCCGTTGATGGCACAGCGAATGTCCGTTGGATATTTCACAAACATGTATACATCAGTGAGTATATATGCTCTATGAACTATCTAAACTAATTACGACATTTTAAACAATTTTTTCTAGTATTTTTTATGGTTTACCATCATATTTCTGAGTTTTCTGCTCCAAAAAATTGGGTTCTTTAAAAAGGCTTATAAACGCAAACCGGCTAAACGCAGGTGCCTGCGTTTAGCTGCGTTTTGCGTCTGAGGTTACTATACTGTCCTCTTATTGGGTGTTCCGAGATTCCAAAGAGGACTTGTTACTGTACTTTTCTCAGGTTTATGCGCTTTAGTCAACCTTCCACTAATGCCCACAATAATACCCTCTGGAATATGTTCATTGCAGACTATCTTTACCTCTGGGGGGGGCCCCCGCCCCCCCCCCCCCCCCCCATTGCCTAGTTTAAAAAACCCTCTTCACTCTGTAGGTTCAGAAGTAATGCTGCCTCTGAACCTACAGTCAGTGTTTGGACATCTATGTGCCAGAGCAGCCCCCAACAGGACCATTCTTTAATGAATCTCAACAGCAGCCCTGATGAAGGGTGAGTCCTTAGTCCCCTGAAACCCATTGGCCTCATTTTATTGTTGTGACTTCAAATAAAACTTCTAATACCTACATCTACTGGATACCAGGCGCTCCTTTACTTTAACTTCTTCTTAAACATACGCAGAGTCGACCACAAGGCCGTACCCTGAGGTAGCAGCCCAGCACCACCACCTTTTCCTAAAACTGGGCATGAACCTCTGAGAACAAACCCTTCCTATCTGCCCATACCTTTGCACACCATACAGCAGTGACTGATCAATTCAGTCCAGCACGATCTACATCTCCCCTTATAGAACACAAGATTGTCTGACAAACATCACAAAAACTTTGCTAGTTAAAACAGGTTGGGTATGGGTCCTCATACTATGTATTTGAACATTTGCCTGGGGTTCAGCTTCCACACGGTTTTAGCATTGAGAATGTCAATACAAAGGCTCAGATCTAATAAAGGGATTTACCATTTTCTCTTTTAGTACTTTCCAAAACTCAAAAATGTGTCAGTCCACCCACAACTGATTGAGATATAGCAAACAAAACAAAATGCTTTAGCTTTGCTGCGAAACTTTAAAAATGGCTAAAGTACAACTTTAAATCTAAAAATCCTCCCTTGTAGTGATGCAACGTTAACTGCTCGTTTAATCAAAGGGGTTCCAAAAGCGTGTTTACTCATCTGATCCTCTGTTCCCCCATGGACAGTCCTTTGGCCTCATCACATCTGATGCAGACCTATGGATCCTGCATGATCTTGGATTATGTCAGGACCTTCGATTGCTGAAGCATGGGGTAGAAGAGACTAGTGACCAGTATAGTGGCGCGGAGCACTGAGGGATCAGTTAAGTCTACTTTTCCATGCCTCCTAGAGCTAAAAGAGCTGTTAACCTTTACAGCATGAGAGTTTTTTAGAAAAACGCACAACACTTTGCTGTGTTCATTAGAGATGCTTTGCAAGCTATGCATCACAAAGTGCTCCTTAAAATGATTTTAAAATGTAGCAGTTAAAACAACCCAGGGGCTGCGGTGCTCTGGGGAATTCTACAGCCAGCTATCCATAAAAGGAAGCTTCATTCTACTGTCATTAAGCTGCACCTTGAAGTCGCTATTGCCTGTCTGCATAGAAACTGTCACTATGGCTCAGGTATCCGTAGAACCAGCCGTGTGGAAGACAATAGGCTCAGCTCCAAGAGCTTTCAGATTCTGGCTCCCATACACCCTAATGAACCATGGATCATAGAAAAACACGGATATGCAACATCTGTGCCAAATGCAAGATTAGTAACTATACACAGTACATTTATTAGCTGCTTATGAATAAGCAGTTAGATAACAAAATTACAAGTCAATGTAATTCTGCTGGCACAAATGCCTAAAATCTATGTTTATGATGACAGGGTGTTGTCAATTGCTCTATTTTTAGTTGTTGGATGGTTCTTTATATTGTGTTCTATATTACAGTGTATTTATCACATGCTCGATGAAGGGGCTTTGCATGGCTCCGAAATGCTGCTATACTTTGCTGTTATGTGATCGTTCAATAAGCCAGTTCTATTATGGAGTTTTCTGGTGTGCCGATGACAAATTCCTTCAGCTAAGTAACAGACACCATAACACATATCATTTTTTTTTTGTTCTGCTTCAAAGGGTGACTCCATCTCCATCAAAATACTAACAACTACGTACAAAGCCATCCACAATTTCGCCCCCAGCTACATCACTAGCCTAGTCTCTAAATACCAACCTACTCGTTCTCTTCATTCCTCTCAAGACCTCCTGCTCTCTAGCTCCCTCATCACCTCCTCCCATGCTCGCCTCCAGGACTTTTCCAGAGCCTCTCCAATCCTATGGAATGCCTTACCCCAATCTGTCCGCCTATCTCCTACTTTATTAGCTTTTAGACGATCCCTGAAAACCCTTCTCTTCAGAGAAGCATATCCTACCCACACCTAACAACAACCGTATTTTCATTTTCTCCATCAGCTCATCCCCCACAGTATTACCTTTTGTTCCAATTGACCCTCCCTTCTAGATTGTAAGCTCCAATGAGCAGGGCCCTCTGATCCCTCCTGTATTGATTTGTATTGTAATTGTACTGTCTGCCCTCATGTTGTAAAGCGCTGCGCAAACTGTCGGCGCTATATAAATCCTGTATAATAATAATAATAATAATCTTCATGGAAAAACATAGCAAGTAAAAAAATATTGTCTATACAAATACTACACAAGCCATGTTGTAATTTAATGCTAATAACTGCTTCCCACCTGTCCTATAGATAAAGGACAGCCGGGCTGGAGCTCTCCCGTTTTGGGTGGACATCATATGACTGCGGTGTGATCTGTCACCCGCTGTGACCATCTGACGCAGTGGATTACAGATAAGTGTAACGAGCTGCTGTCAGTACCATGTGCTTGCTGTGACCAATCACAGAAGATCACATGACAACTGTACACAACGGGTGGATTCCATTCATTGTGTATTCTTGTAATTGATCTCTGGATTGGTTACAGTGATCACATGGTACAGACAGGGTCAATCACAGCCCATCTTCACCATGTGATTAGCTGTGGCCAATCACAGCTAATCAAAAAAGTACACACTATATGAATGGATTTCAGAAAAAATTGCTTGTTTATAACAGTGATATTCACCGTAGTAAGCAATTATAGTGTGTAAAAAAGCAAAAACAAATCCTGATCAGCTCCCCAGAGAAGTACAGTGTTACTATGGTTACACTGTATTGCTCTGATCATAGTATGTAATAAAGTAGCAAAAGAAATGAAAAATTGTAAAATTAAAGTGGTTCTGCACTGACTTAATTTGTTTTTTTTTTTTTTAGGTGAATGAATGTAAAAGATATCTATCTTACAATCTGCTTACTTGTTTTGTTGCTCCCTGATCTCTGTCCGTTTTTATCTGCAAAGAACTCTTTTAAAATCTTATCTTGGCCGATGTCATTTTGCTTGTGGGCATTTGAAGCCCACAAGCAAACACTTCCTCCTTCCCTTCGTTCTGAGGAACCAGGATTCATTGCCGGTTCTCGCGCATGCTCAGTGGCTTCACAGCTACGAGCGGCATAATCGGAACGATTGGCATGACAACGGGTGACGTCGTATTAAGTTACCACCCCTGTTGTTAGTCTGAAGCTCTCTCAGTACAGGGAGATCCCAGGAGACACTGCGAATTAGAAGGGAAATGACGCTGATCCCCGCATATAGCCCGCCCGATAACAGGTACGTTTACCAGATGGATAATTGAACCAGCAATTAGATGTATTTACATGCTATAGAAGCGATAGAGCGCAACATGCTTGGATGAGTGCAGAACCGCTTTAAATTATTTAAAACAAAAAATAAAAAATAAAACAGATTTTATTTTTACAAATTGTCACCTGTCAGTTTCCCAGATCACAGCCACACCAGTTACATGATGATGCTGTACTGCACTGGTTTCAGTATGTAAAAATAAAATAAAAAAAATAATTTTGAAAAATGTTTTATTGCTCCATTTTCCAAAAAATTGTGACAAAATTACAACTTCAAAAAACTTGCCTTGCCTCTTATTAAATACCTTAGACTGTCTATGTCCAAAAAAAGGGGTAGTTTGGGGGATAATTGTACTGTCCTGGCATTTTCGGACTTCAAGAAATTAGATTGACTGTCATTACATCAGGATTGGTCAATTTTCTGATATTTATACCATAGACTTTTACACAGACTAAATAGTAAGCACGTATTTAGGTTATTTTCGCCAAAGAAATGTAGCAGTATACATGTCGGACTAAATTTATTAAGATATATATAAATTTATATATAACAGAAATTAAGAAAAATTTTCAGTCTTTTTTAGTTTATTTAGCAAATAATAATAAAAAAAAAACCAATGGTGATTAAATACCGCCAAAAGAAATCTCCATTTATGTAAAAAAATAAATAAAAAAATTGCATTTGAGTACAGTGTTGCATGAATGTGCAATTGCCATTCAAAGTGTGATGGGCGCTGAAAGCTAAAAATTGGCCTGGGTAGTTAAGGGGTGAAAGTGTCCGGTATTGAAAGTGGTTAAATATGGTCTTTCCTCTTCAATCTACAGTCGCTGTAATTTCCTGTGAGATTCAATGTAATATGGCAATCTGGATGTGTTTCTGTACAGAAGGGGAAATGTAATTTTCTGCTTATGTGATTGGCTCACTGATTTTCCCAGAAGTCTGCACCAAGTCAGATTTTAGGTCTCCACTGCAATAGGAATTTAAATTTTGGCGCGTTACTCCCCAGGGGTTAAAATATTTCTAAAAGGGCACTGACCCTACAGCTTTCCTCATTAGAACACAGAGAGCACCAGGTGATTATAATGAACCAGACCCTTCTATTCAGAATCAGCCTGCACAGAACAAGGTGAGACAGCTATTTCGTCACAGCAACAACATTTATAAATCTGACACAAATTTGTTCACAACCCCCACAATGTACATTATCACCCAGAGGGGGGTTTTTAAAAAAAAGTTAGCGTGACCACGTTTCCCGGATTGCCCAGGACAGTCCTGCATTTTGCATGTCTGTCCTGGGACCTGGGCACCTTCATTCCAGGACAATACAGTGTCACAGCGAGCAGTCCGGAATGCAGGGAACAGGGGCAGACTGAGCCGCCAATGTAATGCCCTGAAAATAGGCCAATGCAGCTTAAAAAAACCTGGTCGCGGCGCTGGTGCTGGCTCTGCCTCCACCTGAGACTCTACTGGCCACTGGTTGCTAGAGCCGAATGGCGTCTAGAAACCACTGATGTCACGGTCATGACTTCCTGCCCAGCATTCAAAGTGGGAGGAGGATTTTCCTCCCCCTCTGCGCCTAGTGCTCTCCACCACGGTCCACCCACTTCCTCCATCTTCTCTGGGCCTCCATTATGCAAGGAAGAAAGGCACTAATGTGTAAGGCGAGGCTGAGTGTAGGCCAGATTGATACAGTATGTGCAGACAGTGTCATTATGTGGGAGCCGGGCACAGTCACTGCAGGAGGGGCTCAAGCTGGGACTTGTAATCCTTCACTTTTGTGGGATGTGACCCCCCAAAAGTGAAGGTCCTAGCAACCTCAGGGCTGAGGATGTGACACCCCCCCTTCTCAATTAATGAATTACTCCAGGTCCCAGCATGAATGCGTGAGATCTCAAGGGTTCCATCCTTGGATTTCAGGGTTTCATGCCTGAGACTTGTAGTCCTTCAATTTTGGGGAGTCACATCCTTAGAGCTAAGGAGTTTATGCTGGAACTTTTAGACCTTCACTTTTGGGGATGTGACCCCCAAAAGTGAAGGACTACAGGTCCCAGCAAGAGCCCCTCAGAGCTGAGCATGTGACATGCCACACCCCCCCAACTAGTAAAGGACTACAAGTTCCGGCATGAACCCGTGAGATCAAAGGATGTGACCCCCCAAAAGTGAAGGACTGCAGGTCCGAGCATGAGCCCCCCCCCCACTCCGCCCCCACAACTAGTCATCTAGTGAACAACTACAGGTCCCAGCATGAACCTGTGAGATCTCAGGGGTTCATGCTGGGACTTGTAGTCCAATTTTGAAGGGAGTCACACCCAATAAACAGGAAGGGGTGGGGCAAATTTACATGGGGGGGATTTTAGTCTTGCCTAGGGCAGCACAAAACCAAAATACACCACTGGACAGAGCCAACCTAACAATGAGTCAACAATGGAATCCGTCACTGCTTTCCCTCCTGCGTGGCCATCTCTATCATAGAGCACTAGGAGGAAGTGATGTCACTTCCTACTAGCGCTCTATGATAGAGAGAGCCACACAGGAAGGAAAGGAGTGACAGATTCCACCGCTGGCTCATGTTTTGAAATCATCTTTTTTTTTGGGAAGGGGTGTCCCTGAATGGCAGTTTGGAGATGTGGTCACCCTGGTAGCAGGTGTCTCCTACCTGATGGACCTCCTGACTTTAGCAAATTTACAAAACTCCTGAACATATCTACTGTCTGCTTGGAGCTACTCTTTAAAAACTGGCAAACACTAGAAAGCACACTTCATATATGACATTTTATTACATTTTCCTACAAATGCATCTGTGGATAGAGTTCCCTGGGGATATTGCTACCCAATGACATATGGCCAGCATGCTCTCTAAATATAATAACTGTACGAAGGATTAAACTGAATTATTTCATTTTCAGTGCTTAAGGTTTACTTAAGCTCTTCTGCTGTCCCTGACTGCAGGCTTATAACACAGACACAACTTCCCCAGCGGGGAGAGAGATGAAAGCCGAGCAGCAGAGGGACTCCATAATATGTAGTTGGAAGCTACGCTGGAAAAACAGTTTGTTTCTGTTTGCTTCCAGCCGGTATTGGATCATAATTGTAGAGATTGACTCTCTAGTGATGTTCCCAGAGCCCAAAGCATCTATGATGTATGAATATATACCGTAATTATCAGAGTTACATATTAGAGCTCTGCTAATCTACTAATGGCCTTTCAAGGTGTGTTTAAATCCTTGGATTAAACATCCAATAGAATTAGGATTCTCGCTGGGTACAGTAAGAGATAGACGGCAGCACAGGTTTAGAAAACACACTAATATAGCAGATATTAGAAACATAAATCTGTTATTCATTTTAAGATGGCACACTTTCATTTTTTGCGCCATCTTATTTATAGCAATAATATTACAGACAAAACAGGATTTTTTAAAGTAGTTTTAAAACAAAAAAAAACGTTATTTTTTATGGATTGTGGAAGGGTTGGAAACCCTTTAAGATACTTTAAGTGTGCATGTGATTAACCTCATCTATTTGTCCTGGTGGTCATGGATACTAGAAAATAAATAAAATCCTAAATTTGGAGATATCGTAGTTTGAAGCGAATTCTTCTTACTTCCTGTAGAGGCTACAGGATAGAAAGTGGAGGTAAATCTCCATATGGACATTAGTGGAAGAAGAAAGTAGACTACACAGTGTGCTACACAGGTGGCACATAGGGGTTTACCATTCTTTACTTCTTTCAATACACTTTGGATTGATTTACTAAAACTGGAGAGTGCAAAATTTGGTGCAGCTGTGCATGGTAGCCAATCAGCTTTTAACCACTTTAGCCCCGGACCAATTGGCAGCCAAAGGACCAGGCCCCTTTTTGCGATTCGGCACTGCGTCGCTTTAACTGACAATTGCGCGGTTGTGCGACGTGGCTCCCAAACAAAATTGGCGTCCTTTTTTTCCCACAAATAGAGCTTTCTTTTTGTGGTATTTGATCGCCCCTGCGGTTTTTATTTTTTGCGCTATAAACAAAAATAGAGCGACAATTTTGAAAAAAATTCAATATTTTTTGCTATAATAAATATCCCCAAAAAATATATAAAAAAACTATTTTTTTTTCAGTTTAGGCCGATACGTATTCTTCTACATATTTTTGGTAAAAAAAAAAAAAATAGCAATTAGCGATTATTGATTGGTTTGCGCAAAAGTTATAGCGTTTACAAAATAGGGGATAGTTTTATAGCATTTTTATTAATATTTTTTTTTTTACTAGTAATGGCGGTGATCAGCGATTTTTATTGTGACTGCGACATTATGGAGGACACATCGGACATTTTTGACACATTTTTGGGACCATTGTCATTTATACAGAAATCAGTGCTATTTAAATGCATTGATTCCTGAATAAATGACACATGCAGTGAAAGAGTTAACCACTAGGGGGAGGGGAGGGGTTATGGGCTGTGATGTGTGTGTGTGTTTTTTTTACATTAGGGGGCGGGGCTGACGTCTGACGTCATTGATCGGCTTTCCCGATGACAGGGAACAGCTGACCAATGACAGGCAGAGTAGGAAGCGCGGGGAGAGGTTTGTTTACACAGACCTCTCCCCGTTCTTCAGCTCTGTGACCCGATCGCGGGACACCAGCGGCGATCGGGTCCGCTGGTCCCGCGGTCGGGGTCGCGGAGCTCCTGACCCGGTCGTGCGTGCCGCTGGCGGCGCGGGCGCGACCCACGGCCAGGCACTTAAAGGGCCACGTACCTGTACGTGGTTTTGCCTGGCCGTGCCATTCTGCTGACGTATATATACAGTGGGTGGTCGGGAAGCGGTTAACTTCAGCTTGTTCAATTAAGCTTTGACAAAAAAATGGAAGCATATGGGTTTCAATGCACAGCTGCACCAGATTTTGCACTTCCAAGTTTTAGTAAGTTACCATCTTGAGTGGTGTTCAACTAAGGTTGTCACCTGGCCGGGATTCATCCGGACAGTCCAGGTTTTGGATCATTTTGACCATGTGTCTGGTTTTCAGTTTGCCTGGAACCCGGACTAAGGCAGCTGGGGGTCCGGGGAAGGAACAGAAGAACTAGTGCTCATCGGACAGCAGCTGGGGGCTGAGGAAGGAACAGAACTAGTTAATCCTCAACAGACAGCAGTGCAGTAAAACTTGTGCAGCGGCTTCCAACAATGACTCTAAAGTCCCGGTCCCCTTGTCTATATCAACCCGCCCGTGGGCATGTAACTGCCAGGAACCACAGCACAAGGATTACTCCGCCGGTGCAAAGATGGTGAAAGTCATTGTGCGCCAGACACTTCTTGGATGTAAGAGGTTTTATTTATTTTGACAGTCCTTTTTGTATTTTTGGGGGAAAGAGTATTAGGGCCAGGACACCCTTAAGTAGTTAGCGATTCAATTGGCAGACTCCGAGACTTCAATAGGAGGACAGCAATGCAGGGAAAAACCACGCCAAGGCAACACTTCTGCACATGCAGGAATGCTGTCTCCTCCTATGGTAACAGTCTTTAACAGTTCCCAACTCAAAAGTAACAGTCCGTTCGGCTTCACTACAACTGCCTCTTGTAGTTCTGCAACACTGAGCTCCTGGTCTCTCACTAGACCCTCTGATTCACTGACTCTGAATCCCTTGAGCTCCTCCAAGTTTAGCGGTGGTATCTCCCTCAAGCTTCACCCCTGCTTCTATTCTGGGTCCCTAACTCGAGATACTTCTCAAGCTTCACCCCTGATTGACTCACATGGCTGCTCTGCAAGCATCACCTCTGCTGGTTGGGTCCCTGACTTGATCACCGCCTGAAGTTTTCTGATTCTCCACTGTGACTGTTCAGTAAGAGTAGTAAGAAGAGCCGGCAACACTGTAATCCACAAAGTGTCGTTTATTGGTACATCAGAGTGACAATAAAGCTGACGCGTTTCGGCAATAGCCTTAGTCAGTAAGAATATGGTTCCGGTACCTTTCTTCAATTACTCACTGTGGTCCCTGGTAAAGGTGGTTGGTCCCTTTGTAGCGATAGCTTCCCTTCTATCTCCAACCACTGACATGTTATCTGGCCGACAGAACCGTCACTTTTGGTTGGACTGCAAGCCGCAGCACCAACCCTGCGCTGCCCTCTTACTTCTGAATAGGTCCTCACACAGCCTGGCAGCCAGATGCCCCCGAGATAGGCCCAATCTCCATTCTAGCAATCTCCACTCCATCCAATCTCCGAGGCCTATGACACACATCCACCCAAACAGCCGTCTAGGTGGCACAGAAGGATCGAAGGAAGAAAGAGCAGCACTGCTCTAAGCGTAATAAGTTAGTTAGGAAAGCTTTAATATGCTTTAGAAATAAACACAGTTTTGAGCAGTGTTATGCAGGCAATGGTAGTTGTGGTTCTTTGTGGTTCCAGCCTCGGAGCTACGGACGCCACCAGAGCGGCCGAGGACTGACCTATCACTGCTGCCCAGCTGGAAACCAGGGAATATCCAGGACCGCTTAAAGAACCACAACTACCAATGCCTGTAAAACACTACTCAAATGCGAGTTTATTTTTAAAGCATATTAAAGCTTTCTTAACTAACTTATTACGCTTAGAGCGGCACTGCTCTCTCTTCCTTCTTCTCATACCATAGAGTCTCTTCTGCTCTCCTGAGCTGGCTGCCACTTTCAACATCCACCAGAACCTTTAACACAGGTCTGGATCCAGAGGAAAATGGATTAAGTTTCCAAACACAAGCTGAATTTTCACTATTATCATTGTGTATATATATATATATCTCACTAGCAGCACCTGCCAGCACTCCATCCCCCCCCCCCCGCCCTCTCCTTACAGAACATAGATCACCTGACCCCTATATAGAGGTTCTCCCAGCAGGCCTAGGGATTCAAGAAAACCCCTGCCCATTGGCTGAGATACTCCATTTACCCATAACCTGACCTTGGGTTGCCCTTCTCACGTCTAGTACCACCAAGTTCCCGGCCACCTAGTGGTAGAAGAGAAAAGTGCAACAAGCCCAAACCTAGGGAGAAATCAACAGATCTCCGTCAAAATCGACCAAGATAACTACTCTTGGCAAATAAATTTGTAAGGAGCTCCCGAACTAAACCCCAGGGCGCTACACAAGGATATTTACATTCCTTGTGACAGCAATAAAAGTAATTAAAAAAAAAATATTAAAGCAACAGTGTCAAAATAAAAAATATAAAATAATAATAAATAAAAATTTAATTGCCCCTGTACTCCAATGCTTGCACGCAAAGGCGAACGTGCGCTTTGTTCTCGCACACACACATGTATCATTCCACACATGTGAGGTATCACCATCAAAATCAGATCATGGGCAGTAATTCTAGCACCAGACCACCTCTGTAAATCTAAAGTGGTAACCTGTAAAGGCTTTTAAAGCATCGCCTATAGACAGTAAAATGTACGTTGCTCGTCACCGTTGCACGGGCGTACCCATTTTTTAAAGCGTCACATTTTAGAAAACAATTCGGTTAAATATTGTGTTTTTGTTGCATTAAAATAAATTGTTTGAAAAACCGTGCAACATAAAAAATGTATTCTTTAGGGCCTCTTCTTAAAAAAATGTTATATATATATATATATATATATATATATATTAAAATGTTTGTGGGGTTCTAAGTAATTTACTAGCAAAAAATACTAGATTGTTAGAGGTTAACAAAAAGTGCCAGAAAAGGCCCAGGCTGGAAGTAGTTAAAGGGGTCATAACCATCTGGTAAGCCTTTCATCTATCTAGGGCAGGGTGGTCCAATGGTTGCTAGGAGTTCCTAAAACAATGATCAATTGTTGCCTCTCAGATAAGTTCATAGTGACACCAATGATCTTTTTTGGCTATCTGTAGGGGGGAATTCTTCCCCAAGACCACATATGTAAGGAGCACTCTTCCATTGACCATCCCACTAATGTATCATGAGTTGACCGAAAAGTTGATTCAAGGGTGCCTCCATGTTGAAAAGGTTGAGAAAGTCTGGTCTAGGAAGTATTGAGCACAGACATGGTAGCACTGATTACAGATTCTTATCTCACTATAAGGACAGTTTTTTTTTTAAGAATATTCGAGTAGAAGTGACTACATTGGACTTTGTGAACCATCACCGATTTTTCATTGGGCTATTATGCTACACTAACTGAATTTGGGAACTTTAATTTATATAACGTTTATTTATGTTTTTGTAAGCACTGAGAGTTGGTAATAATTCAGTATGAAGCACCGGGGGGTGTTATCGTATTACCAAAAGCTGGTGGTGGGGGCCTTTCACTATTGGGTTTAAGTACAGGGGAGAAAATATAGGTTTCTGGTTTGAAATTGCCAAACAGAGCATGCTAGGTCTTTGGGCTTTTGGAAGAAACTGAGGATGCTTGTTGATGCCTACCCATAGGGAAGAAGAGTCTTTGTTAGGTCTTTATTATAAAAAAAAAAGAAAATCTAGGGAGGTATCTCACCCATAAGTCAAGAAAGTAGAAAAAATATTGGTTATACAAAATCGTCGCTTTCCTTCAGCCATCATGAATATACATTAGCTTGAACTGAATTTGTTGGTAGACCAAAGCTCACCAACTGTGTACAGTTGATGGTGGCTGCTTATATCATGACTACTGTTTGCTGCAGGATAGCAATAGCCAATGTGACTGTGACCAGTGTGGAATTCTGCAGCCTGTAGACACAACTTTGTTTTCACTGATGTGCTGCATTATATTATTGAAATGACTAACCACTTGCCTTGGACTGAATTCAAGCAATGAATACAAACATCACTAAACTCTCAGTTACTGATCCATATTGTACTGTTATGATAACCTATTATTTGACAGATTGCCTTATCGTGATTGCTCACTGTTATTTACAATTGTGTGAACTGAACATTTTGCTATTCTATATTCATGGATGAAAACTATTTATACTATTCTGTATAATTTTCTGCGATAGAAAATCTTTTTGCAAGTTTATTTCATTGATCCAATGAACTATAATACAATTTCTGGCTTATATCCCAAAATTAGATTCAGTATTTCTTCTCAGTGCATGATTATTAATTCAATTTGGTGACTTCTGTAGTTACTGCTCTGGGTATCCATACAATACATGTACTATATAAAACAAATGTATTGACAGACCATGATTTATGGATATAAACATACATGTTTATAGGAAAACATATGGGGATTTGTGCTATTTCTGTATAACAAGATTTTTTCATATTACCCCTTCAGCTTTTCTTATTTAATCAGCTTGAAGCCATTCATTTCTATGAAAATGTGACATCAATAAACAATGGTAGGTATATTAAGAAAAATATTCATCAAGTTTAGGCCAAAAAAAAAAAATAATGTTCTTTCCCTCCCCCAATTTATTGGTCTATATTCCTATAAAATAGTGTATATAGTTACTTTAGCTCTAGATGGAGCCACAAAATCTATATTAAACAATTAACAAATCATCTGTATAAATACCCAGTGCATATATAGAGGCTATATAAATAACCCGCTGAAGCATAAAGGAAGAAAAACAACAGTAATTTATTGCATATGCTCATGGATCAATACTGTATCTTGGATATATATCAGTATTCTTCCTCTACAGTAATTCCACAACGTGCTACAATAGCTAAAAAATAAAGTAATTTAAGTGAATAAAGTTCTGGATGAAAAAAATATAACACAAAAATGAAAAACAAAACTTCTGTGTTGAGTGTGGTTGAAGATCACCAATCTTTAACTGTAAGTCTATAAGAAACCCTTCACCATATTCTTATCTTCGTGTTGGTCACCCAATTGTGTAGAAAAGAACAGCTGGCTGCTTACCAGATACTATTGACTCCTTTAGCCAAAAAGAGAGTCAATAAGGGCCTTTACAGGTTTGTGCCTGCACACATGTGGTTTAACAGGAGACGATAGTAAGGTATCTTCCTCTCAGGAGCTCAGGTGGATTGTATATAAAAAGGCAGAAAAACAGCTACATAGCGTGATATTGATTAATTTATTAAAAATTGCATATTAAAAACATAGCCAATTGCCTACTCGCGGATTTCAGTGCCCACCCGGCACTGGGGCTGTTCGCGTTGGCAAATTTAGATGGTACAGCGTACAAGGAAAAAAACTCCCGTCCTGTGTGTGGGGATAAGCGGCGTGCGTTCCAGCTACCACCGCTGACAACCACCAGAAACCGGAAGTACAATGTGTAAAGAAAGCGTGACCAGGAAAGCGCCGCCGATGCACGTTTCGATTGGAAATATTCCGGCCTGTATCTCTAATGCTAGTGATTTACCACCACTTCCTGTCCTGATGACACAAGGAAGAAAAGGGAATCTACTCAACGGAGACAGAGTCAACAACAAAAACATGACATAACAGAATGAGAGGCTGCTGCACACACCAGTGTCACACTCGCCACTATAGTCCAAGCTTATTGCCGTAGAGCAACCACAATCCACACAACAGTAGACACACCACCAGTCCCCACCATAGGGCCATCCCAAATAGGACCTTATTGGGCAAAATACATTAGAGGGGGCAGCCCTATGGATGTGACCGTTATGTTGATTGTAGTTGCTCTATGGAATAAACTTAGACTGTGGTGGCAACATTAGTGTGTGGCAGTCTCTCATTCCTGCAGCTCTGATAGTTTTCTGGCACCCGGCATTGAAGTGGCAGCGGGAAGGCTTGGCTTTGAAGCAGAGAAAAAAAGTGGGTTAGGTCATTGTGACGTAAAAGGGTTGATTTATTAAAGGCAAAAAGTCTGTTCATTTTCCAAGGGAAGTTGCACATTGCAAGGGAATTTTCCCCAGAGCTTAGTGAATGTGCTGGAATTTCAGTTTTGCAAAGAATACCCAATCACATGCAAGGAAAAGGCTACTTCTTTGTCAATCCCTCCATTGGCTGCCCCTCACCCAACAAATTAAATTCAAAATGCGAACAAGAACTTAAAAAGCTCTCCACAACTTGGCCCCTAGCTACATCACCAACCTAATCGTTCACTGCGCTCCTCCCAAGATCTCATGCTCTCTAGCTCCCTTGTCACTTCCTCCCATGCGCGCCTCCAGGACTTTTTCAGAGCCTCTCCAATCCTATGGAACTTCCTATCTCCTAATCTGTTTGGTTTTAGAGATTCCAGAAAACCCTTCTCTTTAGAGAAGCCTATTCTGTCCACGCCTAACAACTGTACTTTTATTTTGTTCATCAGCTCATTCCCCACAGCCATTACCTTTTGGATCACTTGGCCCTTCCTCCTCCAACAAGCAGGGCACTCCATGCAAACTGTTGGCACTATATAAATCCTGTATTATAACAATAAAAAAAAGGGGGAAAAAAGGTTTTTTGCTTACACATGATTGGATTCACCAAGCTTTGGGGTAAATCCCCTTGCAAAGTGCAACTACCCTTACAAATACAACAGCCTATTTGCTTTTAGTAAAAAAAAAAAAAAAAAAGGAAAAAAAATTCCCTCTACTCTTGCAAGAAAACATGCCCCCCCCATTGTAAAGTTCCTCCTCTCTTCCTGTTTCAGTGGCAGAAATAAATTCTTCAGCAGGCACAGAGATAGCAATACAAACTTCACAAAACCATTTTAACATTTCCCAATTTCAACCAAAACTTGGAAAAAGTTTTGACTTAAGTTATACTCCGACTTGATTATTAAAACTCACCTCCTCTTCTCGATGGTACTCAGAGATGAGGTTGAAAGGTACAGTGTAGAGGGTACTGGACATCACACCGAAGAGGGAACACAAGACCAATGTAGAGTAAACATTGGGGAACAGTCCAATAAATCCGGTTCCTAGCCCAAAGAGTAAATATCCAACAAAGTACAGGCCCTTTAGCCCAATATAGGGTAGAAGTGCTTTCTGGAGGTCTGTAAAAAGAGATGGGAAAAATAAAAATGTTGTCAGCACTAAGTATGACTTTATTTTTTACCAGTTTGAATGTTTATTAAAAGAGAAGTATGGGTTTTTTTCCCCCCAGAATCATCCCCCGGCGCCTCTGCACTCAGAACCGAGTGATCGAACAATGCAGATGTCTCGGTTCTCACAGCTCCCCGAGCTCTCTGCTCTGCCCCCCCACACACGTTCACTGGAGCGATAAGCGGTGGAGAGGTGGGGAGCAGCCGTCTCAGCGGCTGGCTGAGAGGCTGAGATGGGCATCAGTCCATGAACCTGATGGATCCAGACTTCATTGTCGGGATGACGCGGTACCTGGACTGATCCTGGTGACATCAGGAGAGAACGGACTTCAGCCTGCTCTCTGCTGAAAACGGGTCACATGAGCGCAAAACGAATTGCACTCCTGTGAGGCATAGGACAAGCCCAGCCAAATGAGCTCAGGCTGGACTTCTTCTTTAACCACTGCAGCCCCGGAAGGATTTACCCCCTTCCTAAACAAAGCGATATGGCAATGCGTCGCTTTAACAGACAATTGGGTACAACGTCGCACGACCGCGCAAACAAAATTTACGTCCTTTTTTCCCCACAAAGAGCTTTCTTTTGGGGGCATTTGATCACCTCTGCGGTTTTTATTTATTACGCTATAAAAAAAAAAAGAGCGACAATTTAAAAAAAAAAAAGCTATATTTTTTACTTTGTGCTATAATAAATATTCCCCAAAAAATATATATTATAAAAAAAAAAAAAAGTCTCCCTTAGTTTAGGTCAATATGTATTCTTCTACATATTTTTGTTAAAAAAAAAATCGTAATAAGCGTATATTGATTGGTTTGTGCAAAAGTTATCGTGTCTACCAACAAGGGGATAGATTTATGGCATTTTTATTATAAATCTTTTTTGTTAGTAATGACGGCGATCTGCGATTTTTATCCGAGCCTCTCTAGCAACCTATGCTAGGAGGGTGCTACACGCCATTCATTTAAAAATAGTTACTTTAGAGTATCCCACATGTTTCTTTTGTATAGAGCTTATTACACACCTAAGAAAATGTGCATGTTTGGCCACCAACCAGATGAGAAGTGCCCCAGATGTACCGAGACAGGGGACCTAATACAAATGCTCTGGAGATGCCCAAAGTTGCATCGATATTTGGCAGAGATAGTGAAAACAAGCAATAACACGTTCAGAGTAAACCTCGAACTGGAACCCAGAGCATGTCTATTGGGCTATATTGGAAAGGAAGCCCGTCCAACATGTACATTGTTAGCGGTAGTAAGGAGCCTGTATCAGGCAAGGAAACTGATCGCACAAAATTGGCAATCACAGACTATGAATAAATTAGTATGGATAGAAAAAGCTATGCTAACTAAACAAGGGAATTATGGCAAGTTCGTTAAAATATGGAATCCCTGGGTTCAAAGAATGAACGCCGCTGGGTAGGAGATAGCCCTCGGTCTAGATTATATAGATTAAATAAACTGTATCATCCCGGAGAACAGGAAAGGAAAAAACGGGGAAAAAAAATAAATAGAGGGAGAGAAGAAAATAAAAGAAGGGAAAAAATATATAAATGATGTGTATAAGAATGGTTGTTAATAATGGCAAATATGAGACTTTTTGAAACATTCTGTATTTTTTAACCACTTCCCTACCCACCCATAGTCATATGACGCCCACAAGGTGGATCTCCCATCCTGGGTGGGCGTCATATGACGTCCTACCATTCCCGGCCGCCCAGGGGGCGCGCGCCGCCAGCGTCGTCGCTCGGGACCCGGTGTGCGTGCCCGGCGGCCGCGATGTAAACCGGGCTCCCGCGATTGCCTGTGAAAACAGCGGGACCATGCGGGACCGTGGAGCTGTGTGTGTAAACACACAGCTCCACGTCCTGTCAGTGGAGAGGAGACCGATCATGTGTTCCCAGTACGGAGGAACACTGATCGGTCTCCTCCCCTTTTGAGTCCCCTCCCCCCACAGTTAGAATCACTACCTTAGGGAACACATTTTATAGCAACGATCGCTGTGTAAATGTGAATGGTCCCAAAAAATGTGTCAAAAGTGTCCGAAGTGTCCGCCGCAATCACGAAAAAAAAAAAAAATAAAAATCTCAGATCGCCGCCATTACTAGTAAAAAAAAAAAAAAATGCAATAAATCTATCCCCTATGTAGATGCTATAACTTTTGCGCAAACCGATCAACAAATCGCTTATTGCGATTTTTTTTACCAAAAATATGTAGAAGAATACGTATCGGCCTAAACTGAGTATTTATTTTATTATATTGGATATAGCAAAAAGTAAAAAATATTTGTGTTTTTTTTTCAAAATCGTCGCTCTTCTTTTGTTTATAGCGCAAAAAAAAAAAAAAAAACCGCAGAAGTGATCAAATACCACCAACAGAAAGCTCTATTTGTGGGAAAAAAAAGGACGTCAATTTTGTTTGGGTGTAACATCGCACGACCGCGCAATTGTTAGTTAAATCGACGCAGTGCCGAAACGCAAAAAGTGCTCTGGTAAGGAAGGGGGTAAAATCGCCCGGTGCTGAAGTGGTTAAAGATTATTTATATTGAATAAAATTAATAAAACATTGTTACTTTACATTCTTTCAATGTGCAACACAGCACTGATCTTGATTTAAAGTGGAAGTAAACCCCCCTATCGTTTTCAGCCAAGGAAGCTGCCATCTTTGTCTCTGTTTAATCTTAAACTGCCACGGTGCTGCACATGTGATCCGTTATGACACCAGCCATTGGATGGTTTGACTGTTTGGTTGAGAGCACAGCCAATGTGCAGTTAGCATTCCCGGCATGCCTTTTTTGTTTAACCGCTTCAATACAGGGCTTTTAAACACCCTTCCTTACCAGAGCACTTTTTGCGATTCGGCACTGCGTCGCTTTAACTAACAATTGCGCGGTCGTGCGACGTTACACCCAAACAAAATTGACGTCTTTTTTTCCCACAAATAGAGCTTTCTTTTGGTGGTATTTGATCACCTCTGCGGTTTTTATTTTTTGCGCTATAAACAAAAGAAGAGCGACAATTTTGAAAAAAAACACAATATTTTTTACTTTTTGCTATAATAAATATCCCATTTTTTTAAAAAAAAAATATTTTTTTCCTCAGTTTAGGCCGATACGTATTCTTCTACATATTTTTGGTAAAAAAAAATCGCAATAGGCGTATATTGATCGGTTTGCGCAAAAGTTATAGCGTCTACAAAATAGGGGATAGATTTATTGAATTTTTTTTTTTTTTTTTTTTACTAGTAATGGCGGCGATCTGCGATTTTTTTTTCGTGACTGCGACATTGCGGCGGACACTTCGGACACTTTTGACACATTTTTGGAACCATTCACATTTACACAGCGATCGTTGCTATAAAATTGCAATGATTACTGTGTAAATGTGACTGGCAGGGAAGGGGTTAACTCTAGGGGGCGCTGGAGGGGTTAATATGTTCCCTAATAGAAGTGATTCTAACTGTGGGGGGAGGGGACTCAAGGGGAGGAGACCGATCATGTGTTCCTCTGTACTGGGATCACATGATCGGTCTCCTCTGCACTGACAGAACGTGGAGCTGTGTGTTTACACACACAGCTCCACGGTCCCGCACGGTCCCGTTGTTTTAACGGGCAATCGCGGGTGCCCGGCGGACATCGCGGCCGCCGGGCACTCGCACCGTGTCCCGAGCGATGCCGCGCGCGCCCCCCAGGCGGCCGGGAACGCGAGGACGTCATATGACGCCCACCCAGGATGGTAGATCCACCTTGTGGGCGTCATATGACTATGGGCGGTAATGAAGTGGTTAAACTGTTAAATCGATGGGTTTACTTCCGCTTTAAATTCGAGTTACTTTTAAACATCTTTGAGGTGGTGTATTTTGCCATGGATTTTCTTATGACCACAATCAGTGCGTGTGAGCTGGGCTCTTCTGTACTGAAACTACAGCAGGAAACCCTAGGTTCACTTTAAGAAAACCCAGCCCAGAATCTATCCAATCTCTCTGTCAAGATGGATCATTGCACCGATGGAGATTAAAAGCTTTCTTTCAGTCCAAGTCAAGATCAAAGAGTGTGTTTTGTAAGATGTATATGCTGAAAAGGACTTCAGAAAGCCGCAATAACAAAAAATCCAAGGACAGTAATGGACAGTGAAGGACATTGAACTTTGTCCATCGGTTGTGAATGCAGGGGTCAGTCCTTCCTGAGCCATTCCTTTATTTCAGATCCAACAAAAATGAATGGCTGCTGTTAATCATTTTAAATAACAAGCCACAGTCAGTGTTGGAACCCAATGATGGATTGCATTTGCTTTAGTTAAACTTGTGAAAATATTACTTGAAGCAAAAGAAAAAGACTACACAAAACCCCACATGTTAAATGTTGCTTCCCCATTGCTACCACTCCTTGCATACATTTTCCTAAAATTCATGTCTAAAATTAAAGTGGTCATATGATCACAAACTCCTGGCTAGCCTATGTGTCCTATGTGGCCAACAGAGCTGCAGAATCTTTAAGAATATGGGCATCATTCCTACAGCATCCATAGCTCCGAGGTGTTTTTGGCTGGAAGAAGGCTCAGGCCCACCAGCAAAACCAGAAACAGAAAAGGGAACCGAGCCAGGGAAGGAGTCCAATGATGTCTTCTTTAACCACTTGCTTACTGGGCACTTAAACCCCCCTCCTGCCCAGACCAAATTTTCAGCTTCCAGCGCTCTCACCCTTTGAATGACAATTGTGTGGTCATGCTATAATGTACCCAAATTAAATTTTTATAATTTTTTACCCACAAATAGAGCTTTCTTTTGGTGGTATTTGATCACCTCTGGGTTTTTTATTTTTTGTTAAAAAAATGAAAAATACCAAAAATTTTGAAAACAAAAAGGTTTTGTATTTTGTTATAACATTTGGCAAATAGGTAATTTTTCTGCTTCATTGATATACGCTGATGAGGCTGCACTGGTGGGCACTGAGAGGCAGAACTGGTAGGCACTGAGAGGCGGCACTGGTGGGCACTTACAAGTGACACTAGTGGGATGGGTGGCACTGGTAGGTGACACTCATAGGCAGCACTGATAGATGGCACTGATTGGCATCACTGGTGGGCATTGATAGTTGGCACTCTTGGACATTGATGGGTGGCACTGATATTCACTGGTGGACAAAAATTGATGACACTGTGGGCCCTGGCAGGCGGTACTGGTTGGCACAGATGAGGTGGCTGTGCCTCTTCCTCTTCGAGACTGATGTCCCTTCAACAGAAGCCGATGATCGGCTTTTTTTTTTTTTTACTCACGCTGTCAGGGTGAGGAAAAAAAAAAATGATTATCGAGCTTCTGTTTACATCACATGATCAGCTGTCATTGGCTGACAGCTGATCATGTGGTAAGGGGCTGTGGTCAGCCCCTTACTCCTATCTGTGATCACCCAAGTCTCATTGACCCCAGGGGGCGCGCTGGGAGCATGCAAAGGGGAAGACATCTATTGATGGCCTCCCGGCAATGTTAGTCCGTGCTGTAGCCATCATTCGGCTATAGCGCGGACAGGAAGAGGTTAAGAGAACCAGCCACCTGGCACTATGCTATTACATAGGAGACTTCTCATTCCCTTTGTGATGGCAATAAAGTTACATTTAAACATTTTTAAGTTTAATAACATATTTGTAAAAAAGCCCCAGTTTAAGAGCCCCCTGAACCCCTGTACATATGCTACGAGCAAAAAACACGTGCCTCAGGTGTGCATGCATATAAAAATGATAACTGCACCACACGTGTCGTTGCACATGCTGGAATGTGAGCAGTAATTCTAAGTCATCATGTACAAGTAAAGCTACATAATGAGCTGTTAAAGCTTTTAAAGCGGCACCTAAGGACAGCTTTGTGTACTGTCGTTTTTTGCCATTTTGCAGGCCCACGCAATTTTGAGGGTTGACATATTTGGCTTCTATTTACTCAACACAACTTAATTTTTCACATTTTAACAAAAATATTGTGTTTATGTACAGAGAAATGAATAACATGTTGGGGTTTTAAGTGCGTTTTCATTTACCAAATGTGTATTTTAGTATTAATGTGAGAAATGTAAAACTATGGCTCTGGCAGTGAAAGAGTTAAATACATTTTGATGTGTATTTCCACATTCGCAGCCAAACTGAGATAACACCTACTTTATATATATTTTTTTACATGTTCCCATTTCCATAGCATAATTAAAAAGAAACACTTAAAGAGAGTGTTACTTACCTTTTCACTTGCTACCAAGCTTTTTCCTTAAAGTGGAAGATGAGGCTAACTAATCATTCTTAAAAATGTCTGCCCCCCATTCCCCCACCTACCCTGCATACCCTGTATTAAAAAAGAAAAAAGGATACTTACCTATTTGTAATCTGCTCCACTCTGGTCACAGGATCCAGCAGCTCTGGTTACCCTGTGTCAGTCAGCAGTTGCTGCAGGGGAGAGGAGGGAGCTTTAACAATAGCTGGGCCATAGGAGCCTATGGTTGTGGTCACAGCTCCTGGAATTCATGAGCATTCCCTTACAGAGCAGAGTTGGAGTTGCAGACTTAAGTGACCAAACAGGACCAGATTAAAAAGGTAAGTATACAGATCTTTTGTATACAGAGTATGCAGGATAAGGTAGGAGGAGGGGGGAGGGAATGATTTTAGGAATAATTCATGTTGGGTTTTACCACCTTAAAGAGGAGCTCCAGCCCCCACCCCCCCACCAAAAAATGACCGTACACATAAAAATAATCCATATATATTTTGGGGCATTGACCACTTGAAACCCTTTTGCAGAGGCTCAAACTTGGTACATGAGCTCTCTAAACGTGAGACAGAATGGATAGATTTGGTAGATACACTTATGCCTAAGGGGTTAAATGTTGACTTAGACATTAACTGTTTTATCAGCGATTACTGACATCCTGTGGTCTGACCACTATACTCATACACTGCTCTATTATTATTCCTCTTGTTCATCACATGAATTTTATTTCTATGATTAATGAATTCAAATATGTCTCCGCCCAGTGAGCTGGCCTCTTTTTTATATATATTTTTTTTTTTTATATACATGGATTATTTTTATATATATATATATATATATAGTTTTTTTTTTTTTATTTTTTTTTTTTTATATACATGGATTATTTTTATATAGATGAATTGTTTTTACCATATATATTAATTTATTGTTATTATTCTTGATATATTTTTATGGTCAATATCACCTATATATTTTATATAGGTCTCATATATGATTTTGTACGTATATATATGTCCTTTTTAATATATGTATGGTGTTCCTAAAAACATCTATACAGGCATTATTTATTGTGCCCCTCTTTATGGCTCCTCCGTAATATTACCATATTCCTTCTTACATCTGCAGAGATTACAGCACATTGTATGGAAAATATATTTATATTCATACCTAGCATGTTCGAAAGCTGTGTCTTACCATATAAAGATTGAATTATGTGCTCTCCAACAAATCTTTTAAAACCTAGTATTGCACATGTCTATGAACTGTGTATAGGTTTTTATTTTGTATTTTAGCGTATACTGGGTCTGTCACCCACCGATTATATATAATATAATATATATACACACATCTATCTATCTATCTATCTATCTATATATATATAATCTTGTTTTACATATATATTTTTTAGTTACTCACACATGTAGTTTTTAATATTAGCCCAGAGCGCATTTGTTCCAGTATGATACTTATTTAAATTCTATTCGTTTTGAACTTGTGTTTATTAGTTGCAATTTGGCATAAGGTTGTATGATTCTAGTTCCTCTGCCTTTGACTGCGCATAGAACCTAAGGGGCTCGGCTGCCATGGTGACAATCACCGTCACATGTTGCCCCTGGCGCCGGATGCACTAGAAGGCGGGGTTATTTAAACTTGCCTGGATGTCATTCGGTCACGCCCTCTGTTGAAGTCGGAAATGACGAAACGCGTAAGGGCGTGACACGTACGACATCCACCGGAAGTGACGCTTGCTCTCCACCGACGACCAGGTCCACACCAGGAAGTGTCTCTGAGTGTCTGCAGGGAGACACACGCTGATGCGCTGGACAGGGATACGGTGACAGAGCCATTTATTATTTCATTATTGCTGATTCAAATTTATTTTTGTGTACGTGGATTACTTTAGGGGGGTCTTTTTGGCTTTTGTGAAGAAACATTTAATAAAATAGGATTACGCCATGTGCAATTCTCTCTTGTTTTATGATGTTTTTTTGGAGTACTTATGCCACTTGGATCTCTGAGGATGATGAGGATGCAGATTTGACCTATTGATGAAACATTTACCTTAAGGGCTTATATACTAGAGTTTTCTGGTGAGTTTAACCCCTTGGGGGGAGTGTGCTTCATGCGGTGAAACCTGAGGACTTTTTGGTTGATGGTGCTATGATAACACTCTGAATAATCTCCAACAATCACCTATAACGTTGTTTGAACTGCTACCTTTATCATCACTGCACAAAGGACTTTTCTCTTTTATGGTTTTGGTCACAAAATCATTATATGTATTTTAAATTGTAGGGCTGTTTTTAGTATTCAAGTGTAAAGGAATTGGACTGATATATTTTTACAATAATTTTAGAATATTTATCTCTCTGTTCCTAAACTGTTGGACACATTTGGCGCTGAGTGGTGTATGGTAGGCCTTCAATATACACCTTTCTCTTTATATATATATATATATATATATATATATATATATATATATATATATATATATATATATATATATATATATATATATATATATATACACATACACATATATATATATATATACATACACATATATACATATATATATATATATATATATTATATATATATATATATATATATATATATATATATATATATATATATATATATATATATATATATATATATATATATATATATATATATATATATATATATATATATATATATATATATATATATATATACACACATATACACACACGCACACACACATATACACCTTTAGGTGTACTTGAATTGAGTATGCAGTGTGAATGGGAACACATAAAAAAAACATATAGGGGGAGATTTACTAAAACTGGAGAGCGCAAACTCTAGTGTAGCTCTGCATAGAAACCAATCCACTTCCAGGTTTTATTGTCATACCTTAATTGAACAAGCTGAAGTTAAAAGTTGATTGGCTACCATGCACAGCTGCACCAGATTCCGAGTGCTCCAGATTAAGTAAATCTGCCCCATAGTGCAGGTTTTTCAAATTTGACTGCAAAAAAACTGGAAATACATTTTAATTTGTGCAATAACTCCTTCAAAACTAGTTAAAAAAAAAAAGAAAAAGAGAAAACATTCTGACAAGATAAAATGATGCAAATTGATGTACAGAAAATTGGTGTAAAATACTTACAGGAGTATAATGAGGATGAGATGGCATTGATGCACATGCCCCAACAGCCAACCTCCACCCCCCGCTCGTAGATGAGGTAAGCAGTAGAGTTATGAGGTGCGTATGGGTTTCCATGGTAAACGATCTGAAAATGAACAAACGTTGAATAAATTGACTTTTATTCTGAGATACTTTCACTTAAAAAGCAGATAACTTTTACGAAAGGAAGTACCTAGAATTGTCCCGTTATCAGCCGCCAGCATTACTGACCCCTCTTGGGAGAAACCGTGAGAAAATCCATCTCCGCCAATGGACTTCAGAAATCCCTAATAGGACTGTAAACAACACGCCTTTTTCTAAGGCCTGGTTCACATCTATGCTGCTCTGTGTGCAACATTTGCATGGGCAAGGCAGTCTCATTCATTTGAATGGAATGCTGTGCTTTTGTTTCCTGCAGTGTAAAAGTCCCTGCACCCTTTTCAAAAACGTGCCCGCATTGAAATCAAAATGCAAAAGCTTCATGCATTTCCACATGTGGTTTTTCAGTGTGTGAGGGTGCCATTAAGTGTTAACAGCACCACCACACATTTTCTTTACAGCACCGCGTTTTTGTGCTATGGTTTGGGTAACCTGTGCGATTTACTTGCATTCTCACAGATGCAAACCTAGCCTATTTGTAGGCTCCCTTATCTTGTCTGGGTCTCCTAACATCTTCAGTGTGCAGTGCGGGAGGACATGCAGACAAATGGGCTGTGTCCATCAAGCTTTAACCACCTGAGATCCGCGCTATAGCCGAATGACAGCTACAGCGCGGATCTAAGATGCTGGGACAACGTCTATTGACGTCGTCCCGGCCACAATCGGCCTGCACGCCCCCTGAAGGGCGCCCTCTGTGATCAGCGAGTCTGTGAGACTCGTTGGTTTACAGATCCGAGTAAGGGGTTGATCCCGACCCCTTACCACGTGATCAGCTATCAGCCAATGACAGCTGATCATGTGATAATAACAGAGCCGGCAACCGGCTTTTTTCCTCCTCGCGCTAACAGCGCGAGGAGAAAAAAAAAAAGCCGATCACCGGCGGCAGTGAGAGGGACATCAGTCCCTCTCACTGCAATGTGCCCAGGGTCCATGGTGCCCATCTGTGCCCTATAAAAGTGCAGCCTACCAGTGCCTACTAGCTCCACCTGTCAGTGCCCACAGTGCCATCTGTCAGTACCCACAGTGCAAGTGCCCACAATGTGCCTTTACAGTGCTGCACATCAGTGCCACCTATCAGTGCCCATTCATGCCACCCATCCGTGCCATCTTTTCTGTGCCCATCAGTACCGACTTATCTGTCCCCACCAGTGCCACCTCATCAGTGCCCACCAGTGCCACCATCAGTGCCCACCAGTGCCACCTCATCAGTGCCCACCAGTGCCACCTCATCAGTGCCCACCAGTGCCACTCATCAGTGCCCACCAGTGCCACCTCACCAGTGCAGCCCATCAGTGCCCACCAGTGCCCACCAGTGCAGCATCAGTGCCCACCAGTGCCTATCAGTGCCCACCAGTGCCGCCTCATCAGCGCATATCAATGAAGCAGAAAAATTACCTGTTTGCAAAATTGTATAACAAAATATTAAACATGATTTATTTATTTTATTTTTTTCCATCTTTTTTTGTTTGTTTAGCAAAAAATAAAAACCCCAGCTGTGATTAAATACCACCAAATTAAAGCTCTATTTGTGGGGAAAAAATATAAAAATGTCATTTGGGTACAGTGTTGTATGACCGCACAATTGTCATTTAAAGTGCGTCAGCGCCGAAAGCCGAAAATTGGTCTGGGCAGGAGGGGGGTTTAAGTGCCCAGTAAGCAGGTGGTTAAAGTGGATGTAAACCCAAAAAATGTTTTATTTTTTTGATGTCATAATGTGGAGAATACGATTTCCTTGCCACACAGATTTACTCGAGGCCTGAGCAATCCTCTTTTATTGTTCAGTTAGAGAAATCTTGACAAAGTCTTGAAAACTGTCAAAAACGCCCCCTTGTTGTGAGTGACAGGTGATTTACATATCTCATGCACTAGCCCGAGACAGGTTATCATCAGATCACTGGATGTTCTACTCTGCCCAGCTCTGACTACATACATGTCCCCTAAATCACTTGTCTGTCTATAGTCTGCTGACTGTTCACTGCATCCCATGATGAGAAACATCTAGTCAAAACACAGTAAAGCTGGGAGAGCTGGAGGGGAGGGGGATGTGAATTGTAAACTTTTTACACAGGATGTGCCTGTCTCGGGCTAGTGCATGATATGCAAATCACCTGTCACTCACAGCAAGGGGGCGTTTTTGACAACGTTTTCAAGACTTTGTCAAGATTTCTCTAACTGAACAATAAAAGAGGATTGCTCAGGCCTAGAGTAAATCTGTGTGGCAAGACTGGGCTCAAATGAAAGGAAATCTTATTCTCTACATTATGACATCATGGGTTTACATCAACTTTAACATAAACAAGACAAGCAGCACCAGATCTAAGTGCAACAATAAGTTTAAAAGGTTTTAATGTAAAGTAATGCACTTACTAAAAACAAAGTAAAAGCAGGCACCTCTGTATGAGAGTCCAATTGGGTGACAGGGTCCAAGTATGTGCCTCTGGATAGCGTTGTAGGGTCTCTCTCGGCGTCGCCGATGGTCTCCGGTGTCCCGGGCATGGAACTGCAGAGCGTACAGGGAGGACGTCAATAGGAAGATTCCAAGCCGACGAGAGAGACCCTGCAACGCTATCCGGAAGCTCATACTTGGACCCTGTCGCCCAATTGGACTCTCATAGACGTCCACCTTCCCCACCGCTGCTACTGACCGAAGCCTCAGCAACTCGTCGCCCAGGACCAGGAGTTTGTAGCCTCCCAGTTTCTTCTGTTTTTCTGCAGTAGATGTCTCATCCTCTGCTCCCTCTGCGACGGCAAGATAAGGTCCGCAACCTTACCCTTGTACATTGGCCAGCCAGTAATGGTCCTCTCCTTGATCCGAAGAACTCCTATGCAGGATCAGGGAGGCCATGCAGCGTAGGTTAGCTGAGGCATTCGGTCCGGCGCTGCTCGTCTTGTTTATGTTTCTGCCAGAGGTTCTTCCATCCTTCAGCATGCTGCCTTCCCCCTGTCCATACCAGCTACCATCCCTTTTTTTTTAGTAAGTGCATTACTTTACATTAAAACCTTTTAAACTTATTGCTGCACTTAGATCTGGCGCTGCTCGTCTTGTTTATGTTTCTGCCAGAGGTTCTTCCATCCTTCAGCATGCTGCCTTCCCCATACCAGCTACCATCCCTGTGGTAAACCACGCAGGCTACGGATAATCAGAACACACTACAAGTCCTATAGGTGCTTCTGGGAACAAAATATAGGAGCTCTGCCTGCCTGCCACGAACACACTACAAGTCCTGAACAAAATATAGGAGCTCTGCCTGCCTGCCACGAACACACTACAAGTCCTATAGGTGCTTCTGGGAACAAAATATAGGAGCTCTGCCTGCCTGCCACGAACACACTACAAGCCCCTCTTTCTAAATCAATCTTTGTAAATGAATCTATCTAACTCAATCTCTCTAAGTAAATCTCTCTAACTAACTAAATCCAGCAGAGTGTCACAGATCCATCCTGCTCTATCTGCGCCGGAACAGCATGTGACCGGCGCAGACGGCGTGGCGGCCTTTTATAGGGGGGGGGCGTGTACTAAAGCCCCTGAGCTGTAATTGGCTACAGGCGTCCTGTCTGTAGCCAATTATGGCTCTTCGAGTTTCCGGGGCTGTGATTGGCCAAGCATGCGGGGTCACAGTGTATACTTCCTCCCTTTTTAATCAGAAGACCCTCTTATTTCAATTTATCATTGACTCTCTGATTTTCCCCTGGATTTTTGGACTATATGTTCATATTTCTGATAATCTCAACCCTCCCTCATCCCACAGATGACACAACCTTGTATGGTCAAGATATTTGAGTGCAAAAATGTTGTATATTTCTCAAGCTTTAGGAGACCCTGTTGCCATATCATTAATGAAAATCTTTCCTTTTACATTTTTTTTTTTGAATGCCATTTACTTCTCAAAATTCTCCTTGTACACTAGGATCTTGGATGTGATGTCAGCAGACTCAGAGCTGTCAAGTTGCAAGCTATAGTATTCCACTTCACTCCTTCCCTTTGCAGCTACATAAAACATGCTTATGGAGTACGGTGAGGGTTGGAAGATCTGGGCCAGCACAGAAAGTAATTAGACACTCCCAGAATAGGCAAGGACTATGACATGCAAGGTGGGAGGGGGCTAGGGTGCTAGGGAATTATTATTTTTTTTTTATTTTTATTTTTTAAGGCAAATTGCAAGTAAAACATTTTTTTTAGTTTTTTACATAAAAAGTAGTGCAAGTAAGCAGTTAAAATATTAGATTTTCTGTGATTTTACACAGTTAAACCATGATCCTGGTACCATTCTTTTTTTTTTTTTTTTTTAGGCAGTGATCTAGGCAGCCTTACAGCCATACAATAATTTTTACAGCGCTGCTAAAGCTATTGCACTGAGTGTGATAAGCATAGGTGTGCATAGCCGATTGCATTAGGGTGTGCACCTCAAAGCTCAAACACATATGTGTGTGTGCATGTGTAGTTATACTGACGGCGTCAGTAGAGCACTGGACAGTGTCAATAGGGCAGAGATTGGTGTCAGTAGGGCACAGGATGGGGCCAGTAGTTTTAATTTAAATTTTATTATTATTGTTTACATTTTTATTGTTTACATTTTTTTTTTTTTTTTTTTAGGAGCCCTGTTAGGGGGCTTTGGTGAAATATCAGTGGTCTAAACAGGGGGAATCTGCACCACACAGGGCGATTATGGTGTGGTGTGAAAGGCTCCACTATTAATATCAGCATCTTTTGATAAAGAAAACCTGTTGGCATATACTGATAAACTCGTTTCCGGAGAACCTCCTCTGAAGGACTTGTGAGGCTTTAACCTTTTTTTTTTTTTTTTTTTTTTTTTACACACACACACTTCTATCTCTGACTATTCTTTCTCCTTTCCTTTTCCTCCCTTACTCTTCTAGGCTGAACCCCGACTCGCTCTAGAAGGGATGGGCCAATCTATGTTCTCTCACTTCTTTATGTTGACTCATTTGAAGGCTTGAATGGCATGTCCATCCACATTTTTGGGATTGCTTGGTAATGATGTACAAAATTCAGTGTGTGATGCAGAGAGATGGTGTTATATGGCTTGCAAGCCATACAAATGCAGTAATTGGGGGGGGGGGGGGTTAATTCTGTTGAGGACACCATTGATCCTGACCAAATCTCCAATTCCATTTGCAGAAATAGAGCTCCAAACTTGCAAGGGACCTCCGCCATGCCATGCTTCACCGTTGCCTGCAGACACTCATTGTATTGCTCTCCAGCCCTTCGGCAAACAAACTGCCTCTTGCTACAGCCGATTGTGGATTCATCATACCAGAGCACCTGCTGTAATTTTTCAGCACCCCAGTTCCTATGTTTTCATGCATAGTTGAGTTATTTAGCCTTGTTTGCATGTTGGAGGTATGTGTCAGGAAACTCCTGTGACATGTCGGGTGCACAGATGTACACAAGTGCACGATATTGCTCATGGAATGGTATTCTGGTGTGTAGGCATGCGTGAAAGAATGCACGTGCACACCAGAGCATGTGTGTAGTTTTCATTGGCGCCAGACGCCCTTTTTAAAAAGGATGCTCAGATCCATGCCCAGTGCTGACCAGTCTTCAGCTGTTCTGGTTTGTCCTGCTTGTATCCTGTATTATATCGGTTGCTGACCCGATTTGATATTGAACAGGTCCTGTTTACGCTTCTGCTCATCTGTTCCTGACCTTGGCTTACCCTTGACCACGTCTCTGCCTGATGCTTCTGTACCTCATTGCCTGCTTGTTGTGGACCTTGGTTGCTCCTCTGACTACGCTTCTGTCTCCAGTTTGGCTCTGTGTTATCCTTGCATGCTTGCCCTAGCTGTCCCACATCCCAGCTCCAGTAGTCGCAGTGTGTTCCAGCTTCAAGCCTGCTGACAAGCCACGCATCCAGAATCTGTGATTGCTGTGGAGTTCCCCAATAATTTTGGCTGGTCTATCCTGCATCACTGACCTGGTGCCCTGCCTGACCCTTTGAGTCTACATCTACTGTCGGCACTCATGCTCCTTCTGTCCTACCTTCACTGGGGCCTGGGCTAAAGATACAACAGAGGCCAACCTTGTCAATTCAGTCTTCTACCAGGTACGTGACAGTATGACTTTTTGGCCACAATTCTTCCATGAAGACATCTCTAGACAGTAGATGGGTGTACCTGGGTCCTACTGGTTTGCACCAGTTCTGTGCTAATGGCGCTGCTGGACATCTTCTTATGTTGAAGGGAAGCAAGCACCTTGTGTCTGGTTGCTATGTTCAGTCTTGCCATGATGTATGACCTGTGACCTGAAACGGACTTCCACAACCTTATCTTAGAAGCAGGGTTTGGCTGTCTCTCACCCACTTTTAAGTCTCCTACACAGCCGTTTCTGTTAAATGACTGTTTCAACCTACATATGAAATTGATGATTAGCACCTATGTAATTGTTTAATTATACACCTGACTAATTCTACAAAAATACCTGATTTTGTGCATGTGCAAAGGGGGTGCAAGTGTAAGAATTCATGCTGGTTTGAAGCCACAGGGTAGGCACACTAAATATATCATTTGGAATTTGCTTCGGTTTGCACACTTTGCATTTTGTTAATTGATCAAATGATAAAAAACATTAAAAAAAAAAAATTACATTTTTTTGGCATTCTTACTTTACAGCATTTCTTTACACCTGCACCGTACTGTATATGCAAGTTTCAAGTGACTGGTTCCCTTCAAAAGAACCAGTAATTCTATGTTAAAGTAGAACTAAACGCAAAATTAGATCTTATTGTACCTAAAATGTTAGCATATTAGCATTGGTCACAGGCCATTCATGAGTATTTTTTACAGCCTTGAACCTTACCTGCCCCATGTAATCTGTAAAGAATAGCATGTTGGAAAGGAATGCTGTCCAGCCAATTAGGTGACTAATACATAGGTAACGGTAGTGAGATGGCATTGTTAGCAAAGCACGAATCAGAGACCTAAGGGTCATTCGTTTCTGCACCTGAAATGTAAAATATTAAATTGAATTTAAAAAGAACAAAACTTGAAAGGCTATTAAAAGAAATATATACACTACTCAGATACACAATGGTAAAAATTACCACCATGATAAAACCAAATACTGCACCAGCTTTTTTCTTAATAATCTCAAACACACTTGACTTATTAATTCTGTAGTTAGAAATGTTTGCTTCTTTAAGTTCTCTTAAACTGTCTTCCTTGTCTACAAAGAAAAAATGACATATCTAAAACCCTAGGGAGATGCAATATATGAAAAAAAAAAAAAAAAAAAACGGTTTTGTAAGCCTCATTGTCAGCCATCCACACTTCTACTCAGCATGGCATCACCCAGGTCTGCCCTGTAGAATAGACAGAGCTTTCTTCTGTCTATCAATTTGATCTATTATACCCCTGAAAAAAACATAAAATTATTCCAGGGAAAGGTGAAGATAGTTGTCAAGTCAAACTGATAAAAAAAAAAAACTAGATAATTTCTTTATACAAGCTTACATTCTAAAATTAACATTTAATGCATTATAACTTTATGTGCGTTTTATTGGCAATCACAATAAGGAGCAGAAAGGACAAAGAAAAGGAGAAAAGAGAAAGAAGAAAGAAGAATAAAGAAGGAGGAAAAGGACAAGGACAAGGAAAAGAAGAATAAAAGGAAACAGAAAAGGAAACAGAGAGGGAAAGGAACGGAGTTTGAAGAGAAAAGGAGAATAAAAAGGAAATAAAACAAAAAAGAAAAAGAAAGCAGAAAGCAAAAGTGAGGTGAGGGGAGAAGAGGCAAAGGCCAGCAAAAATAAAAATCCAGAATGTTGGCTTACTGAAAAAGCATGTCCATGTACAGTATAGTATGCACTCAATACTTAGTCGGGGCTCCTTTTACATGAATTACTTCCTCAATGCAGCGTGGCATGGAGGCGATCAGCCTGTGGCACTGCTGAGGTGTTATGGAAGCCCAGATTACTTTGATAGCGGCCTTCAGGTTGTCCGCATTGTTGAGTCTGGTGTCTCTCATCTTCCTCTTGACAATACCCCACAGATTCTCTATGGGGTTTAGGTCAGGTGAGTTTGCTGACCAATCAAGCACAGCGATACCGTGATGATTAAACCAGGTATTGGTACTTTTGGCGGTGTGGGTAGGTGCCAAGTTCTCCTGGAAAATGAAATCAGCATCTCCATAAAGCTGTTCAGCAGAGGGAAGTATGAAGTGCTCTAGAATTTCCTGGTAGAGGGCTGCGCTGACTTTGGACTTGATAAACACAGTGGACCAACACCAGCAGATGACATAGCTCCCTAAATCATCACGAACTGTGGAAAATGTTGCATTTCATTTGGAAATCCAGGTCCCAGAGTCTGGATGAAGGGCGGAGAGGCATAGAATCCAAGTTGCATGAGGTCCAGTGTAAAGTTTCCACAGTCAGTGATGATTTGGAGAGCCATGTCATCTCCTGGTGTTGGTCCACTATGTTTATCAAGTCCAAAGTCAGTGCTTTGTCACTTAATGCTTCCCTCTGCTGACCAGCTTTATGGAGATGCCGATTTCATTTTCCAGCAAGACTTGGCACCTACCCACACTGCCAAAAGTACCAATACCTGGTTTAATCATCACTGTATCGCTGTGCTGGATTGGCCAGCAAACTCAGAATCACAGAATCTATGTGATATTGTCAAGAGGAAGATGAGACTCCAGACCCAACAATGCAGAATAGCTGAAGGCCGCTAGCAAAGCAACCTGGGCTTCCATAACACCTCAGCAGTGCCACAGGCCAAGGACCTCCATGCCACGCTGTATTGATGCAGTAATTCATGCAAAAGGAGCCCCGACCAAGTATTGAGTGCATACTATACTGTACATGGACATACTTTTTAGTAAGCCAACATTTCTGTATTAAAAATGTTTTTTTTTGGTCTTGTGTAATATTCAAATTTTCTGAGATACTGAATTTTGGGTTTTCACTAGCTGTAAGCCATAATCATTAAAATAAATAAATGCTTTAAATATATCACTCTGTGTGTAATGGATCTATATAATAATATGTTTCACTTTTTGAATTTAATTACTGAAATGCAATTAAACTGTATGATATTCAAATTTTATGGAGGTGCACCTGTATGTACAGTATATTTTTGAAAGGTGTATTCCTTCTGACTTAATATAAATTAATGTACGGTATTCATTATTGTATATGTCAAAGGAGCAGTCAATTGATTTCCAGGAAAAAAGCCTCTCCCCAAAAAAAAAAAAAAGGAAGAAGAAGGGAGGACAATGGTGGTCAAAGGTTTAGTATTGCAGTGAGAACTGCATGGCGTTTCATTTGTGCAAGGCAATAGATTCTGTTTTGTAAAACAGGGTATGGCGGGTTTTGGAATTCATCACAGTGGGCAGCTATTGAAAACGTTGTATTATTGTGAGAAAAAAAAAAAAAGAGTACAGTATACAGAAGGTTTTAATACCATAGGTGAACGTGTCCATTTAGATTATAAATCACATTCCTGTGTATATACGTGCCAATGAAAGGTGTTAATATAAGCTATACAAAGAAGAATTTCACTTTTTTTTTATATGTTGCATTTCTTTGGGATTTGATTGGATTACTAAGCTTTTCATTGAGCCTGGGCTGTTCAGCTGTAATTATTACTAGAAGCAACAAGCGCTTTCCATGTTGAAAGCTTTCATCTGATGACCTAACTATCAGCATGGTATAAATGACAAAGCAAATGCATTTACCAAGCATTAGTGAAGTTGATGACATTTGATACGATTGCCTTTATCAAAAATGAACACATTGAATGTTTTCAGCAAATATATAATATATAGCTTTTATTGACAACTTTACCTGATTTGACCCAATTTTCTACTTCTTTCTTCTATATTTACAAATCCATATTTTTGAGTTTCCTCTATTGTGTTTAGCACTTTGCACAAGTACACCTGTAACTCTAGTTAACAACTGCTAAGGTACATTTTATTAGAGGATACCCCAAACCCTTATCCCAGTGAAGGCAAACCTTGGCACCCCAGATGTTTTTTTTAACTACTTTTTTCCCCCATGATGCTCATGCACTCTGCAGTGTAGTTGAGCATCATGAGAAATGTAGTTCCAAAACATCTGGGGTGCCAAGGGTCACAATCACTGCCTTATCCTAACAGTGAAAGAATGGAATAATACAACCAAACAGTAACCACAAAAAGTATAGATTTAACCACTTGCCATCCGCGCTATGGCAGAATGATGGGCACAGCGCGGATCTCAATTCCCGGGAGGCCGTCATAAGACGGCCTCCCCTCTGCACGCTCCCTGCGCGCGCCCTGTAGGGCGTGAGCGGGGCGTGCTGTGATCACCGAGTCACTGAGACTCAGGTCTTACCATGTGATCAGCTATCAGCCAATGACAGCTGATCACATGATAAAAACAAAAGCTCGGTGATCGTTTTTTTTTTCTCCTCACTCTGACAGCGGAGGAGAAAAAAAAAAGCCGATCACCGGCTTATCTTAAAAGGGGCATTGGTCCCACCTTGAAATCCCCACAAGTGCCACCTGTCAATGCCCACAAGTGCCACCTGTCAATGCCCACAAGTGCCACCTGTCAATGCCCACAAGTGCCACCTGTCAATGCCCACAAGTGCCACCTGTCAATGCCCACCAGTGCTGCCAATCAGTGCCACCTAAAAGTGCTGTCTATCAGTGTAACCCATCAGTGTCCATCACTGCCACCTATCGGTGCCCGTCACGGCCGCCTCATCAGCGTACATCAATGACGGGCAAAAATTACCCATTTTATATTTTTATAACAAAATTAAAAAATATATATTTTTTAACAAAAAAAAAAAAATACAAAAATCGCAGAGGTGATCAAATACCACCAAAAGAAAGCTCTATTTGGGGGTAAAAAAATTATAAAAATTTCATTTGGGTACAGTGTTGTATGACCGCGCAATTGTCATTCAAAGTGCGACAGCGCTGAAAGCTGAAAATTGGTCTGGAAAGGAGGGGGGTTTAAGTGCCCAGTAAGCAAGTGGTTAAAGTGGGCCTGTGCTTTAGGTCCTCCCTGTCCCTTCACTTAGGCTGCTTTCACACTGGAGCGGTGCACTAGCAGGACGGTAAAAAAAGTCCTGCTAGCTGCATCTTTGGAGCGGTGAAGGAGCGGTGTATTCACCGCTCCTACCCATTGAAATCAATGGGAGACCGCGGGGATACCGCCGGCAAAGCACTGCTGCAGCGGCGCTTTGCAGAGGTTTTTAACCCTTTTTCGGCCGCTAGCAGGGGTTAAAACCACCCCGCTAGCGGCCGCATACCGCGGGTAAAACGATGGTTAAAGCAGCACTAAATATAGCGCTGCTTTACCATCACCGCCCGCACCGCCCCAGTGTGAAGCCGGCCTTATTGTCCTGTAGAACAAAATGATAGAAAACCTGTCAGGCAGTTCTTACTGGAAGGTCTCCCCTGTATTCCTGTCCTGCTGTTTACCCAGATCCTTGGAATCTCCCTAATTATCAGTCCCGTGGACAATTGAGAGGATGATCCTGTAAGGGGTACTGTAATTGGATAGATGTTGGCATCAACTGTATCAGACTCCGCCCTGTAGTTGAGCCCTAGACCTCCTCTGTAACGCAAAACATGCAACCTGTAGAATTTTTTAAATGTCTTCTATGGAGATTTTTAAGCGTAAAAGTGTGTCGCCATTCCACAAGCGGGTGCAATTTTGTTTCAAATCTTACTTTATTTCCATTTTCACATTTTAACCAAATAGAACTTTGCAGTTACATATATTATACATGTATTTACAGTTGTATCTGTTTATAGTTTTATATTCCTGTACCTATGCATGTTAATTATATATTGCTAATATTGCATTCATTCCCTCTTCCCATCGTATATCATTAAAACTTATCTAACAATCTATCATACTCTCTTCATTCGTACTGGCCTCCAACAGAAGAGAAAAAAAAAAGAGAGAAAGAAAAAAGAAGAGAGAGAAAAAAAAAAAAAAAAAAAAATTAAAAAGGGTCTCATTCCCTCCCCCCCCCCCCCCCTCCTCATATCGTCCGCAATAGCAAGGACGATATCCTATAATCCTTCCATTTTTGCCAGGTTTCTTTTATATGGTCTGTAGGATCTTCCTCTTTTATGATCCTCTCTTCCAGCGAACGCATATCGTCCATTTCTATTATCCATTCCTCGATTGAGGGTGCTGTATTATTTTTCCACTTTCTTGCTATTACTGTTCTAGCTGCGGTTAAGCAGTGTTTTAATATCCCTTTTCTTATCTTTTTAATCGTACCTGGTATCATTGATAAAATAGCGAGCTTTATATCTGGTTGTATGTTTATATCTGTCATCTCGCTATATATTTTGAATATTTTTCCCCAGAATATGTAAACTTTTGGGCATAAAAACCAGATATGTGACATAGTCCCAGTTGCTTTTTGACATCTCCAACAGGTGCTATCGTTTTCTATGTTGATTTTATACAGGTCAATTGGGCATTTATACCATCTCACTAGTAATTTATAGTTTCTTTCCTGGTGCCTATTGGATAGAGACATTTTGTGTGTTAATAAAATTGCTTTGTCCCATTTCTCTCTGGGTATAGCCTCTTCTATCTCTTGTTCCCATTTTCTTACGTATTTTAACTCTTGTATATTACTGTTTGAGATGAAATACTCGTATATATTGGATAGATTGTGTGTGGGTCTTTGTTCTTGTAGTAATAATGTTTCCAGTGTTGTAAGTGTTCTATCCAATATTCCTGTTTTCTCAAGAGTGTTTATATATTCCTGAAGCTGTCTATGTTGTATCCATTTGTGTGCATGTTCTCTACCCATGTCTTCCAGTCGAATAAGTTTTTTATTCTCCATTGTTTGAATAATTCTGATGCTATCTTTTTTTTCCCATTTTAAAAAGGTTTTGGTTTCGCTTGCTGGGGGAAAATCAGGATTGCTGAAGAGGGGTGTCATTGGGCCTATATATGATGACCCTATTCATCAGTCCGTCCCATGCTTTCAGTGTTGCTTCGATCAAAAGTGGCATCTCTTGTCTTAATGGTCTATTCTCTTTTTTTATCCATGGTAATATTTTTAAGTTTATGTTCATAATTTCTTCCTCTAGTTTCACCCATTGTTTGGTTCCTTTTTTATGAAACCAATCTAAAATCATAGTGATCAGGGATGCCTTAAGATATGTGGATAAATCCGGAAGAGCCAAACCCCCATCCTTTTTGCGTCTTATAAGGGTTTCCCTGCTAACCCTTGCCGGTTTACCCGCCCAGATAAAGCTGCCGATCAATTTTCGTAGGGTTTTTAATATGTTTTTTAGGGGAAATATTGGGATTGTTTGGAACACATATAATATTTTGGGCAGTATATCCATTTTTATAATATTTATGCGCCCTGTCCAGGAGAAAATCCCTTTGTTGTAGTTTTGGAGTAGTTTCGTTATTTTTTGTGTTAATGGGACATAGTTGTTTTCTTGGAGTTTTCTCATGTCATTGGGGATAAATATTCCCAGGTATTTAATAGTGCTATTTTGCCATTTAAAAGAGAAATTCCTTTTGAGGGTATCAATAGTGTTTGTAGGAAGTGAAATATTTAAAGCTTCTGTTTTGTTATAGTTAACTTTAAAATTACTAACTTCAGCAAAACTTTTAAATTATTTTATTAGATTGGGTAGTGTCACTATGGGGTTTGTAATGTATAGTAATAGATCGTCTGCGTATCCTGACAGTTTATATACTTGATCTTTTATTTTGATTCCCTGTATATCTTTATTTATCCGGATTGCTGTCATCAGGTGTTCCATAGTTAGGACGTATATCAATGGAGATAAGGGACATCCCTGTCTGGTTCCGTTCAGTATTGTTATCGTATCTGATAGTTCCCCGTTTGTTCGAATTTTGGCCGTTGGATTCTGGTATAAAACCAAAATTTTTTCTAACAATCTAGGGCCCAATCCCCATTGTTTCAATGTCTCTTCAAAGAATCGCCATCCCACCCTGTCGAACGCTTTTTCAGCATCTACTGCCAGTAGACAGGATGGGATGGCGTGTCTCTTAGCGTATTCGACTAATGTCAGGGTTTTAAAGGTGTTATCTCTCGCCTCTCTTCCTTCCACGAATCCTACTTGATCTAAATGTATCGTTCTTGGTAGTTTAGGGGTAAGCCTATTGGCTATAATTTTGGAGTAGATTCGGAGGTCTATATTCGTCAGGGAGATCGGTCTATAATTTCCACATAGTGTATGGTCTTTGTCGGGTTTGGGTATGAGAGATATGTATGCTTGCATACTCTGTGATACAAATGGCTGGGCTATAGATACAGAGTTAAATGTACGTTTTAAAATTGGGATAAGTAAATCTTTGTATGTTTTATAAAACCGTGGGGTAAATCCGTCGGGTCCTGGGCTTTTCCCTATTGTCAATGAGTCTATTACTGTTTGTATTTCAGTTTCTGAAAATTCGTTCTCAAGTTGTTCTATATCGCTTTCGGGTAGAGGTGGTATCGGGGTTTCTGTTATATATTGTTTTATCTTTTGATCAAAGTCTTCTGGGTTTTGTTTTGTTAGTTGGTTGGGTAGGTTATATAGGCCGGAGTAGAATATATGGAAAGTTTCCATAATCTTCTCTGGATCGTATGTCAATTCCCCTGAGTCTGTTTTAATTTTGGCAATTGATGTGATTCTTGTTTGTTGTTTTAGAGCTCTAGCTAATATTTTACCTGGTTTATTATCTTGGTGATAGTATAAGGTGCGATTTTTATCTCTAATCCGAAGTGATTGTTCATTTAATAGTGTTCTCATCTCTAATCTTTTGTCCGAGAGAACCATTAGCGTTTCTCGTGTTGTATTCTGTTTGTATTGTTTCTCTAGTTCCGAAATTTCTTGTATCAACTCTTTTGACCTGTTATTTTTCATTTTCTTTAATCTAGACCCATGTTTAATAAAGAGGCCCCTTATTATACATTTAAGGGTTTCCCATTGATTTGGGAGTGATGTATTGTCTTTTATATGATCTAATGTAAAATTCGATATCGCAGAGCTAATTTCGGTTCTACAGGGTTCATCAAATAATAAATTGTCATTTAATTTCCATGTGCCTCTAGACGTACTTTTATTTATTGTATCTATAGTTAGGTAGATGGGTGCATGGTCTGACCATATAAAATTCCCTATCTCGGGGGCAGAGGTTGTTGCAATCGCTGAAGAGTTTATCAAAAAGTAGTCCAGTCTATGGTATGTATCGTGTACCTGAGAGTAAAATGTATAGTCTTTTGTGTTTGGATTTATTATTCTCCATATATCTACTAATTGATATTGTTCTAGTAGTTTTTTAAATGCTCTTTTTTCATTTTTCTTTTGGGGTCCTGTCTTTGCTGTAGTGTCCATATTTCGATCTAGAACAAAATTAAAATCACCACCAATTATGATTGTCCCTTCTGCTTTAATCATCATCTTTGTTAGTAATTGGATACCTGTTTTAATTTGATCTATATTTGGTAAGTAAATGTTAATAAAGGTATATTTCTGTCCGTATATGTTCAATTTTAACAATATTGCTCTGCCCTCTCGACTTGTCCATTTTTCTATAACCTGATGAGGTATTGAGTTATGGATTACTATTGAGACACCTCTAGATTTTGAGTATGGATATGTGTCATGATACCAGTTGGGATACTGTCTATTCTGTATATTTGGTAGTTGATCCGTGTGGAAGTGCGTTTCCTGGAAGAGAATAACTCCTACATTTTGTTTCTGCAGAGAGTATAAAATTTGTGTTCTTTTAGTTGTTACATTTAGTCCCCTTGTATTAAAAGAGCAAACTTTAATGGTTGTCATACCTCAAAAACAAGGGGCCTAGAGGAAGGAGAAGGGAGAGAGCAAGAGAGGGGGAGGGGGGAAGAGAGAAGAAAAAAAGAGAAAGAAAAAAAAAAAAAGGGGGAAGTTTTTTTTTAAAACTTTTTCTGTTGTTCGCGTTCACTCACATCAAGAGCTGAGTGCTCTTTGGTGTCCCTAATCACTTGTAACTTAAAACTTTCATACCTTTAGCATTCTCTAAATGACTCGTTGAGTCTACCCTTACTATGCAAGTTCCCTAGTAGGGGGTATATAGGGATTTTCTTAGGTTTAGGACGTGTCCCTGGTCTGGGAATAGTTTAATTTAGGTGATGTAGGATTTAATGGGGTTTTCCCCTTGTCCCCCCAAGGGGGATAAGATAGGGTATGGGGAGAGGGAAGCAGAGAAGGGAGGAGGAGAGAGGGGGGGGAAGGAGAGAGGAAAAAAAAAAAAGGGTTTCCATCTCCCTCTTCCATCTCTGTCCCCCTCCCCTCCCCCCCCCGCCATCCCAGGTCGGAGGGAGAAAAAAGAATACTTTTTATGAGTCATATTATATATCACCTTTTGATATCGCTATTCATATTGTCCCTGTCTTTGGATGTTTAACCCTGCATCTTGTTTATTACTATCTTGACCTATTGTTGTTTGTATTCCTTATTTTTGTTCTCTTACCCTCCTCCCCTCTCCCTCCCCCCCCCCCCCTTAAAGTTGTATTAAAAAAAAAACTGACTGTTTATGTGGTATATATGCATCTTATCCATTCTATTGTTCCATTATTACAAGTTTGATATTTGGATTGTCCCCTTTGGATATAGTGTATTTTACTAATGTGTAATCTATACAATTCATTTCCTCTCCTCTTCGTTATGGGGATGGGGTGGGCAGAAAAAGGGGGGAGAGGAAAAAATAAATAAAAAAAAAAAATAAATAAAAATTTTCTCTCCACTGCCTTGACCTTTTCCCTCCTCACCGAGGAGGGTCCTTTTTTGAAGAGTAGAGGAAAATTAGATTAACTATATCCAATGGGGGCAAACCGGTTCACAAAAGCCCGTAGCTCATAGGTGTCCATTTTTCCAAGTACATTGCAATTTCACACATTTTTATCACATTTTTCACTATATTCTGACATGTTGTATTTACATTTAATTTTGAGTCCCCTTGACCCTTGTCTTCTCCCGAAAAAAAAAAAAAAACCCCAAGGGGGGGAAAATGGGGGAGGGGGAGGAGGGGGTGTTTCCCCCCCCCCCACCTACTCCCTCTATCCCCCTTGGACTCTCCCCGGCCCTTTCCTTACTCTCTCTTTCTTTTTCTTACAATTGATATGTGTATATTGTGTGTTGTGTGCTTGTATCTAATGTGTCAGTGTCATGTGTAAATAATATTAGTGTATTGGTGTGTGATCAGTATTTCCCTTCTCCTTCTACCCTTCCTTTCCAAAATCCTATATCAACCCCCAGAAGTGTAAGTTATTGTGTAACTGGTTATGCGGGGTGTCATATATATATCAGTGTAATTGTGTGATGTGACCTAATAAAAAAAAAAAAAAGGAGGAGAAACGGAGGGGTTTTAGCCCAATCCATTCTCTTATGTCTTAATCTCTTCCCTTCCCTCCCCTATTAACATTATTTCCTGACGCACCATGGCAGCACACACATTGGGTTGTGACTCCGCCTCCACAACCTGATAGGACTGGTTAGCTATAAGATTTGAAGAGGAGTCCCCTGCTGCATTCTCCTTTTTTTCCTCACCTGAATAGGACGATCGTTTTGACCAGAAAGATCGGTTAGAACAAAAAGCATGAACCCCCCTTACCGCTTCGCCCCACTAGGTTCAGCCTCTCCTAGCTGGAAGCCCTATCTGTACAGTCCTCTAAACGAGCTAAACGAAGGGAAGCCCCACTCTGGTGGTCTCAGGGGCTATAAAACATGGAAAATGCCTGACAAGCCTTAAACAGGTTTTAAACGGTATGCAGCGGCCCTCCTATTGTTCCTTTTCCTCTTTCTACTTAGCTGTCTATTTGTTACCTGCGCCTCACCCCCCTTCCTCGGCCACGCTGAGCCTTGTAGTTCCTCGGCCGGCTCACCTCCCCCATCATGGTGGCCGTACAATGCTCTCACAAGCGCCCAGGAAGTGACATAGGCACTATTCCTATGTTTGCCAGCTTCCAAAATGGCGCTGAGCGCCGCGGAACGCTATTGCGCATGCGCGGCGGTGACGTCATCACCCCCGCGACGGCGGCAGATTTAAAAGGCGGTCTGAGCCTTTTTTTCAGATGCAGGCTGCAAAACAACACTCTCCATCCTGGATTTCTTTGCTGCTAAACACTGCCCTGCCAGAATCCCGCTGCCCTAGTCTCTGGTAAGCCCCAAATGACTTTTTCTTACTATACCAGCACCTGCTGCTCATACTCTGCAATGACACCAAAAAAAAAAAAAAAAATCTTTTTTTTTTTCCCCTCCTTTCTTCCTTCTCCCCCCCTCCCCCTCTCAGGTACACTTTACACTCTCCTATGGAGGCCGCTGCTTCAGCAGACCAGCCACGAACCACAAGGTAAGGGGGCACCTGGCTAGGTAAGTAAGAAGAGGAGAAAAGAGAGCATTGCCACTAAAGCCTTTCTTTTTCTTTCTGGCAGTTCTGGCAGGTCATCGGGGTCATCACACTCTAAAAGGAAAGAGCGCTCCCCCTCAAGACATTCCCGCTCCCATAGGAGCCGTTCAAGATCCTCTCACCACCACAGAAGCTCGTCTTCCGCCCACCCACATCACGAGGGAGGGCATACACGTCCGGCACCCAACACATGCTGGGTGTGTGGAGCTCAAGCCCTACCGGGCAAATTAGCATGCCAAGCCTGTTTAGAAGAGGCAACCCGTGATAAGGAATCCGATGCAAGAGAGGCATCGAATATAATAAGGGAATCGGTGAAGGAGTCGATCATGCAGGTAGCAGCCTATGACCCGGTTGTACCTTCCAATTCAGCCTCTACCTCCTATTCCCAGCAAGACCAGGAAGACTCACCAGAGGAAGACGAAATATTACCACCTACAGCCTTTGACTTTGCGCTAATAGAGCCATTTGCGAAGTCAGTGAAGGAGGCGATTGGATGGGAGGAACAGACGGAATCCCCTCCAAAATTAAGAAAATATTTTCCAAACCTCAAGAAGGATCCAGAGACATTCCCGTTTATCGAGGAGCTCGACGAACTCATAAGAGACGAATGGCAGAAACCGGATAAGAAGCCAGGGCTGAACAATAGACTAAGCAAGCTTTACCCTCTGAGGGAACCAACGGTTAACCCCCTCATCCTGGCCCCGGTGGTAGACTCTTCGCTTATGCGGCTAGCACGCCACGTAACCCTGCCAATAGAAGACGCGGTGACATTTAAAGATGTAATGGATCGCAAGATAGATCTTGACCTCAAAAAGGCATATTCAGCGGCGGGAGGAGCTTGCAGGCCAGCGGTCACTTTGGCAGCAGTAGGCAGAGCTATCTCCTGCTGGACCGCCAATATAGAGAAGCTACTGACGGAAGCGGCAGATCAAGAAAAATTTTTATCCGCCCTGCAGGAGCTCAACTTGGCGGGGGAATTCGTTGCAGAAGCAGCAGTTGACGTGATTAGGTCCTCAGCAAGGGCAATGTTGGCCTCCGTGACCGCACGTAGAGCACTATGGCTAAAACCCTGGGTGGCAGACACAACCTCTAAGTCCAGCTGGTGTAGGATTCCCTACGACGGCGTCAACCTGTTCGGCCCCAAACTGGACGCAGCAATATCCAAAGTCACAGGAGGAAAATCGGGCCTTATTCCGTCGGATAGGAGGCCCAAGCAGAAGAACCCCCCTTTCAGACGCCATTTACCTGAAAGATACCGGGACGCAAGATCATATAAACCGGGCAAAGAGTTCAAGCGGAATTGGAGAAGCACACAGCCATCTTTTGTCAGGTTACAGAAGGCTAAGGGTACGACCCCTGGGGATCAACCGAAGTCCTTTTGATGCCACGCCCGCCCAGCCCGCAATAGTGGGGGCGAGGCTGAGGCTATTCGCTCAAGTATGGATGGATCATATTCAAGACCATTGGACGATTACTACCATTCAAGAGGGCCACAGGTGGAGGTTCAAGCACAATCCTCCTCGAAACTACTACAGGTTTACCAGACTTCCATCTTCAACTCAGAAACGCAGTCTCCTAGTCAAGTACATTACGGAACTGCTACAAAAGCAGGCAATTATAGAAGTCCCAAGGGAACAGAAGGGGGTAGGCTTCTACTCTCCTCTTTTCCTGGTCACAAAAAAGACGGGCGATCTGAGACCAGTGTTAGACCTAAAGCGTCTCAATCGATCAATACAAGTCGAATCCTTCAAGATGGAAAGTCTTCAATCCATACTACTGGCAATGGGGGTAGGAGACTGGATGCTGTCAGTCGATTTGTCCGACGCCTATTTACACATACCAGTGCACAAGACCTTCCAAAAATACCTGCGTTTCGCTATCGGCAATCAGCATTTTCAATTTCAAAGTCTCCCATTCGGGATTTCAACGGCGCCAAGAACCTTCACAAAGGTATTACTTCCAGTCATAGCACACCTAAGGGAGAAGGGACTCAGAGCCCTACACTACTTAGACGACATCATTCTCCTAGCAGACAGTCGGGAAACACTTATGCAACATCGATGCGTGCTAATCTCCACCCTCCAGCAGTTTGGTTGGCTAATAAACTGGAAGAAAAGCAGCTTGGTACCAACACAAAGAATGATTTTTCTGGGAGCAGAACTAGATACCAGTTCCAACACAGTGGGCCTTCCTCAAGAGAAGCTACTACCGCTCATCTGCAAGGTAAACAGGCTTCTGGCGGCAGATCACTTATCCGCGAGATCATGCCTAAGTATTTTGGGGTCGATGTCATCCACCTTCCTAATGATCCAGTGGGCGCAGTGGAATTCGAGGACCCTCCAGAATTCGTTCCTGAAACAATGGAACGGACATTCGATGAACCAGCGAATAGTGATTACGCAAGCAGTGAAGAACTCTGCGCGGTGGTGGACCCAAGCCTCCAACTTGACACGTTGCCGTCATATTGTACCCCCACTCCCAGAGATAGTAACAACGGATGCCAGCCTCCATGGGTGGGGAGCACACTATCAACACCAAGGGGCACAAGGCCGTTGGGCCTTCCGACCGCAGGGCACAGTCTCAAACGTCCTAGAGCTCAGGCCCGCATGGCAAGCCCTGCGAACCTTTGCACATCTCCTCACAGGGAAAAGTGTTCTTCTACGAATGGACAACACAGTAGCAGTGAACTACGTCCACAGACAGGGAGGCACCCGAAGCAATACACTCATGCAGGAGGTCCGGCCCATACTCGAATGGGCACAGGTCCATCTGGCGGATCTAAAAGCAATATATGTACCAGCGGCACACAACCAACTTGCGGACGACCTGAGTCGTGTGTTTGTATCAAACAACGAATGGTCCCTGAGTCACCGGGCCTTCGCTCTGCTTACACGTCGATGGGGAACGCCAGACTTAGACCTAGCAGCAACGCCAGAGAACAGCAAGTGTTCCCGCTTTCTAGCAAGAACAGCATACCCAACAGCAACAGGGATCGACTGCCTACATCACCCTTGGGATTTCCAGTTAGGATACATATTCCCGCCAGTTCCCCTAATCGCCAGGTTCCTGGCCAGATTGAGGAGCTTGACATCCACAGTGGTGGCAGTACTGCCGTTCTGGCCGAGGAGGCCTTGGTTCGCGACTGTGCTGCAACTCAACACCGAAGAGCCACTTCCGCTGCCTCTGTTCCCGGACCTACTATCGCAGGGTCAATTCTTACATCCATCCCCAGAACGCCTTCATCTGACGGCATGGAAATTGAGAGGGAAAGGTTGTTGGATCAAGGGTGCTCGCTTAGAGTAGTATCCACACTTCAGCAAGCCAGGAAAAAATCAACGACATATACAACAAAGTCTGGGAAAAATTCTCCACCTTTTCTCACCAACAATCCTGGGACCCAACATCCCCTTCAGTGTCTCAGATCCTTGAGTTCCTGCAACTAGGCCTAGAAAAGGGGCTAAGCTCTAGCACCTTAAAGGTCCAAGTCTCTGCCCTGTCCGCAATGACAGGAGTCAAATGGGCTTCAAACCCTCTAGTAGTCCAATTCCAGAAAGCATGCTTGAAGATCAAGCCTCCCAGAAAACCAATCTTCCCGACCTGGGATCTGCCAATCGTATTGGAAGCACTCTCAAGAGAACCTTTCTTTCCTTTGAATTCAGTATCCCTTTGGAACCTAACTCTAAAATTATCATTTTTACTAGCAATAACGTCAGCCAAGAGGGTCTCGGAATTACAGGCACTTTTAATTAAAGAACCACACCTAATTCTTTACCCAGACAGAGTCATCCTCAGACCATCGGATCAATTTGTGCCCAAGGTGGCATCTACCTTCCATTTTGGATCAGAAATTAGCCTTCCAGTACTACTTACCAGTGAGGGGAACCCTCACCCCTTGGACGTTAAGTCGGCCATCTCTGCCTACCTGGAGATTACCCACACATTTAGGAAAACGGAGCGACTCCTGATCATACCACAGGGCACAAAAAGAGGCCAGGCAGCATCCTCAAGAACGATAGCATCCTGGTTAGTAAAAATCATAAAGAAGGCATACTCCATTCAACTTCTCCCGATACCAGAAGGATTGAGAGCCCACTCGACGAGAGCAGTAGCGACCTCATGGGCAGCATATTGTAAAGTTTCTCCAGAGACTATCTGCAGGGCAGCAACCTGGACCTCAAAAACCACCTTCATGGCTCACTACCGAATAGACCCGGCTCAGTTAACCACAGCCGAGTTCGGAAAGTCAATCATCCAAATGAACACATCCATACCTTGTACTTGAGTTAATAAATCCTTTTGTTGCAAGCACCCACCCATGTAGCGAGTTATTTCCCAATGTGTGTGCTGCCATGGTGCGTCAGGAAAATGGAAAATTGTATACTCACCTTTCCGTAATTTTCCTTTCCTGACGCACCCCATGGCAGCACACAGAACCCACCCCTCTAAGGTAATAGTTACTGAGAATGCAGCAGGGGACTCCTCTTCAAATCTTATAGCTAACCAGTCCTATCAGGTTGTGGAGGCGGAGTCACAACCCAATGTGTGTGCTGCCATGGGGTGCGTCAGGAAAGGAAAATTACGGAAAGGTGAGTATACAATTTTCCATTTTCCCCTTTATCTACTGTGTACCCGCAGTATATTTTGTGATGGTTGTTGTTTGTGCCCCATTCCTTTACCTCCCTCTCCCTCCCCTCTCCCTCCCGTCTCCCCTTTCCCTTAAAAAAAAAAAGGGGGGGGGGGAATATTATTATATTTTCTATTTAGAGTTATTGTTTTGAAAAGTTTTGATATATCTGGGCCCACAAAGGCAGTTCTATCAGAGGAAGTCCCAGGCGGTTGAGAAATTCTTGAAGATTTTCAATATCCCGAAACACCGTTTTCTGACCGTCTTGGTACACTATTACTTGAAAGGGGGATCCCCATTTGTAGAGGAGTCCCTTCTCTCTCAATAGTCCCAGTAGTGGTTTCACCGCTCTTCTCTTATTTAATGTGTGTTTAGATAGGTCTTGTAAAAATATAAGTTGAGCTCCCTCATACTTGAATTCCCTTTGTGTTCTTGCTGCCATCATGATGTTTTCTTTGGTTTGAAAAAAGTGTACTCTACATATTATGTCTCTGGGTCTCACTTGATTGGGGTCTCTGGGTCCTTGAATTCTGTGTGCTTGGTCGATCTCTATTACTGTGGTCTCAGGTTGTTGTAATAAGATGTTGAATATGTACTGTAGTATTTGTTTCAGGTTCTCGGTGCCTATTGATTCTGGAAGTCCTCTTATTTTTATATTATTACGTCCATTTCTATTTTCGAGCTCGTCTGTTGAATCCCTTATTTGTTTTATTAATCGATCGTGTTCTATTATTTTTTCTTCTAGAGTGAGTGTTTTCTGGTCAATCGTCAGAATTTTGGCATCTATGGCATTCATGTGCTCTTGGGTATCTATTAAAGATGTTTTCAGTGAGTTTATTTGTTCTTTATATGTAGTCTCTAATCTGTAAACATAATTATCCATATCTTCCTTAGTTGGTAGTGATTTTAGGTGTGTCTGTATATCCCAGTTAGGGCTGTTAATCTCACTGTATCCATTATAGGGTGTTGTATACTCCCTGTGGGGCTATTGTTGAGTGGGAGCTCCGGGCTCATACTAGGTGAAGCAAAGTTCAGTTCGGTGGGAATCTCTGCGTCTTGTTGAGGCGATATTAATGGCTGTTTGAAAAACCCCTTTATGTCTGATTTCTGTGCAGATTGTGGCTTAACCGGATTTTTTGTTGTTCCACCTGTAGATCCTCTTTGTTTTCTGGGTGTGTGTACTTTTTGGTGGCATCCTTATAGGAATTTTATCAGTTTCAGAAAAAATAGTGGAAAGCAAAAAAGGGGAAAAAAAAGGGGGGATAAAAAAAAAAAAAAAAAACCCTTTCCTCCCAAGAGAAAAAGGGAGGGGGAATGTATATTCCACTAATCGTATATTTTATGTATATGGAATGTTATTCTTTGAGTAGTTATTGAAGTTTTTCCTATATCTCTTTTAATCTGTCCGGTGGAGGGATATCTCAAGAGTTTCACTTTCCTCACCTCCAATATTTTATTGGGGTACCATTTAATTCCTCTTTTAGCCGTCCAGTTTCTTTAGGTTAGATTTTTTGCTATATTCCTTGTTATATATCAGGGAGATTTACCAGATGTATCAGGAGTGTCCTTAAAGGGTGTTCTATGTGATTATACGGTTGTTTATTTAACCTTTTTATGGTAAATTCTTTCTCTCTACGGGAAGGTTGTGTTTGAGTACTTTTTCTGTAGATTTCTGTAGGTTCCACTAGAGTGTTCTGCCGTTTATTCCCCTAGTACCCCTTGTTATACAATTAGTTGTTTTCCCATATCCATAACATAGTACACATCCAAAGGGAAAAAAAAATTGGAAGAAAACTGGGTTTTTTTGTCGGTCCCCTCCGCTTTACCTTTAGTCTGTAAGATATGTGGGGTACTTATCTGCTGGTTCCGTTAGTTCTACACGGCTACTCTCGGGAATCGTTGTAGAGATCTCCGCCTCGTGCACTCACCACAGCCGCGGTCACAGCAACGCTGGTCCCCTGTGTTACCTTCCCCTTTCTCCTGTTCCCCTCTCCCGACGCCGGAGGGCATCCACGCCGTTCGGGTCTCCCAAAGGCAGTGCGGTATCTCAGTGTACCGAGTCGTGACGAACCGTTGAATGCCGTATGGTTTGTATGGCCTGTGTCCCGTTCGGTGTATCCCGATCTCGGCTGAAGAGGGGTCTCAGCCAGCGCTCCGGGGACGCCCCGCCTCTGCCACTGCAGATGATGGATTGCTGAGAAATCTTTGTATCTCTCCCGATAAGTCCTGAGTATGTCCCAGAGCTTTTCACAGAGCCTTTCACCGCCGTTTGTGCTTCCAGCGAGCCAGCAAACCAAGCTGTAGAAGTGTGTCCTTCGTTAGCTGTGGTCAGAGCGGCATATCGTCAGCTTTAGGGAGGGTTAGTGGGGGATCATCTGTGATTCATTATGGTCAGCTGCTGGTAGTTTCCCAAACCAAGGAGGAGCTCCCTCACTACACGTCCATCCTGTTCAATCCCCTTCCCCCCCTGGCACAAAGCATTTGGAGTGCGGGTGCAATTTTGAAGCGTGACATGTTGGGTTTTAGTTTACTCGGCGTAACATTATCTTATCTTTCACAATATAAAAAAATGGGCTAATTTTACTTCGTCTTATTTTTTAATTAAAAAAAGTGTATTTTAAAAAAAAAAAAAAAAAAGAAGTGCGCTTGTAAGACCGCTGTGCAAATATGGTGTGACAAAGTATTGCAACGACTGGCATTTTATTCTCCAGGGTGTTGGAAAAAAAATGTATAACGTTTAGGGGTTCCAAGTAATTTTCTAGCAAAAAAAAAGTTTTTTAACTTGTAAACAACAAATCTAAAAAAGAGGATTGGTCCTTAACCGCTTGCCATGGCGTGGCTCTATAGTTCTGGGTGGGCGTCATATGACATCCGTCCATTTAAACAGGGAACGCGCGCGATCGTGTGCGCGCATCCCTGCCCTTCAGCGGTGACGAACACTGCTCGTCACCGACGCTGGTAAACAGCCGCCGGCCAGCGGCTGTTTACCACATGATCGGCTATGATCCTTTCACAGCCGATCACTAAATGTCAACAAACAGAGGTAACGAGATGTTACCGGGTTCTCCTTCTCACACACCGATCGTGTGTGAGAAGGAGATTGTGGCAACATCTCGTTACCGCTTACAGTGTACACCAATCACACTGATCGCCCCCCTCTCCCCAATAAAGAGCACCACCCATCAAAGTACCTGTCACAGTTCATCTGAGTACCTGTCAGTCCATATGAGTACCTGTCACAGCCCATATGAGTAAAGAGTACCCGAGTACCTGTCACCAGCCCATCAGAGTACCCGAGTACCTGTCACCAGCCCATCAGAGTACCCGAGTACCTATCTGCAGCCCATGCCTCATAGAATATACGTTGGCGTTTGCTTTCCAAAATGGGGTCATTTTGTGGGTAATTCCACTGGGCTGGTGCTCAAGGACCTTCAAAAGTGTGATAGGTAGGAATGAAATGAGATGTGTCATTTAAGCTCCTAGAATGCCTGAAGGTACTACTTCAATGTTGGGCCTCTGCATGTGGCCAGGCTGTGTAAAAGTCTCACACGTGGTATCATAATACCCTGGAAGAGAAGCAGAATGTATTTTGGGGTGTCATTTTTGCTATATACATGCTATGTGTTAAAAATATCTTATAAATTGACAACTTTGTGTAAAAAAAATTAAATAAAACGCGTTTTAATTTTTTTTCTACATTTTCCAAAAACTTCTGGAAAAAAAATGAACCATTCAAAAGACTCATTATGCCTCATACATTATATGTTGGGGTGTTTGCTTTCCAAAATTGGGTCATTTTTGTGGCAATTCCATTGTCCTGGTGCTCCAGGGCCTTCAAAATTGTAATAGGTGGTTGAGAAATGAGATGTGTCATTTATGCTCGTAGAACGCCTGATGGTGCTACTTCAATGTTGGTCCTTTGTATGTGGCCAGGCTGTATAAAAGTCTCACACATGTGGTATGGCCATACTATGGGGTAGCGGGTGTCAGCGGATAAGCATCCGCTGACACCCGCTATTGTCCGCCTCCGCAATTGTCCAATTCTGCAGACGGAGGAAAACCCTAATTTTTTTCATTCGTCTGCAGAGCGGATCGGATGAACACGGACAGACGGTCCGTGTTCATCCGATCCCCCATAGAGGAGAGCTGAGAACTGACAGGGCGGTCCCTGCACAGTGTACAGGGACCGCCCTGTCATCAGCCAGCTCAGCGGGGAACAGCGGTGCGATCCCCGCTGAGCAGCGGATCTTCACGGGGCGGATCATTATGGATCCGCCCCGTGTGAAAGAGCCCTTAGGGCTCTTTCACACGGACGGTCCATATGTCTGTTTTGCATCCTTCCGTTTTCGGATGCTAAACGGACATACATGTATCCCTATGGGATAGCGGGTGTCAGCAGATGAACATCCGCTGACACCCGCTCTCGTCCGTGCCCGCTATGGTCCATTTCTGCAGACGGAGGAAAACCCTATTTTTTCATCCGTCTGCAGAGTGGATCGCCCGATCTACCATAGGGGAGAGCGGCGCTGTGACAGGTCCGTCCCTGCACAGAGTGCAGAGACAGACCTGTCATCTTCCTGCACAGCGGAGATCGCTCCGGCGATCCCCACTGAGCAAGCGGCTATCCACGGGGCGGATCTGCACTGATCCGCCCCGTGTGAAAGAGCCCTTACACTAATTTGGGTTATTTTTTCAAAATACATCGAGCAGTATAAATTTTGGCCAAAATATATGAAGAAAAATTACTAATTAGCAAAATTTTATGACAGAAACAAAGAAAAAGGGATTTTTTTTCACAACATTTTTGGTGTTTTTTTATTTACAGCACAAAAAAAACCCCCACTAGTGATTAAATACCACCAAAAGAAAGCTCTATTTATGGGAAAAAAAGGATGCAAGTTTAATATGGTTACAGTGTTGCATGACTGAGTTAGGCCCCTTTTCACACTGTGCCACCACCGGCTTCAGCTGTAAATTGTGCTATTTTTAGCGCTGCTTTACCGTAATTTTAGCAGCTCTTTTCGGCCCTAGGGTGGCGGTTTTAGCCCCCCCGCTAGCGGGCGAAGTGGGGTTAAATCCGCCCGCAAGCGGCGTTTTACTGGTGGTATCGCAGCGCTGCCCCATTGTTTCAATGGAGAGCAGCGGTGGAGAAGCGGCGAGTTCACTGCTCCTTCACTGCTCCAAAGAAGCTGCTGGCAGGACCTTTTGTGAAACCCCTCGGGCTCTCACACTGGAGTGAATGGAGCAGCTGTTTTAGGGTGGTTTGCAGGCGCCATTTTTAACGCTATAGCGCCTGCAAAACGCTCCAGTGTGAAAGGGGTCTAATTGTCATTCAGACTGTGAGAGCGCTAAAAGCTGAAAATTGGTCTGGGCAGGAAGGGGGTGTAAGTGCCCTGTATTGAGGTGGTTAAGTGGGTAATGAGTGGCACAGAGCACTATCACCAGTTGGACTTCATATGGTGTCTTTTTATTCATTTCAATAAGTGTTATATGATCCATCTTGAAAATGTGCACAGATTAAAAGTGCTGCCTTCTCTCAGAGGGCAGAATGAGTTAAATACCGTAATTGTTTCTTTTTATTATTTATATAGAGTGCTCCTTTAGGGCCACTAGCTTGTTACTGTTGAGCAAAACAGAGTGGATCCTTTGAGAACACATAGTAGTAACATCTAATGTTTACATATATTACTGCTATACAGGGATTAAAAGCGTTTTTTTTTTTAAACAGACATAAAAATTTTGGGGTTGCCCAGAACAACATGCTAGGAATAGGAAAAACTTAAAATGTATTTAATATACAATTCTCCATTTTTAATAATTCTCCAAGTTTAATAGCCTCTGGATAATTATTGTTTCACAGTTCCGCACACTTCAGCGTCAGGAGAGTACCGCTACTCTGTTTTTTCTGACACCTTTAAAAGAGAAATCTAAAAAAGGTATAGAAGAATAAGATCCAATGATTATATGTAATCGCTTTTTTCTACCGTTTCCCACTTGTATGCGTCTCCCTGGTGAGTTAATGAGAAAACCTCTATATTTTCCAGGTTGTTGTTGTAAGCAGTCAAGGTAAGATAGATGGCTGCCAACAAATAAGGCTTTAAAAATTCAAAGCCCATGCTTAAAGTGGAACTTTAGTGCCCAAAAAATAAACAATTGCCAGCAGGCAGGATTTTTGATACAGAAGAGACAGACATACTCCGTCTCTTCTGCATTAAAGTTGCTCACCTTATCTGCACTGTACACTGAGTTGCATAAGCACGGCTAAGTGTACAATTTTGGCAATGCCAAGAAGACTGAACTCCCATTTTAGCGCAAGAGTGATGTCATCTCAGGCCAGCAAATGAAAAATAGCCAGGGATTGATAACCAAAAGCATGTCAGTCGGCAGGGATCTCCCAGACATCACAACATTGGAGAGAAGGGAGCATAGTTCCATTTTAAGAAATGTGGCAGGTCAGGTAACGAAATATGTTACAGTGTTTTCACGTGGCACATGTGACCCCCCCTCCAAGGATGATCTCTGAGCTTAGAGGAAGATTTCAGCACCACTGACATACAGTATATGCCATAGACGTGCGGTGTGGTCAGTGACTGGTGAGGCCCTGGCTAGTATCAGAGCCAGATACACACAGGTTACATACGCCGTGATCGTTAGAGCGAGAGCAATAATTCTAGCACTAGACCTCCTCTAACTCTAAACATGCAACCTGTAAAAAAAATTCAATCGTCGCCTATGGAGATTTAGAAGTACTGAAGTTTGGCGCCATTCCACAAGTGTGCGTAATTTTAAAGTGTGATATGTTAGGTATCTATTTACTCAACGTAATATCTTTCATATTATACCAAATTTTTATTTTTTTTCTAATATCGGGCCAATGTTAGTGTATCCCCCCCCCCCCCCCAAAAAAAAATGCATAAAAAGCGGAGCTCCACCCGATTTTAAGATAATATATCAAGCTGATTAAATACATGTCATAATGTAAAAAAAAAAATTTTTTGTTCTACAGTACATTTTTTTTTTCTTGTCATCTTGTCTAGTTCCTGTATATGGTGATTGCGGATATGGATGGGTATAGAGCGGATATTTCGTGATATCCTTTATCCGCACCGTCTCCTGGGAGCTTATGTCATAATTCCCAGGAGTCAGTGCGGCGGCCTGGCACGAGTTATCGTGTGATTGGCATCACAGCGGGGCGGGACTTCCGACGCCGCCGCCCGTTGCGATGGCAACCTGAGCTGTTGACGGCGCTCCTCTTTACAGTTACTGCGCATGCGCGAGATCGGGGATACGCGCCGTGCATGCTGGTCGATCAGCGGCACTGTACCCCGGAAGAGGATGCCTGTGGGCTTCACATACCCACAGGCAAGATGAGAACCGGCTCCAAGAACAAATTAAAAGTTGATTTTACAATAGAAAACTGACATCTTTAACCCTGAAAACCTGGAACAAGTGAGTTATAAGTTTTAAGGACATCATTTTTGTGATTGTACTAAAAAAAAAAAAAAAAAAAAACAACGTTTAGGGCAGTGGAACACTGCTTTAAAAAAATTACTGAGCAAATACCGTGTGACAAAAAGTTGCAACGACCACCATTTTATTCCCTAGAGTGTCTGCTAAAACAAATCAAAAAAATATTTTTTTTAATATATATATATATATATATATATATATATATATATATATATATATATATATATATATATATATATATATATATATATATATATATATATATATTTATATATATAATATATATATATATAAAATGTTTGGGGTTTCCGAGTAATTTTCTAGCAAAATAATGATTTTTTACATGTAGGAGAGAAGTGTCAGACTTGGCCTGGGTGGCAAGGGGTTAATTACCATAAGTACACCACACACCCAGACTTGTCATCACGTGAGAAGAAACTCACTCCTTTGGGGTTAAACTCAACAGAGAGCTGATAAAATCAAAAAGCATCACAAATATATCTATCTTTTTGTTGCCACTTCTCGGGAATATCCAGACTCTGCTAGTATTCCTATTAGGTGTGGGCAGCTCCAATAAACCAGGATCATGTGAGAAGATAAAAAAAAAAAAAAAAAAAGAAAAGAAAATCACATATCGTAATCCTGTTTGATTTACTTTATTGAAGCCAAAGAGAATTAATGAAGCATTAAAAGCAAACTGTAGCGTTGCCACCGATCGCCAGTTACAGGGAGACATCAGCTTCAAAAAAGGACCGCCACGCTTGGCTGCTTCCTGGTGTTTCCAGCTATCGGTGACCCGCAAACGTCATCACGGAGATCATGCAGCTGACGTGTTTCGTCACTTCCGACTTCAACTGAGGGCGTGACCTCCACAACATGCCATCTCAGTTTAAATAGAACGGGCGCATGGCTCGACTCATTAGTAATCAGGATGTAAACAGCTCCTCCCACACATACACCACAACTGATGCTGCGTGCAAGGAAGGTGCCTGATTTGTCCCTCTGTCCCTCATTCTCATTCCTCCTCATTTGTACCTCATTTTGGTCTGATCTATATAGTTGGATATAAAATGCACTTTTTATCTATCTTAAAGTGTTTTCCAGCGCTAAACCTTCCAATTTCTAAAGCCGCTGAGCATCCTTCTGTTTCAGATAGGCTAGGTCTGTTCAGTGATGACCTCTCTGCAAGAGGTAGATTTCCGGGTCCATAATCATCTGTAAATGCACATCTTCATGTGGTGGTTTGTTTCCAGGCTCAAAGATTTCTGTAATTGTAGTGGAAAGTATTTTTTTTTTTTGTGAATCTTCCCTTTGGATTGGCTACAGCATATATTTTGATGATCTAATAGTTATAAACTATTATAATGCTGTTATTTAACCACCTGCTGCCCGCCCACCGTCATATGACGGCGGGACGAAGCAGCTGTTGATCTGGCCGACGTCATATGACATGATTTCCTTTGCGGGCACTAGGGGGCGCACACGCACGCCGGCCGCGTTGCTGGGGACCCAATGCACGTGCCCAGCGGCCACGATGTCCACCGGGCACACGCGATTGCCCAGTAACTGAGCAGGACCGTGGATCTGTGTGTGTAAACACACAGATCATGTCCTGTCAGAGGAGAGGAGACCGATGGTGTGTCCCTTGTACATAGGGACACCGATCGGTCACCTCCCCCAGTCAGTCCCCTCGCCAAGCTAGGACCACCCTCGATTTTTTTTTTAAATGTTCATGGCCTCACCTGCCTTCCCTGTCTGTGCACCCCTGGTATATGCACACAATGATCACTCCTCTTAGATGGCACTTCTCTTACTGCGATTTCCCAGAGTGGAGCAAATCCTAGGAAGGAGCACTAAAAAGGAAACTATAGCTAGAGATATCTGAGAAGCTGGAGTTTGGCTTGGTCCGTTCATGGAGCCTGGTGTCTCACAATAGGAGTCTATGCTGTATTTTCTCTACAGCCGAATAGCAAAAAAGGGGATCAGAAAAAAAAAAAAAAAAAGAAGGGGTATATACCCCCGCTGCCACCAACCACTAATGGTAGTTTGTGGCAGAAGGGGTATATATCCTTTCTGCGCCCCTTTTTTTTCTATTTGATATTTGGATGTGGCATTTTGGAAGTCCCCATTGTGATATTCACTACAGTAGAGTGCTCACAAATCACAGGATCCCAGGAAAAGCCCCGGGTCCATGGCACTTCCTGCCCACTGTCACACGGACTGGACTGTCATTCTAATGCCCCAACCACCCACACACAGGTTTCCCCAGTCCTAGTGAGCCAGAGGGGAGGGAGGGGAGGGAGGGGAGGAGGAACAGAGAAAGACAACTGCAGAATGGATTGTTAGGGCTGTGTTTGCAGCCACAGTGAGCCAGAAAGCCCTGCCCACCGCCATGGACAGCAGAGGAAAGTGTAGCAGAGAGAACAGACTGCTGGGAACTGCCTGGAACTATGGTGGATGTAGTCCCCAGGAGACAGTTCTCTAGCAAGCCAAGGACTGAATGGGACTACAAGTCTAGGAGGGCAGAAAGCTACAGAAGAAAAAAAAAGCCCAGAAATCAGAGTAGTCGCACATAGGATGTGAGAGGTGATCAAAAAGACTGTGCTGCCGAGTTGTAGGGCTGCTTGCCATGAGTGTTTGCCAGGGTGTGTGGAGGGCACAGCTGTTGCAGAGATCCAGTGAGCATCAACAGTTCTGCAAGAGATTATCACTACAGGGTCCTAATTCATGACACCAGAGAGCGGGAGGAGGTAGGGTTGCCACCTTTTCCACCTTTTCTTTAAGTGAAACCTGAACACTTTAGCGCCGCACAGGAATTTTTTATAGTATAAACTATACATATATTTTACTATTAAATAACATTTCTAATCATATGAAGTTAAAGAGGTGTGTCCCTTAAAAAAAAAAAAAAATTAAGTCAGTAGCTACAAATACTGCAGCTGCTGACTTTTAATAAATCAGACACTTACCTGTTCCAGGGTCCAGCGATGCGGGGGGGGGGGGGGGTTGTCGAAGCTCTGCTAGCCCCCGATCCGCTCGGCGGCGCCGGCATTGCAACTGTGGGCACCCACTATGCATGAACGAGCGGCGCCGCACGCCCTGATTGGCCGCACAGTCATCTGGGACACGTGACAGATCCCAGCCCTTCCTGCGCCGAGGGGAAGTGAGGTCACCAGCCCAGGCTAGGCAGAAGGCAGACTACGAGGGACCCCCTAGCAACAGGCATTTAGGAGGTATTTTTTTTCCAATTATTTTTTTATTTTTGGATTTTTAAGCCTTTTTAGTTTTTTTTAGTTTGGCTTTACTTCCTCTTTAATTCTATTTTTTTTATGGTGTGTAAACATGTATCATGGTAAATAAAAAAAAAATATTATAAATAATATATATATACACACACATTATATATATATATATATATATATATATATATATATATATATATATATATACATACATACATACATACATACATACATACATACATACATACATACATACATACATATATATATATATATATATATATATATATATATATATATATATACACACACACACACACACACACACCATACATTTGTGCAGACATGGGGACCTCCAGCCTCAGAATGACCAGCTGGAGATCCAAGATGGGTTCAATTGATTTTGTTTTTCTATATTTAGTAATTGCAGAGCATGGGAAAGCCACCCTTAAAATTATTAACAGCAGGTCTCTAGTAGCAAGAATTTCTTTTTCAAACACAACAGAGATAATTTTAGGTTAGCTTTGACAAAAAAAGTTGTTTAAGAATCCTTTGTCTTTATTATAAACACATAGTGTATATGATGCAGGCTTTTGGGAGCCGCAAGAGGTTACTTTGTTGGCAATAAAAAAATGTAGCCTTTATTTCTTATCAAGCTGCTCTTTTAAACTCTGGTTTAGACTTTCATAGACAAGACATATGGTTCCAATATTTATTGGACTTTTTATGACCTTAAAAAGGACAAGGAGTAAAACAAATGACTAGCAAGCCATGGAACTTGATTTCCGGAGGATGGAAATTAGGTCACCTTTTATTTTATTTTCTGCTGCTGTAGTAAGCTGTGTTTTAGTACAGGATTTCTCAAAGCTTAAACCTAGTACTAAAGTTTTGGTAAAATAAAACAAAATGCATATTGGCAGTCAATTTTCATAATGGAATGTTAATAAAGTCTCTGGTTATACCCCGTACTATACAATGCTTTCCTCCCGCAACCCTGTACAGTGCTACCAGGGCCCGCTTTTAATTGACGCCTTTTAATTGTTAAAGTCTGACCACTCGGGCGGCGCCCGAGTCACCGACTTGTCAGTCCGCCCCCTGTACAGTGCTACCAGGGCCCGCTTTTAATTGAAAGTCTGACCACTGATAACCGCGCCTACTTTAACTACCTTAGACCCGCGCTATAGCCAAATGACGGCTACAGCGCGGATCTATTGTGCCGGGACGACGTCTATTGACGTCGTCCCGGACACGAGCTGCCTGCGCGCCCCCTGAAGGGCGCACGCGGCGCGCTCTGTGATCAGCGAGTCTGTGAGACTCGCTGGATCACAGATCCGAGTAAGGGGTCGATCCCGACCCCTTACCACATGATCAGCTGTCAGCCAATGACAGCTGATCATGTGATAACAGAGCCGGTAATCTGCTTTTTTTCCTCCTCGCGCTGACAGCGCGAGGAGAGAAAAAAAAAAAAAGCCGATCACCGGCGGCAGTGAGAGTGACATCAGTCCCTCTCACTGCAATGTGCCCAATCAATTGTGCCCACCTTTGCCCCAATAAAGTGCCGCCTACCAGTGCCCACAGTGCCATCTCTCAGTGCCCACAGTGCCATCTCTCAGTGCCCACAGTGCCAGCGCTGCACATCAGTGTCACCTGCCAGTGCTCATCTGTGTCACCTACCAGTGCTCATCAGTGCCCATCAGTGCCACCCATCAGTGCCCATCAGTGCCACCCATCCGTGCCATCTTTGTTGTCCCCACCAGTGCAGCCTATCAGTGCCCACCAGTGCAGCCTATCAGTGCCCACCTGTGCCGCCTCATCAGCGCATATCAATGAAGCAGAAAAATTACCTGTTTGCAAAATTTTATAACAAACTATTAAACATGATTTTTTTTTTTTTTAATTTTCCATCTTTTTTTGTTTGTTTAGCAAAAAATAAAAACCCCAGCTGTGATTAAATACCACCAAAAGAAAGCTCTATTTGTGGGAAAAAAATGATAACAATTTCATTTGGGTACAGTGTTGTATGACCGCGCAATTGTCATTCAAAGTGCGTCAGCGCCAAAAGCTGAAAATTGGTCTGGTCACGAGGGGGGTTTAAGTGCAAAGTAATCAGGTGGTTAATGATCACTGCAAGAACTTGCTACACCGAGAAATGATAACTACAATTTAATTACACTCAAGTTCCTTGTTCCTTGTTATATTCTTCCCTGTTTTTTTTTTTAAGTGGCGGTTCACACTGGAGCGGCTTCAAACTCATCCGACTCTGAAGCCGCCCTGCACACCGCGACCTCAGCGCGGCTTACAAACAACGTCTTTAATAGAAGTCAATGCAAGCCGCTCCGAAGTCGCCCCCAAGTAGTACAGGAACCTTTTTCTAAGTTGTTTCGCTCCCATTAGAACTGTTCCATTGCACTGCATGGGGCGCGACTTGTCAGGCGGCTAAGTCGTCTGACAGGTCGCCCCAGTGTGAACCGGTGTTCTGCCAAGAACTGTCCCCCCATTAGATAGTGTCTGCCCAGTACTGCGCAGGTGCATCACTTGTGCAGTAGGGAGGACAAGGAGACGCCGAAAGTCTCTGAAGATGAATGGCACCTGCGCACTTGATAGTACCCTCTGCCCTAAGGCCAGGTTCAAGCCCCGCCATGCAAGTGGACGTACGGTAGATGATGTAAAACAGCACCTAGTAACAGGGCCGCTCGCCACGCTTCGGGCACGGCCTCGCTGCGCTCGGCAATTTTTTATTCTAACTCTATGTCCACTTGGATGGTGGGGCTTGAACCTGGACTAAGTGCTCAGGCGCCGTTCATCTTCGGAGACTTTCAGTGTCTCCTTGTCCTCCGCAATCGCAGTACAGGGCGGACACTATCCGACGGGGGACAGTATTCGACACAATACTGGAACTAAGGGATTTTTATTTATTTATTACCATTTGTAAGCCAATTCATTTGTTCTTTTGGTAACGATATTTAAAAAAAAAAAAAAAAAACACAACTTATAAAATGCCTTTAGTTTATTGCTACATAAAACTTTTACCCAAAACATAATTTCTAATGATTTATTACAGGACAATTTACATAATACAAATATTCGTTTCTATTCACAGTAAAACTTATTTTCAGATGATCAAAATGTAAAAAAAAAAAAAAAAAAAAAAAGTTTTTGCTTTTATTTTGAAGGTAAATTACAGTAGGCAATAAAACAAGACACCTTCAAACAGAAAGTCTGCCACCCATCTCCTACAAAATAAAAACAAATCCAAGATGACAAGGTTACTGCCATTTGGAGGGCCCACAGCTTCACATTGTGAAAATGACTCTTTTCACCATAAAAGGGGAAAGCTGATTCTCCATTTCAAAATATATCACAATTTTATTTTTCACGACCTCAGAAGCGTCATTCAGTTGTAAATAGGATTTCCCAGAAATCCCTTTTTTCCTCTTACTGGCTTAATTAATGTCTGCAATGATAGCAAGCAGCTTCACGGGCAGTCAATGTTCTTGCTTGGAACACAATATCCTAACACTTTCTGCACGTCTTTGAAAGACTGTGTAGGTGGTATCCTGTATTTCTGAGAAAAATGCACTTCGGTTTTTGGCTTGCTGATTTTTTTATTTATATATTTTTTTTTACACTTTTTTTTTGCGTATTGTATATATTTAGTACCTTTATTTAAACAAGATGTTTTCGATACTGATACTGTATAAAAACTCTTTAGGCCCCATGCACACGAGACGCAGATGCAAACTCTGCTGAACGCATGTTTTACAAAGCAGTTTAAAAACGCGTGTTTTGCTGTGTTTCCATGCCGCGTTTAGCCCCGTTTAGCCCAGTTTGCGTCTATAAGCGTTTGTAAAGATAACATCATATAGACTCTCCCCAAGCTCAGAAAGCATGTATTATTAACTATTTCTGCCAATTTGATCAGAGTTAGCAGCAGAGAGAGCAGTTCTACACTTGCATTTGCCTCTCTTTCTGTGTTTTTTTTTGGAAATGGATCCCATATTAAATATATGTCAGGAAATGCCTCTGATGTCGCTCTTGATGAGGCAGCAACGTCGTCGCAAATTTGCATGAGAGGTCCAGAATCAGAGCTCGTCGATATTGGACCCATCCGTTGATGGCACAGCGAATGTCCGTTGGGATATTTCACAAACATGTATGCATTTCACAAACATGTGTGCATTAGTGAGTATATATTCTCTATGAACTATCTAAACTAATCACGACATCTTAAACCAATTTTTCTAGTATTTTTTATGGTTTACCATCATATTTCTGAGTTTTCTGGTCCAAAAAGGCTTATAAACGCAAACGCGGCTAAACGCAGGTGCCTTTTATTTATTTTTTCGGAAATTCCGAAAAAAATAAATAACTAATAAAAAAAGTTAGAAGAAGGGGTATTTCTCTTTCTATGGTAGATTTCATCTCACTTCCCATTGTCTCCCTCCATTTGTAAGTCGGAGGTTTGTAACTAGGGGACCACATATATATATATATATATATATATATATATATATATATATATATATATATATATATATATATATATATATATATATATATATATATATATATATATATATATATATATATATATATAATTACCCTGAACAGGAAATGAGAACAAAAGTGTAAATGGAGTCACAAAGGACTTTGCCTACTCCTGCCTACCTTGCATGTATAAAGAACAATGTGAAACCAGTGGTGTTGTGTCTCTCTCATGGTGAAGGATTGAAGAGTGATTTCCTGGCCAAACCCCAGCTGATATACCCGACATCCGGGGAGGGTCCCCGCCTGCGTCATACTACACTTTGTGGGCTGGATTGGGCAAAGATACGGATCACACGTCCAACAGGATTGCCGGACACGGATCCGGACCCACCCGCCCTAAAGCTTAAGATGGATACAAATCGTCCATGCCTCCAAGCATCACAAGGACACGGCTGGCAGGGTGCTGTGCATGGCGCCGTTGCACAGAAGGCCCCCCCCCCCGCCACCACCCAAAGGGGCAGGGAGGGGAGGCACTGCCAGATCATTGTGATTTAATTAAATGACATATTGCTTCACGGACTGGAGAAACACTAGACTAATGCCCTGTACACACAATAGGATTTTCAGACAACAAAATCCATGGGATTTTTTCCGACGGATGTTGGCTCAAACTCGTCTTGCATACACACGGTCACACAAAGTTGGTCAGAAATTCCGAACGTCAAGAACGCGGTGACGTACAACAAGCCGAGAAAAGTTCAATAGCCAGTGCTGCTCTTCGGCTTGATTCCGAGCATGCGTGGCACTTTGTGCGTCAGGATTGTGCACACACGATCAAACTTTGTGTGTCGGAAATTCCGATGGAAAAAGTCCGATGGAGCATACACACGGTCGGAATTTCCGACAACAAGCTCCAATCGCACATTTTCCGTCGGAAAGTCCCATGGTGTGTACAGGGCATTACAGCTGTAGTTCAGAGTACATTTAATCCTGTATTGTAGTTGGTCTCACATAAGATAAATTTAGTGAGTCTAATGACAAACTGTTAGTATCTGGTTGAAGTGTGAACTACCCCTTTTTATCAGCGGGTTCAGTTTCAGTCAATACACCGGTCCTCCTCAGCAGGATCTATGCTTTCACAATCAGAATCCGATGATTTAGTCATTACTGCCTGAGAACTAATAGGCTTTGAAACCAACTGCTGGGACAAGGACAGAGATACAGATGCAATAGGCAGGGATTCTCTAATTACTTTACAAGTATACCTAAGGGATAAGGAATTTTCCTCATTAACTACTTTTTGAATAGACGCATGACAGAGTTTCTTAGTATAAGTAGAGGAAACCGTCTTAGTGCACACCCTATGGGTTCTTTGAGGCTTACTATTACTTTTTATTGTCCATGGCTTTTTTTTATGGTGAAGCAAGCAGAAATACAGCATATAATGCTGTTGCAACAGAAGCACAGACATATTTAAAAGGTTGATTTAAAAAATAAATAAAATAAGATAAACACACAGGTCCTGGATAAAAATCTATTATTTTTATAAATTTTTTATTTAATTTGAGATTTTTATCAAATTTATTTGAATAAAATGCTTTTGGAGTAAAAATCTAAAGATAGTTTTCCATTTCAGATACATTAATAATTGTGTATATTCAGCATGAAATGGAGCTTAGTTACTGTATGTAGCATGAGGATGTATATTCTGTAATATTTGCATTTTTGGTAAACTCATTCAATGACTCCAAGCTCTGCAAGCCGAAATAACATACACTGCATTGATGCTTTCACACAATTTCACAGTAACCATGAGATTAAAACAAAGTTCAGGAATATTCCTTTATCCCATTGCTTTGCAAATCTATGTACACTACAAACTGTATGATTGAATCGGTTCTGATATCGCTGTTTTACTAACCTGGCAGCTTATTATTCTAAATAGGAAACCTTCATTTTGTTTGCAAATATTAAAGATCCCAACTACCAGCAAGAGCATCTGTCATTTCAGATCCATCATGGCAGTGACTGTTAACGGCATCCACTCACCTGCTGCCGCCATGTCCCTCACCTTGTTGTGTCACTGCCGCATCACCAGCCATCCCATTAAAGTGAATGAGACTGTCGGTGAGTCAGCAGTGGGTCAGAGGAGGAGCTGCTGCAGGACAGATGACAGTTGCTCTTTCACCACTTCAGCCACGGAAGAATTTACCCCCTTCCCGACCAGAGCACTTTTTGCGATTCGGCACTGCGTCGCTTTAACTGACAATTGCGCGGTCGTGTGACGTGGCTCCCAAACAAAATGGACATCCTTTTTTTTTGCCCAAATAGAGCTTTTTGGTTGCATTTGATCGCCCCTGCGGTTTTTATTTTTTGCGCTATAAACAAAAAAAAAAGCGTCAATTTTGAAAAAAAAGCATTATTTTTTACTTTTTGCTATAATAAATATCCCCAAAAATATATAAAAAAAAAAATAAAAAAACATTTTTTCCCCATCAGCTTAGGCCGATACGTGTTCTTCTACATCATTTTGGTTTAAAAAAAATAAATAAATCGCAATAAGCGATTATTGATTAGTTTTCGCAGAAGTTATAGCGTTTACAAAATAGGGGATAGTTTTATAGCATTTTTATTCATATTTTTTTATTACTAGTAATGGCGGCGATCTGCGATTTTTATCGTGACTGCGACATTATGGCGGACACATCAGACATTTTTGACACATTTTTGGGACCATAGTCATTTATACAGCAATCAGTGCTATTTAAATGCACTGATTCCTGTGTAAATGACACTGGCAGTGAAGGGGTTAACCACTAGGTGGCAGTGTAGGGGTTAAGTGTTCCTAGGGGCGCGTTACTAACTGTGGGGGGCCGTGGCTGTGATTTAGTGAACACTGATCTCTGCTCCAATCACTGGGAGCAGAGATCGGTGTCACTAGTTCCTAGGCAGAACGGGGAGATGCCGTTTACTTCCGCACCTCCCTGCTCAGCCGTCCCGTGAGACAATTGCGGGTATCCCCGCAGCGATCGAGTCCGCGGGACCCGTGACCGGACTCACGGGTGTCCCGACCGGCGCGCACGCGATGGCACGGCGGCAATCTTAAAGGGGACGTACCTGTACGCCCTTTTGCCTGTTCGTGCCATTCTGTCGACGTACATCATCGTGCGCCAGTCAGGAATCGGTTAAGGCAGGCTTCATTCACACCACTTAGGTTCTAGTGTGCATTTCTACACACAGGAAATGTGCAATTTGTTTTGGATTTTGCATCTTTCGGACATTCGAATGCATCCGAACGTCCGAAGAAAAAAAAACAAAAACCAATATTAAAGAAATAATGAAAATAACAAATTCATTGGGCAAGACTCGTTAGGTCTATTGAAAAAGAAGAAGATCAACTCGGGGTAAATCTTACAGCCCAATCAGCTGTTTAATTTTGTGCTGGAGGTTGGATTACTGGCAAAGTGCATTCCTGAGAACTGAGTGAGAAGGGTGTTGTATTTTAGCAGAGGAGACTAGTTCCGAGAAGCAGCAGAAGAGATATTGTCATTGTGCGTTAATGGTTTTAAGCCCTCAACATCAGGTTCCTCCCGGTACCAGCAGCAGCAGCAACACAGCACAACCACTGGCAAAGTGCATTCCTGAGAAGGGTGTTGTATTGTATTTGAGCAGAGGCGACAAGTTTTGAAAAGCAGCAGAAGAGATATGGTCACTGTGTATGTTAATGGACTCCGAAAACTTTCCGAATTGTTATCACAAATAACAAATCATGCGAAAAGGAAACAAATAATATAACGTCTCAATGCGTTCTAACAAATATCTATACTCTACAGAAATAACAAATTATCTGAAAACGAATGAATGTAACATAACAAATATAACAGAATAAAATTAAGTTTATTTTACAAATAAAAAACGAAACAAAAACAAAAAAATGTCCGTTGTGCACAAGTCTAATGACCATTCACCCATTCCAACACAGTGCTTTATGGTCTTGTCTACACAGAGACTAGGTGCAGCGAGCACCTGCAAAATGTCCTTGCTTCGGCATGTAGTGTAGGGTGACCAGACATCCCCGGTTTCCAGGCCCCGGACTGAGCATACTGTCCCCATAGGTGGTCTGTCCCCAGTTTTGTCCCCAGATTGCAGGGCCGATCCTGGCTGGGTGATCCATAAGTTGGGGCAGAGGGGAGGCACCCAGGGTCAGTCCTACCATGTGGCTGTCTCGGAGGGGGGGGGGGGGGCGGGATTACACATAGTGGGGATCTCCCACTTAACCAGCGATCAGATGAAGTCCCGCCTCCTGGGCCGGTTCCTATGATAGCAGCACACTGATGACGTCTATCATAGGAGGCAGGACTTCGTCTGACGATAGCAGCCACACCAGGTAAACGGGATAATCCGACTGCTCTCCTATTCACACAAACAAGGTCTATAAAGACATTGATGAGCGAGTTTAGGGTGGAGGAACTTGACTGGCCTACACAGAGTCCTGACCTCAACCCGATAGAACACTTTTGGGATGAATTAGAGCGGAGACTATGAGCCAGGTGCTTCTGGAAAAATGGTCAAACATTCCCATAGACACACTCCTAAACCTTGTGGACAGCCTTCCCACAAGAGTTGAGCTGTTATAGCTGAAAAGGGTGGGCCATCTCAATATTGAACCCTACAGACTAAGACTGGGATGCCATTAAAGTTAATTTGCCTGTAAAAGCGGGTGTCCCAATACTTCTGGCAAGATAGCGTATAGATTTTTTTTGGTTACATGTTTTAAGTATTAGAGGATGTATTAACTGGTTATGAAGTTATTTTGATGATATATCTTAACTTAAATGTAATCATAACTTTTTCAAAAGGTTTAGGCCTGATTCACACCTATGCAGATTGCAGTTTGCATATTCCAGGTGCATTTTTCGTTTTTCAATACAGGCTTTTGATCCATTGAAGTCTATGGAACCAAAAACCATAAAGTCCCTGGCCCTTTCCATAAAATGCACAGATGTGAACTACATCCATAGGAAACCAATTAAAAGAGGAAGTAAACCCCGATGGGTTTTACTTCCTCTTTTGCTCCCCGCAAGGCCTACAAATTAAAAGCGATGCATACTAGCCCATTATGTGACACTTACCTGCAAACGAAGCCCACGCTGTCCCCTGTGCAGACCGCATCCATCTTCGCCCCTCTTCCCTCCGGGGGCCGCGGACTCCGGCTCTGACTGGCCGGAGCCGCGTGACGTCACTCACGACACACGCTGGGGAAGAAATGGCACCTGGTCCGTTTCTTCAAAGCGCATGCGCCGATGACCACATCGGCGCACTACAAGTGAAGTCTCCTAAATGGCGCATGTTTAGGAGATATTTCCATTACCTATAGGTAAGCCTTATTCTAGGCTTACCTATAGATAAAAGTAAGACAAAGGGGTTTACAACCACTTTAAAATGGACTGTAATGTGTTTCTGCAAAACTGAAAACGCACTAAAAAAAAAAAAAAATGCATAGGTGCGAACCAGGCCTTAAAAGACACTGGAGACACTTAAAATTTAGAGTTGGGGACTACAGAAAACGGGGTGCCTTGATGGGGCCTGTAGCTTACGCATGTATTTGCAAATGTGTGCAGACGAAACCCGTTTTAAATGCAAACTGGATTTTTCCGACGGGAAATGTTCAATGTGAGCTTGTTGTCGGAAAGTCCGACCACGTGTATGCTCCATCGAACATTTGTTGTCGGAATTTCCGCCAACAAATGTTTGAGAGCAGGTTCTCAAATTTTCCGTCAAATTTTTCTCAAAAGTCCGATCGTGTGTACACAAGTCCGTCGCACAAAAGTCCACGCATGCTCTGAATCAAGCAGAAGGAGCCGCACTGGCTACTGAACTTCCTTTTTCTCGGCTCGTCGTTAGTCTTGTACGTCAACGTGTTCTCACGTTTGGAAATTTTGGCCCAACATTTGTGTGACCGTGTGTATGCAAGACAAGTTTGAGTCGACATCCTTAGAAAAAAATCCACGGTTTTGTAGTCGGAAAATCCGATCGTGTATATGGGGCATTAGACAGGTTAATTTGTTTGGTCACAGACTGGTTGGCAAGTTCAGCTTGAAAATTTCTTTGGTTTTGTTTGATATGTGTCACCCTTGCAGTGCTCCTTGCTGCATAGATCAGTTATAGGCGGGGGCAGTGGCCAGTTGTGTGTATTCCTAATCAGGGGCAGACTGACAACTCATGGGGCCCCCGGGCAATAGGAGATTATGGGGCCCCTGGGCAATAGGAGGAGTTTATGGGGCCCCTGGGCAATAGGAGGAGATTATGGGGCCCCCGGGCAATAGGAGAAGATTATGGGGCCCCTGGGCAATAGGAGAAGATTATGGGGCCCCCCGGCAATAGGAGAAGATTATGGGGCCCCCGGGCAATAGGAGAAGATTATGGGGCCCCGGGCAATAGGAGAAGATTATGGGGCCCCCGGGCAATAGGAGAAGATTATGGGGCCCCCGGGCAATAGGAGAAGATTATGGGGCCCCCGGGCAATAGGAGAAGATTATGGGGCCCCCGGGCAATAGGAGAAGGATTATGGGGCCCCCGGGCAATAGGAGATTATGGGGCCCCCAGGCAATAGATTATGGGGCCACATAGTATACACACACACACACACACACACACACACACACACTATACAGACACACAATATTACACACACAGTATACACACACACATACACACACTGAAAAGGTACTGGAGAAGCGGGGCAGCTATAATCTTTTTTTTTTTTTTTTTTTAAAACACAGATTTTTACATACTGTCCCTGGTTTTATTGAGGCTGGCAACCCTGATGGGGCCCCTTAATGGCATGGGGCCCTCGGTCAGTGCCCGAGTGCCCGAATGGTCAGTCCGCCCCTATTCCTAATCTATTATTAGCATGTTCTCCTAAAATGTCCTAATTTGATAAATTGCTCTCTATAATAATTTAATGTACTACAGATCTCATTCCAAAGAAAAGTTCTTCTATTCCCACATCACATTCCCTTCTAAAAAGGGCAGAAAGACTCTGAACTGCTGTGCTTAGCGGTAATGACCATGTTCCCAATAAGCTTGGCTACACACTGAATTATACCTTTTTACCCACATGCCAAACTTTTAGAAGCACTTAAATAGAGTGGCGTTAAATATACACAATTTAAAGAATTGGTGGCAATAAAAAGCACAGATTGTACGGTGTTATTTTGATAGCAAGAGCCTGTACACTAGTGTAGTCATGCCCCGTAGGGGATAATATACAAGTTAAGGCGCAGAGAACTGGAGCAATGGGTATCCCACAGTATTAAAGGATGGATTTAAATCCATATGAATGTATGCACAATAATGGTAGTGTAGCAAAAGTCCATAGTCTTATGATATATTTAAAATATATTTAAAAAGTCCAAGGACCAAACGGGGGGTGGTGATGAGGGGTCCAACACTCAGGGCTGCCATCATGGGGGGGGGGGGGGCAGAAACCATGTTCCAATACTCTGAAAAAAGACACAAGGGAAGAGGTGCCTCTGGGTGTAGATGTAGGACAGGTTTAATGACTTCACAAAATGTGAGTTGCCTGTATATATAAATTGTTATTAAACCTGTCCTACATCTACACCCAGAGGCGCCTCTTCCCTTGTGTATCATGCCCCCATAGGGGGTTGCTGAAAGTTGTTGTTCACCGCTGAAAGTTGTTGTTCACCCGCCCGATGTCCATCTTAAAGTCACTCAGTAACACAGACCAGTTCATAGCTTGTTTTGTTTTATTGAGAGGATTACACTTGGATGGGTATGGGGGCATTATGGGATGCCCAGGAATTTAGAACAAACAATTGTAAATTGTAGCTAAATCAATTGGGACTACTATGTACACACACCTCAATCTTCTGTCCAGCACTTCACTCGCTGCAGACGGTCGCTCCTTGGCACTAACTAGCACCACGTGGGTAGGCCTGACACTGCTCCAGCCAGGTCTCAATGAACTGCCTTTTGCGGGCAGGGAACTTGGGACCCTGTGGTGTACAATAGTCCAGGTGCTAGCTGTCCTCTTCTCAGCTACCACTCCCAGATAGCTCTCTTCGGGCCTTGCCAGCCACCCTGGCTGCAAAGAGCCCTTTCCACTACCCTTCTCCACTGGTTCTGCACCCATCTCTCAAACTGCAATCTCCCAGTTCTCTCAGGCATGCCTCCACAGTCCTCCCGACTGTGCTCGCTCACCAGGACTCCTGGCTGCGACCAGTAGTGCTCCCTTGGAGATCCTTAGTATTCTCTCCCACTGTCCCCTCTCCTGCTCTCTCATGTGCCTCCGATTCCAGGATTTCCAGCCCCAGCCCATGGTCACCCCCCCAGACTGGGGAGATGCCCGTGGGTTTGACAGCCTATACACGCTCTCACTCCAGCTCTTCCACCTGACAACTCCTCCCCAGCTTGGCTGACCACAGGTATTTAAGGAGAATGTTTTGTATTTAAGGAGACCTGCCCCCTGCCAATCCAAATTGGGGATTGGTCATGTCTTCAATATACCCCAGACTGCTACACCTCTCCTCCCCTCCTCTCCTTCCAGGACCTTCTAGAAGGAAGAGGGAGGTGATGTAGGGTTGCCACCTTCTCTTCAAGCCAAACCCGAACACTTTAGCGACTCACAGCGAAACCATTTTTTAAGGGGGAATGCTGTGGACTCTGATGTAAAGGGGAACTCTGATGCAAGTGGGATGTTTGGTGAGCAGAAACCCCCTTACATCAGAGTTCCCAGCATTTCCCCTTAAATCAGGGTTCCCAAATAGCCCCTTACATCTGAGTCCCCCTTACCTTAGTATATTGACTTGCTCAGAGGCAAGAGAGAGAAGGGAAGGTGGGGGGGGGGGGGGAGACTTCAGTAACAGACATTGGATGTGAGCTCACTCACCCGAGGATGGAGGCTCGGGTAGCGACACATTTTATCGACACGATGTATCTGCCAGTTGCTGAACTTCAGATTTCCAGCCCACACATCCCTTTCCTGAGGACCAGAACACTGGGGATTGGAGTGTGTGGTCAATCCCTCTCTCTGCTCCTGTCCATGTATGGGAATGGGTCCTGTGCACACCCCTATGCACTCGACGATTGTGGTACTCGGTTACTTGGGGAGCCAGAGTCCATTATGAATATTGTGTCCGGGTTTCAGGGGGTCTGAAACCCAGACACACGATTCAAAACCTGAACTGTCCGGGTGAATCCCGGACAGGTGGCAACCCTAAGGTGATGGTGATGCCACCTGTCAGTCACCCAATTCTCCCTGAGCCACTAGAAAGAATATAAAATTAAATTATATTAAGGGGGAAAAGAGTAGTACATTTTCAGTAAGTGTAGACTGTTATAATGTTAGTAATTAAAGCTGAACTTCAGCCAAGCCGCTAAATACACAGATAAAATACATACCGTATATACTCGAGTATAAGCCGAGTTTTCAGCACATTTTTGTGTATTTGTGTATATAAAATACCAAATAGAGCATAACTCTACACAAGGCCCACTTGCAAAAATGTATTCCCATGCAGACTGGTTTAGACCACTGGGCTGCAAAATGCAGGAAAACACACAAAGTAGTGCAAGCAATATAATTTCAGATCACACTGCGCCAAGTCGCTTGGTAGTGTGGTACCATGTGGGTTGGTGGCCACAAAACACATCATTTGGGGAGCCATTAAGTAATTGGCACCCGCTCCACATCCCTGTAAATGATCATGATGTATTTTCTCTGCTACCCGCGGCTGCACAGTGAGGGCGGAATTGCAATGATGCAGGGCGGCGGTAAGAGATGTCATCTCTCTGCTCCACCAGCCTGCTGACTGGCCTGCCCGCACGCCCACTCACCGACTGTCCTGTTCGCCCGCTCACCCGCTGACTGGTCCTCGCACTCATCCGCCAGCTCGCTGAATGGCCTGCCTGCTCATCCGCTGGCCCATCACTAATTTCTTGGGTGGGGGGGCATGCAATCCCCCCTTTGCCCCCCCCCCCCCCCCCGTTACTCCCCGGTCCTGGTTGATAGCAATACAATTTGTAATCCAAGTGAGTGTCACTTGTCCACAGTGTTCAAAGTGTGGTTCTTAACAAGGCAGTGGAATCTGTGGGCATAAGCCCCCCCTCACCAATCCGGATAGACCTCGGCAGCCTCCCAGCAGATGGCGGTGCGTCCATAAAGGGTGAAGGAGAGCCCCCCTCTCCTGTCACTCTCTAATCACCATAGATAGATTCATGCATTGCATTTCGGCCCGAACCATTCGCCCATCCATAATGAGGTCAGCTGGTAAACTGCTTCCTGTGTCTTACGTCCCAAATCTACATACCAGAAAGTCTCTGAAGCTTTCTATTGAACACAACAAGGGCTAAGGTAAGGCCTTATTCTGAAAACCAAAGAAAGCTTTTATTTTTCTGCAACCGAGGTGCAATAATGATAATTTGATGCATAGGGGAGCTGGATTGTAGAAAAAAAAAAAAAAGTCTCTGAAGCTTTCTATTGAACACAACAAGGGCTAAGGTAAGGCCTTATTCTGTTTAAAAAAAAAAAAAAAAACGAAGAAAAAAAAAAAAAACGATGAAGCGGCCGTTTAATGGCAACTCACTCTGTGAATTCTGAACTTACCAGTGAGATCTTTACTAAGAGACATTACATGCATATTGTGTCAAAGCTTTTCCAGGCCAGACTGTGCACCTCGCAGTCGTGCTTGCTGATGAATGTGTGTTCAGTTGTTCTTTGTGTTTTGATCTCCTAGTTACAGTGGCGCTCCATTGTAACTATGAACAATATTACCCTGCAAGGACTCTTCCTTCTTTTGTTCCTCCACTAAGAGATTATATATATATATATATATATATATATATATATATATATATATATATATATATATATATATATATATATATATATATATATATATATATATATATTTTTTTTCTTTTTTTTTTTTTTTTTTTAGACATGCAAGCAGCGGGATGCAAAGCCAGCATGACAGAGTATTAGATGACTAAAACTATAGAAAAAAAAAAAAAGGTACCACCAAGAGGTGAAAAGGAACTAGAGATGATCCATTGTTTTATAATAGTGGCATCACAAAGGATGGTTTGTGTAAGATTTAAACAGCTTGCATGGGGACAAAATTTAGACATTGACATATGATGCAGCCATTAAAGTGGTTCTAAACCTTTAAGGTTTTTCACCCCAATGCGTTCTGTGCATTAAAGTGAAAAACCTTTTGTGCTGCAGCTCCGCTGCCCAATGGCTCAATCAGAAGCTGTGACACAGGAGCGGGGGGCTGGGCCAAGTCCCCAGATCTGTGTCAATAGACACAGCAGCGGGACTCGGGAGTGAGCAAGCATGGGTTCCCCCAGGGAAAACGTCTTTCCCCGGTGTGGCACCGGATGAAGAGGAGGGGCCTGGAAGCCCGGCGAGGGACCCCAGAAGAGGAGGTTTGGGGCTGCTCTGTGCAAAACCATTGCACAGAGAAGGTAAGTATAGGCATGTTTGTTATTTTAATAAAACAAAACAAAAAAAAAAAAAAAAGAAGGCTTTAATAACACTTTACCAGTTTTGGAGGTACAAAAATAAAAATGTTTTATTAAAAGTTGATTTACCAAGTAGATACATTATTACTGCTTGATCCTGCCAGTAAATCAATTATTTTCACCCGTCCTGTAGCAGGACAAGCTCAAGTTCAGCAAAAGTGACAGTTACAAGGATTGGGACAAACCACAGAACACAGATAGGGGTGCTTATAAAAACAAGAAAGAAGGTTTGGGGGGCGTGGTTTGGTGCCGAACCTGAATGGACACTTGATTCCCAAGCTCCTGTGCATGGGGATCTAAGCTCAAGCACAGCCAAGCTATCCACTGCCAGACATGGGGAAAAACTCGAGGGATCCCTCCCCAGCTAGATCCCGCTCTTCCAGGGGGTCCAGAGTGCAGATAAGCCACAGCATACCGGAGATCTTCCGGTCCTAGGCATGCAAGACCCGGGTCGGGCCTACACGAATGCTGCACGCTCCTCCAGTCTAAGCCCCTCAGGCATAAATCACTCCCAGCATCAATCCTCAGCTGCCAAAGCTCGTGCCCCACAACCACTAAACATGCAAGACCTGCGTTCTGTGGCAGAAGATTTTAAAGCCACACTTGCATCAGTCATCACAGAGCTAAGGAGAGATGTCCAGTCGATGGCAGTGTGGCTGGATGACAGAGGAAACAACAACCCTCCATGATATGGCCATCCAACAATTGCAAGCCTCTTCTCACTCCCAAGCAGCATATGGAAGATTTGGACAACCGCGGACGCCGCCACAATATACGGGTAAGAGGCATCCCTGAAACAAGCAGATTGCAAAAGCCCCTTTAACCATCTTTAATCTCTTAGGCAGACCTCCTGAAACGCCCATCGAGTACAAACGCTTGGACAGAGCCTTAAAACCCAGAAGCAGAGACACTGATCACTCCAGAGATGTTATATGCTGTCTCGTTAACTTTAAAAACTAAAAGAGGAAATCCTACATAGGGCCAGAGACCGTTGCTCCCTACTCTATCAGGGAGCAGATATAAAGCTGTTCCAAGATCTCTTGCCCATTACCCTCCAGAACAGAAGAGACTTACACCCGTTTCTTGATCTCCTGTGCACTAAAAGGGATCCAATAGCGGTGGAAATTCCCCTTCTTTGCCTCCTTTTGAGGTTGCACGGCAAGTCTGCGTCTACTGGAGGATTTACCCGCTTTCTGCAAGACACTAAATCTTCCCTGCATTGACATTCCAGATTAGTACAGCACCCCTCAGCCTCCACGTATGAGAAGAACCACTTCCACATAAGACGCAGCAGCTCTACTTCACCAAGGGAGGCCAGTTCCTCCGATTTCTGGCTTAACATAATCAATAGCCCAACAGCCTCTCGGGCTCACAGGAGAGCCCGCCATGAAAGATCCGACTGAGCAACTTCACTCTTCTCTTCCCATACCTTCCAGTGCCAACTGTTCAATACCAAAAGAGGAACTTCCCTACGACACCTGTTGGTAGTACACAAAACAACCAACATATGGCGATACTGTTTACACAAGAGATAACTTTTTCTTCTTTCTAGTGACTACTCTCACTAGCTGTGCCTGACAAATTGAAGAACTGTTCTTCAGAAGTCTGAACTATCGCAAGTGATATCACTTCCACCTGAATTGTAAGCCTAAACTTCACCTCAAGAGACCCCTCCTTGTTTTGATTTTATCCTCCAAGTGGATTGAGCGGTCTCGAAAGGTAAAAGACACTTAGTTAAGGCCAATCAAATGCCCTTAACCATTTGCTGCACGCCCACCATGAAATGACGGTTGCGATCGCGGCCGCGGCCACGGCCACGCCGTGTAGCTAGGACACGGCGTGTCCAATCACAGCCGGTCACATGTAAAAACGGAGATGCCAGTAATCGGCGCTCCTCGCCTCACACTGAAAGAGTGTGAGGAGAGGAGAGCTTATCAGCGGCATCTCCTCACAGGGGACAGCTAGGTCTGTAATCAGTGCCCTGATTACAATTAGGTGCCCACCAGTTCCAGCAATGTGTGCCTACCACTGCCAGCAATCAGTGGCCATTAGTGATGCCAGTCAGTACTGGCTATCAGTGCTGCCCATCAATGCCGCTTATCTGTGCCACCCATCAGTGCCCATAAGTGCGGCATATTCGTGCCTCCTCATCAGTGTCACCTAATCAGTGCAGCCTATCAGTGCCCATCAGTGCAGCCTCATCAGTGCCCATCAGTGAAGGAGAAAAATTACTTATTTACAAAATCTACTGACAGAAACTAAGAAAAACTTTTTTTCAAAATGTTTTATTATATAAAAATAAATAAATAAATAAATAAATAAAAACAGGTTTGATTAAATACCACCGAAAGAAAGCTCCATTTGTGTGAAGAAAATGATAACAATATCACGTGGTTACAGTGTAGCATGACCGTTTAATTGTCATTCAAAGTGTGACAGCGCTGAAAGCTGAAAAATGGCCTGGACAGGAAGGGGGTGTAAGTGCCCTGTATTGAGCTGGTTAATCATACAATAGACTGGACATTGAGATCAATATACTCATATTAGTGGGTATACATCCTTAAAGGGCAGAATTCTCACTCAAAATACCTTCCCCACTCTTCCCTGGTCCTTTCTTTTCCCCCCCATTTCCATGCTCCTTCCTGTTCTCCCCCTTCTCCCTCTCCAATCCCCCTACCTTCCCTCCAACCCTAAATATCCCTAAAGGTATTTTATGTATATATTTCCTTGATCTACTGACAATAGAATTATCCTTAGCCAAGTTAATTTAATGTCAGGATTGTTATCCCAAAGGTTGCCTAAACGATTACTTCTGAGGGATGATGTCGCACAGATTCCAACACTCTTCTTATAAGAAGAATATTAGCCTGCTTTGCTTATTCCACCACCCCCATTCCTAAGTTTAGGAAAAATCATCACTTAACGTAGACGCTTTTTAAATACGAACTTCAGACATTTTTTTTTCTTTTCTCTAGCCACTTTCAGACCGGACCATTTTGCTGGCTTAAGACCAGACCACCTTTTTCGATTAGGCACTGCTTCGCTTTAACTGACAATTGCGTGGTCGCGCGACGTGGCTCCCAAACAAAATTGACGTCCTTTTTTCCCCACAAATAGAGCTTTCTTTTGGTGGTATTTGATCACCTCTGCGTTTTTTATTTTTTGCGCTAGAAACAAAAAAAGAGTGACAATTTTGAGGGGCGTGTTACTGTGGGGGGTGTGGCTGTGTTTTAGCGATCACTGATCTCTGCTTCAATCACAGGGAGCAGAGATCAGTGTCACTTGTTGCTAGGCAGGGTGGGGAGATGCTGTTTACTTCCGCATCTCCCCGTTCAGCCTCCCTGTGAGATGATCGCAGGTATCCCCGCGGCAATCCAGTCTGCGGGACCCGCGACTGGACTCACGGGGGTCCCGACTGACGGTGCACACGCAATTGCACAGCGGAATTTTTAAAAAGGGACCTACCTGTACGCTCCTATGCCTGTCCGTGCCATTCTGTCGACGTACATCTGTGTGCGCCGGTCGCTAGACATGACATCTGTGCAATATCACCCCTCTTTCAGATGCCATATTAGAAAAAGATGTTACAAGTTTGTTTGAATCCCATATTATATTAGATAGCTATTCCACATCTCTCATGTTGTGCCTTTGAGATATGGTCATTCAAATGGTTGGGAAAGTCTCACAATAATCAGACCCAGCCAATGGGTTAAACATGTGTACCTGATCAACTCACCTACAATGATTTGCATGGTATCATCACCCCATAACTTGTAGGGCAATACCCATAAAAATCTCTGGCCATCCCATCCCAACCCAAAGTTGTGTTAAGATGTGCTATACAGTCGACCATAAACAGGGAGTTGCTCGATCACACACACACAGGAAGAGTAGCTCTCTTAAGCAGGCTCAACTACCCAGACGTATAGACTATAGATCTATTCATAGGATTTTACAGATATTGTTGAATTGTTTCATTGATTGAGGTGTCTCCCCTTTTCACTTAACAGGAAATACACCTTATCTACATGCAAGAATGGTTCCTGTTCTCATTCCTATATCTATATAAAAACTTGTCATGTTTTATGCTTTAGAACTGTTAGTAACTGTTCAATACATTCATTAAGTGATCTTAGGAGCCTTCATATTTAAATCCCTTATGTTCTGAACTACAACCCTTCTGTCTTTTGGTAAAACGTACTGGCTCCCTCCCGAAATAAGAATCATGAAAATCTCCTGGGAAATAAAGATAGCTATTCAATCCCGCCTGTTCTATACCGACACCCTTCACCTCTCCACAAGGCGGGAACATATTTATTCCCGTCAAACCCTACCGGATACATTTTTTCATCCTAGGGAAGGCACTGGCACACAACCTCCCTACCTCCGGATTACCACCTATTCTACTTTCTCTTACCTCCCCGTTAGCCCACCCCCTTCCTCCTCTCCCCCCGGGTTTTTTATTTTTTATTTTTTTTCCTTCTCCTTGCCGCCCCATTACTGTTGAAACCAAAAATACCCCAGACCCTGCTCCTCTCCAGATCATTCCCATCCATACTTTTAAGGCATACCCGTTCAACACCTCGCTTTCTCTCAACAATCCTAAGACTAACTACAAACACATTATGTCATATACACGCCCTACGATTAAACCTTCCACACTTAAAGTAGTCACATTAAATGTAAAGGGTCTCAATATCCCAGAAAAACGCAGCCAAAACCTTTATATGGAAACTGGCAACTCAGACTCACATAGACACAGAAGGCCGATACATCTTCCTAAAGGGTCAAATTCAGGGGTGACCTGTAACTCTGGCCAACATATACAGCCCCAATACTGCACAAGTTAGCTTTCTTTTTTAGATCCCACTCACAACTCCTCTCCACTTCCACTTCGGGATGACCATTGTTGCTCTATTTCCAATCTTGGACACATCCACTGGTACAGCTTATTTGCCACACAAAGCCATTCAGGAAATTACCGTATTTATTGGCGTATAACAGGAGGGAAGTTTAAGGGGGAAAAAAAAATAAAAAATTATTTTAAATGCCCATCCTTATCAGTGTCCATCTGCAGCCTTGCCCAAAATTGCAGCATTAAATTTTATTGCGCTGCCGAGATAGACAGAGCCGGATGTCCTGTGTATTCGGCTCCTCTCACAGTCCCGCCCCTTGGCCCGGCTCCTATGATGGACACACCGATCCAATGGCGGGATGTAAGGGCTAGGAGGCGGGACTGGGCTTGACTGAGCAGAGCCGAGCCGAGTACACAGTGGTCCGATAGGACATTTTCCGTCGGAAATTCCGACCGTGTGTACGGGGGATAAGAAATACACAGGAGAACATGTATGTTGATAAGGGGAGTGTAGAGGTGGGCGGGGAGTTTACTGACATCACGACTCCACCCACCGAGCCCCAGACAACAGACCCACCCACAGAATCTGCAGTTTTTCGGGTCTCATAACAGACAGAGGGGAGACATTTGACAGATAAGTATACATGCAGGAGGCATGTATATCCTTCTAGATAACCAATATTGCAGTAGTTTAGAAAGGATGAGAGTGGGTCTACATCCACTTTAAGTGTGTTCCCTGCGACTGTGTGGGTGATGGCTTAACTGAACAAAGACAGAGATCTGTGTTCCTGCTTAGCAGAAATGTAAGATCTGTCTTTCTTACAAGCAGAACGGTTATCTGTCTTGTTTACATAGGCAGACCGCCGTTCTGCCTTTCTCCAAACAATTGGCGGGTTTCTGCTGTGTCCAATCACAGTGGGAGTCGGAAGAACCACTCCAAGGGTTCCCCGGGCACACACCTCCCAAGAATAGAGTCCCCTCAAAAGCCAGGGGCCAGAGACAGTAGGCAAGAGGCTACCCCGCAGTCCCCTCCACAAGTCCCTGTCTTGGTTGGGTCTGTCACACAGTCCATCTTTATTGGGTCACAAATAGATTACCAAAGTCTACATGTGGAGAAAAGAGGTTTGCGAATAATACCTTCTTTGGCCCAAAAACGAAAGAAACACACAGGCCCCGATCTATTCACCAAGTATCTAAGTCTGGGGCTGCCATGGGCACTGCTGGCCTTGACTCATAAAAAAATCCCACATATAAATATAATATATTAAATATACAGTTTATATTTTATTTATGGTTTCTTTAGCTGGTAGCTCCTCTAAGAGTCCATACTATGGAATTTCAAGATCAAACAGAAAATTATATGGCTATGGTTGTTACCATAGATCCTAATGGAATGGTAAATATTAAACCAAAGGCTACGTGCTTTTCACCATGTACTGCACAAGCCTCTTTATGTTCCATACCATTTATACGAGTTCATTGAAGGTTTGATAAATGTCACCCTTTTAACTGGAACCTTGTGTAAAAAAAAAAAAAAAAAAACCTGGGATTGCACACTGATGTATTTTCTTGGTTAGAGGTTTCAGACATCCAGAATGCAAATGGCCAACAATTATAATTTGCAGAAATCTCACTGTTGATTATACTTATTTACTGAACATTTACATGAAGATCCTTTCAGTTGTTGCAAAACATGCCAACTTGGGTTACAGTGCAAACAACCCATGTACAAGCAGGGCCCTCTGATTCCTCCTGTATTAAATTGTATTGTAACTGTACTGTCTGCCCTCATGTTGTAAAGTGCTGTCCAAACTGCTGGCACTATATAAATCCTGAATAATAATAATAATAATAATAATAATAATAATAAAATAATAAATAAAGTGTATGTCCACTAATATTAACTAGTTTGTCCAAGTACATTTAATGTGCAGCAGCCAAATTTTACAAGCTTTTTGTTTTATTCTTACCATCTTAACAGTATCATGGGCACCTGGGAAAAGTAATGCCCTGGGGCCCCTACAAGCCATAAGGACTGCCTCCTGCACATATACGTCGGCAGAATGGTACGGCTGGGCACAAGCACGTACAGGTACGTTGCTCTTTAACAGCCCAGCCGTGGGTCGTGCTCGCTCCCCGGTCCTTAGCCCCGTGACCGTGGCCGCTGGACCCGATCGCTGCCGGTGTCCCGCGATCGGGTCACAGAGCTGAAGAACGGGGAGAGGCAAGTGTAAATAAACCTCTCCCCATGCTTCCTAGTGAGGCTGTCACTGATCGTCTGTTCCCTGTCATAAGGAAAGACGATCAGTAATGTCCCACGCCAAGCCACGCCCCCTAAAGTTAAAAAAAAAAAAAAAAAAACACATACATCACACTTAACCCCTACACTGTCCCCTAGTGGTTAACCCCTTCACTGCCAGTGACATTTTTACAGTAATCAATGCATTTTTAAATTCGCACTGATCGCTGTATTAATGTCAGTGGTCCCAAAAATGTGTCAAAATTGTCTGACATGTCTGCCATAATGTTGCAGCCACCATTACTAGTAAAAAATAAATTATTAATAAATATGCCATAAAACTATCCCCTATTTTGTAGACGCCATAACTTTTGCGCAAACCAATCAATAAACGCTTATTGCGATTTTTTTAAACCAAAAATATAGAGAAGAATACGTATCGGCCTAAACTGAGGAAAAAATATGTTTTTTTAATATATTTTTTGGGAATATTATAGCAAAAAGTTAAAAATATAGATTTTTTTTCAAAATTGTCGCTATATTTTTGTTTATAGCGCAAAAAAAAAAATAAAAAAAAAATGCAGAGGTGATCAAATACCACCAAAAGAAAGCTCTATTTGTGAAAAAAAAAAAAAAGGACGCCAATTTTGTTTGGGAGCCACGTCGCACGACCGCGCAATTGTCAGTTAAAGCGACGCAGTGCCGAATCGCAAAAAGGGGCCTGGTCCTTTAGCTGCTAATTGGTCCGGGGCTTAAGTGGTTGCACCCGAAAATCGCAAAAAAGTAGTACAGCAACTACTTTTTAGAATTGGGGCAGTGCCGCAAATGCAGCATCTCACCGATTAGGACGGTGCCATTTCTGGCAATTGCCGCCGATTTGACATGCGATTCAACATGTCAAATCGCACCAATGTGAACCAGGGCTCCAGGTTGCTTTAACTACTGTATAGGCATATGCATATCAAAAGGACATTCCATTAAATACAAACTGACAATTTTAAATGAAGTATAAATAAATATTGGAATCACATCTTATATATAGCTTTTGACAGCAGTGGCTACAGCCTCGTCTAATGCTCAGCAAATCCCGTCTGTCACTTTGACAGCTATGAATTGCTGGTAAGATCGGAGGGAGAATGACAGGGCCATGTGTACTTTGACAGTTTTTTTTATTTATTTTTTTATTTTTTTGAGCATAGAGGGCACACTCAAGATCCTCCTCAGCTGGTTAAAAAGGAATCAGATATCAGTGGTCAACAAAGTTAATTGTTTTACAAATTGAACCAGAGTATCTTTGAATGTCAACTGCTGCAATTCATGTTTAAGATGCTTCATCCCTTTTGTGACTAAAAGCTCATTAAATCTAGATGTCCAGTCTGGCTCATTTCTAAATGAAGCCATGTGATCACTATGATTGAATGTCATATTGATCACATGATTGGGAACCATGGCGATTGGTCCTGGATAGCGACAGTAAATACCACGGAACCACAACCCAATATAGTGCTGTCTCAGAGCTAACAGGGGACATGAATTATTGGCAGCTTATTCTGTCATTCAGTGTTTATGAATGCATCTTCAGCATGGGGTATCATGTTGAGGTATGATAATATACAGAATCTAGGCTGGAAGGGATTTAACCAATACATTTTAGTATTTTTCTAACCAAAGCACAATGCGATTTTCTAGGCATTATAAAAAAGATACAATGAAAATTGAATTACACAGTAACAAAATAATACACAGAGTGCAGAGACATCATTACATGACAATGTACAGCAAAGGTCAATTTCAGTGCTCACATATTTCTCAACGAAAATGCTGAGAGATAAAAGAAAAAAAAAAAAAAAAGCGCATAATTGCAGGAATTCTGGAGTCAAACAAATGCTGTATAATTGAGCAATTATGGCTTCTATAATTAATCCTCCAACATATTCCAATGAAACGATGGAAATGATGGCAGCCCACGCACATTAGCAGAATGTGACTGCCCAGTTTAGGTTACATTTTTATAAACTAATCAAATTTTCTGGTAATATTCTTCTGTAAAATGTATTAAAGGATCAGTCTTTTGGTAGATGCAAAAAAGTTTAGGCACTTTACGATATCCAATGCCACGTACACACGATCGGACTTTCTGGCAGACTAGGTCCAGCGGACCGGAATCCGTCGGACAATTCGATCGTGTGTGGGCTCCTGCAGACTTTTTTTCCCCAAAAGTCTGAAGGACGTAGAAATAAAATACGCGTTTCAAATCTTTCCGACGGACTTGAGTCCGGTCGAAAAATCAGTTTGTCTGTGTGCTAGTCCGACGGACTAAAACCGACGCTAAGGCAGCTAGTGGCTACTGGCTATGAACTTCCTTATTCTAGTCCGGTCGTACGTCATCACGTTCAAACCCGTCGAACTTTGGTCTGCTTGTATGTGGCCAAGTCCGTTCGTTCAGAAAGTCAGTCGGAACGCCGCCGAAAGTCCGTTGGACCCAGTCCGTCGAAAAGTCAGATCGTGTGTACGCGGCATTAGATTTCCCAGTAATTCTAATGGTACAATGCATGATCTAAGTTCCAGGTAGTGATTGGTGAATCAGCCGGGGTTTGTTTTACAGAGGCTGTAAAATCGTTACAATTTTGAAAAACCTGAACGTTTATGGGGATGAATTGTGATGCTAAATTCAGCCCATTTTCAATGCCAATAAGCAAGCTATTGTCAAAAGGGCTTGGCAAAAAAAAGTATATCCACACACACACACATATATATATATATATACACATTATATATATATATATATATATACACACACACATTATATATATATATATATATATATATATATATATATATATATATATATATATATATATATATATATATATATATATATATATATATATATATATATATATATATATATATATATATATATATATATATATATATAAATTGCACACACACACAGTACAAAAGGACAGAGGGCTTCTATGTAAAATTCAAGGGAAACATGGACAAAAAAAAATAAAAACACAATCCTTAAAGATGCTTGGTATGTATGTGGTGTTATGGAACAGTGCAATTGTCACTGACATAGTCAAAGACACCGTATTTCAGTGTCACATATTTTGGATGTGAAATAGATTTTTGATTTACAAATTTAGTTCATCTTAACGTGTGGTGCCCCCTAAAAAAAATGTTTTAAAAGTCAGCAGCTACAAATACTTCAGCTGCTGACTTTTAATAAATCGGACACTTACCTGTCCCAGGGTCCAGCGATGCAGGGGATCAAAGCCCCCCCTTCCCCCGCTCCGCTCGGCAGTGCCGGCATTCTTACTGTGGGCACTCGGCTGTGGCTTCACAGCCGTGCACCCACTGCGCATGCGCGAGCGGCGCCGCGCGACGTGATACGCTGCGCAGTCATCTGGGACATGTCACGTGTCCCAGATGACTGACTGCGCCACGGGGAAGTGATGTCACCAGCCCGGGCACTGAAGGAGGCAGACTAGGAGGGACCTCCTAGCAACAGGCTTTTAGAGGTGAGTAAAAACATTTTTTTTTCCAATTATTTATTTATCTTTTATGAATTTTTTTATTTTTATTTTTTTTTGGTGGAAACACCACTTTAAATACAGCAGCATTGCAATGCAATTCATTCCAACTTTAAACAATTGGCTTTTTTTTTTTTTTACTGCAATGCCTGCTTTTTTTTTTTATCAAGCAGTAAAAGGTAAATTGACTAGTCAGAATAGCAGCCACAACAGATTGCAAAGCTATAGGAAAGCTGGCAAGTTTACAAAAAAAAAATAAAGATTCATACAAATTGGTCAGTGGCAAAACAGACTTAATAGAATAGTTTGTGAGCTTGTGTGTGGTCTAGGGATGAGCTTGATGTTCGGGTCGAACATAGGTTCGACTCAAACATTGGGTGTTCGCCTGTTCGCAGAACAGCAAACATTATGGGGCGTTCGTGGCAAATTTGAGCACCGCGGAACGCCCCATAATGCACTGCGAGATGCACAAGGCAATGTTTTGGCCTCTTTGGACAGGGCGGTCAGCAGTAAGGTGCATATTACCGCTGACTCATGGTTCAGCAGGCATGGGCAGGGATGTTACCCTTCCTTCACAGCGCACTGGGTAACTCTGCTGGCAGCTGGGAAGGATGCAGGACAGGGTTCAGTATTGTTGGAGCTTGTTCCGCCACCACGCCTCCAAAATGCTAGTTGTGATTCTGCCACAGCTCTCTCCTCCATCCCCTCTTCTTCTTCTTCTATGGACTCTTCTGCAGATTTGTCCTCTGAACCAGCGGTGCTCCGTAAGCGTTCAAGGGGCTATGCAAGCAGTCAGACAAAAAGATGCCATGTGGTGCTGGAGTTGGTCTGCTTAGGGGACAGGAGCCACACTGGGGCAGAGATTCTGTCAGCACTGCAGGGGCAGGCTCAGAGTTGGTTGATGCCACGCCAGCTTCAGCCAGGAATGGTTGTATGAGACAATGACACCAACCTTCTCTCCACCCTCCGACAGGGACACTTGACCCACGTTCCATATTTGGCACACATCTTGAATTTGGTGGTGCAGCGGTTCTTGAGCAGGTAGCCAGGCTTACAGGATCTCCTGAGGCAGGCCAGAAAAGTCTGTGGTCATTTCGGCCAGTCATACAATGCCAGTGCTTGGCTGGCTGACATTCAAAGGGAATGCAACCTGCCCACCAACCGCCTCATTTGTGACATGCCCACCAGGTGGAACTCACCGTTGGCAAAGCTGCAGCGGCTGCACACACAGCAGAAGGCCATCAATGAGTACCTGTGCGAGTACCAGGACAGGGTCAGGGGAGCTTGGCTTCTTTTCAAGGATGCATTCACTGTCCTGTCACCATTTGAGGAGGCCACAAGGATGGTAAGCAGTGAAAATGCATGCATCAGTGACACTGTCGCTCTAGTCTTCCTGTTGAAGCACACGCTTCATGGAATAACGGACAGGGCACTTGAGGCAGAACAGCGGGAGGAAGAGGCGGACTTCCTTACCTCTCAAGGCCCCCTTTATCCAGATAGTATTCCTGCAAGCCTGCCAAACACACGACGAGGACGAGGACCGCGTAAAGCTCTGCTCACCTCCATTAATATAATATTTATAATATTATAAATTATGCATTATGTAAATATGTAGCATCCTGGTCCTAAAACAGGGCTGCTAGTGAATTTAGTTGTGCTAGGTGGTAACTAGCCTGGCTAATTTGTAGTCTTTAATCAACTGGTTTCTTTCCCAAGCTTGAGTTTTATTGTGATCTATCTCTTCTGCCAATAGGTGGCAGTGTTGCCTTTGGCATTAGGATGATAGATTACAGTGAATTTAGGTTATGGGTAGATATGTTGTCTCAGCCAATCAGCAGGAGTTTCTTTGGCCGCTGAGCATGATGGGATGGTCCATTTGAAAGGAGTCAAGTAATCAGGGTTCTTTTCACCCGGGCTGCAGCCTGGGTGGGTGTGTGTGAAGCAACAGCAGAGGTTAGGCCTTAAGCTTGGGGCCTAACCATGTGTGTAGAGGCTTGGCCTGAGGGGAACCTGATCATTGCCAGAGGTAAAGGAGAAGCAGTTGCCAGAGGGACAACCACTCCAAGGAGGCAAGTCTAGAAGGGATGGAGTTCTGAAGGAGACGCTTCACCAGAGCAGATGATTCACCAGCCTGGGACGGTAATGTAAGTGGGAAAGCTTCAGTGGAGACTCATCCAGGAATACAGCGGGTAGCTGTGAGTAAAGCTTGAAGGGGTACAGCAGGTAGCTGCAAGTAAAGCTTGAAGAAAAGTGCAGCGGGTAGCTGTGGGTAAAGTTTGAGGAATCCAGCGGGTAGCTGTGAGTCCAGGAACCCAGTGGGTAGCATGGGTGAAGCGTGAAGATGGAAATGGAGAGAGGCGTTGGGGCCTACCACGCGGAGTATCACCTTCCAACCCATACCTGAGGGGCCTAGCGCTGCCGTTTGCCATCGGACATCCATCCAGCACCACTCCGGTCTCCTACCAGTCGGTGTACCAAGCTTCACATTGGGAGATCAAGACGGCAGATCCACTGCACAAGTTACTGTCTGGAAAACATTGGTCTGGTCGTTGGTGAGAGGGCCCAACACTTGCTGGATTTTCTTAAAGCCTTCTTCACAAATGCAGTGCAAATATTTTTTTGGGGATCAAAGTTTATTTTCATGGCAAAGAGGGACTTTGAAATTAATTGCATAACATCAGATTACTCTTCATAACATTTTGGAGTACATGCAAATTGCCATCATAAAAACTAAGGCAGCAGACTTTGTGAAAAAGAATATTTGTATCAGTCTCAAAACTTTTGGCCACAGCTGTAGAATTGGACTTTAATAAAATGTGGCATCCATGTCCAGTGGCGGATTTGGCTAGTATTGTTTTACCATGTCTTATGTATAGAACACTGAGAGAGCCTATTTAGATATTATTTGAAGGGCATGGGAAAGAAGAATGTGTGATATGTGTCCTTGGTTAGCTATTCCATACCGTTTTAATGCATAGTTATTAATACAATTCTTGAGAATAGAAAATATATTTTTAAAAAAGGGCGTGTAACTCGACTGCATTGAGAATTGACTAGCAGAAAAATGTGTCCCCGACTAAACAAATACATTTTTTTTTGATTGTATTCAAGGCCGAGAACCAAAATTACAAGTGAATTATACAGCTCCTGGTCAAAAAATAAATGAAAGATCTTTTAATTTTTAACTTTCGTTAAAGGAGAGTTCAAGGTATTTCTGTGTGCACATAAAATTAATCAGTTTTTTGGCGACATTAAAGTGAGTCACTAAAATAAATATGTAAAAAAAAAAAAAAAAAAAAAGGAGGAAGTGCCCAATGCAAAGAATATTCAGTTCTCTCGCTGTCAAAAGGGACTGTTGTTTAAAGAATCCTCAGAATCAAATGCTTACGAGAGTGTAAGATTCCATATTCCCTCATTGCACATAGTGGCACATAGTGGCACCACCCTGCCACTACAGGACACAGTAGTGATGTACAGGCTGGTGGGATGAACCACAGAGTGCAGTGGAGAACAGCAAATCTGCTGGGAGAGGTGAGCATCCAAATTGAGGTTTTTTTTTGGCGTGGCAAGTTTTTTTTTTTTTTTTTTACATATTTACTTTACCGTATATACTCGAGTATAAGCCGACCTGAATATAAGCCGAGGCACCTAATTTTACCACAGAAAACTGGGAAAACGCATTGACTCCAGTATAAGCCTAGGGTGAGAAATGCGCAGCTACTGTAATTGGAAAAGAGGGTCAACAATGCCCATTTGCAGCCTCACTGTGCCCATTTGCAGCCATAGGTCCCCCGAACTTCAAACTCGGTAGTTAAGGGTTCCTAGATGCCCCCTAGCTGCAGCCAAAGGGTCCCGAAATGACATGGCTGCAGATGGACACAGTTGACTGACTTTGGGGCCCCGTATCTCGGGGCCACTTGGTGCTAGGAACCCAAAATTTGGTGTGCAAACCTAGTGGAACCAGCACTACATCCAAAGCTGGGGTTTCTAGCACCAAGTGGCCCCAAAAGTCAGTTCGGAAATGTCAAGCACTTTTCTGCAGCAGAGAATGACATTTTCCGAACCGACTTTGGGGCCCTGTATCTCGGGGCCACTTGGTGCTAGGAACCCCTGATTTGGATATGTTGTAGTACTGTTCTACTGGGTTTTCACACCATTTGTGGTTCCTAGCTCCAAGTGGCCACGACCTAAGTCGGTTTGGAAAATGACATTTTCCGAACCGACTTTGGGCCCTGTATCTCGGGGGCCACTAAGTCGGTTTGGAAAATTTTATTCTCTGCTGCAATAAAAAAAATAAACTCCAAAAAATTAGAACAACCCAAATGCATAAAATCTGAACAAAAACAAGCTGCTCCATTAGCCTGCTAAATTAAATTATACGCATTGGTCATGTGGTCTTGTGTAAACGGGAGGATTAAAATGTAAATAAAGCTTGTGACTGGTTGGCCTTCAATAATTGGCCTTGCAATCATCTTTTTTTTTTCAAGGACATGTAACAAAAATTACAAACGCTCATTTAAAAACATAACCATGGATATTACCATAGCAGAGCAAAAGTATGTTTGCCAATCTGAAACTGGTGTATAACATTATAGAGTGCACATTAGGTCCACAACAAAATACAAAGAACAGATCGGGTAAACAAAATCCAGGAGTATATATTCTCCTCAGGCAGATCCCTGGCCAGAAGGCGCTATAAATTTCAATACAAATAAAAATAAATATTGATCTCCAGATAGGAAAAGGAACACGTAGATTAAAAAAAAAATAAAAAAAATTAAAAAAAAAAAAAAAAAAAAAAGTGACTGTGCAACCACACCAAGCTACGCTACAAAAAGATGTTGAAGAGCCAAAAGTGCACTAGGTGTTCCCCCGTGAGATATTTGATCCATGGGTTCCAAGTTTTCGAACCCTCAATTTTTTCGTTCAAGATAGCTGAAAGTCGTTTGTTTATCATTAGCTGGGATAATTTAGCCTTAACCAAGTCAAATGGGACTATCTAAGACCTGGCAATAGCAACTCTTGCAGCTATGAAAGAAATGCAATTAGTCGTCTTGTGTACCTGGGAGCCTCCACTACAGGGTGGCCCAAGAGGGCTTGTTTATTTTTTTGAGGTTTGTCCCTGTCAAAAGTATAAGTAAAGTTATAAAACCCTTATCCAAAATCGTCGCACTTTCCAACGTGTCCACCAGATATGAAAGAACAAGCTTTGTTGGCCCTCACTTTCCATGTGGCCAATGGCTAGGCTTTGACTGGCTACTATGAGACCCCAGAACAGCATTTTTTGCAGAGAACGCATTTTTATCCCTTCATTTAGATGGGGTCTTTGACTTTTAACTGCAAATAGTTGATTTCAAATAGTTCTGTTACATTTTCACAGGCCCCCCCAACAATCTGAAGTAGTCTATCATTTGTAGAAGTACTGGTAATTTTAGGGTTAGCCTAAACTTCTTTACCTACTGAATGATAATAGAATGGGGAAAAGAACTTTACACTGCATAAAATAAACACATAAATGTCAAGCCAAGTAAAAGCATTTTTTTAGATGTGTAAAAGACTTGAATTCATGAAAGTCCGTGTTCAAGAATCTGTATATGTAATAAGAAAGTACAAAAACCTGTCAAAAAAAAAAAAAAAAACGCATCAAAAACAAACTGGCTCAATGACCTGATATAGAAGCAAATGGGAAACAAACTGAGGATTAAATGTGTCAGATGAAAAGAGGTAGAATCTTTGTGCTGTGTCAAAGCCCAGAAGACGTTGCTTGCAACTGGGATTTTAGTGGATATCCCAACTTGGACATTTGGTTTTTAAAGCACTGTATGATACAAATTGCCTTTTGCTTTCATAATAAACTTTCACCTCTTCCTCATCCCTTCTTGCATCTCAGTTCTACAATGTCTTTTAGCTACTTCATATCTACATGCACTTACTCCAACACAGCGTACATATCATTGCTCGATTGACTTCCCGATAGTGGTGGTAGACCAGGTCTGTGCAATGTGTTAGCATGGCTGCTTGTAGTTACCATCAGGAACGCATGTGACTGGGTAGTGCACAATTAAAGAACAGTTGCCATCCCATAACAGAAATGTCTAAACAATGAACTTCTTATCAAGATCACCAGGTAGTTTTTTACCTAAAGCTGCGGATTCAAAAAGATTGAAAATAATTTTTTGAAATGCAAATTTCCTGCGTTGTATCTGAATGCCAACATAAGTTTAATAAAATACCTCATGGGGTTTCTACCTCCCATGAGTTGGGAGACATACGGTCCTATCTGGTATAGAAAATTATTAGGGCTGTGAAAATTAAAGATTAATTCCTCGATTAATCTTAAATTTTTTTGATCGATTAAAATTCTTTTGATCGATCAAAGTTATCTTGATCTGTACTCGCCTCTCCGCCGGCTTCCGGGCCTTCAGGGAGTTCTGTCGGAGATCCAGTGACGTCACGGACATCGACGTCACCAGACTCCTCCCGCTTCCCAAAGTGCCTCCATCTGCTAATGAAGGGAAGGGGGGGGAGGAGGCCGGTGACGTTGAAGGTCTGATTGAACGTAACGCGTACGGGGGAGGAGCTACGCAGGACGTCACCCGCTGATGCCCTACAGAACACGATTGTCGGCTTTACATGCTGGGTTTTCATCATCTTTATGTGAGTAGTTTGTGTTTGAACACAAAAATTAAATCTTATACTTAAGCGGTGAGCACTTATTTCTTTTCTTTCTACCCATGACCTGGCATCCTTGCTGAGATCTAAGGAGACCTGAGAGAAGTTTATGGTCCGTGTTAACCCTTTTGATACCCGCTTGCATGACCACCTGTTTGCACAGGGGTCCATGCCATAAGGTGAGAGTGATTAGTTAGACCGGAGGGGGAGGGATTGTCACGCTACTGTGGGAAAAAAATTACTTACGTCAGTGCTACAGTTTGAATTTAAAACGTATTTGTGTGAACTGTGAAGTTAAGTCATGGATTGTGGAAGCTAACTAGTGTCGGGTGATTGTATATAGTGTATACCACATTTACCACTGACTAATGCAGAGTTGCAATGCAAGGAGATCAGCTAAAAGTAGTTGGATCTGTATGTGTGTTATAATTAATCAAAATTAGTCGATTAAAAAAAAAAAAAAAAAAAAAAACGATTAATCGAACACGAAAATTGTAATCAGTAACAGCCCTAAAAATTATTAAACTTTTCTCTGTGCGATTTGGTTTTATGCAGTAGAATCTATTTTATTTGGCTCTAGGTATGGTGCCACATCAAGATCATATAAACATGTAGAAAACAGGAGGAACTAGTATGGACTTTTAAAAGGCACCCATTAGCCATTATTTTAATTTTGTACACATTTTTCATAAAAATCAACAATGATACATCATAGTAAATACATATAAAGAAACCCGCCTATACAACCTGATTGCCTTATTACCCAGCATATGGACATCTTACATGAATGGTATATAGAACCACCAAACTTCGCAATTTTTTTAAGCAGTTAGAGACAGGCAGCCCCACTTGACTTGTTTCTTGTATTCTAGTAAGATTCTATGGGTTAGTACAGAATAAATAAATCCACTGTTGCCACCCTGAGACCCACAGTGGGGATAGGGAGTCTTAAGAACAAGAAAAATGAATCAGTGAACGCAAAAAAACAATCCCACAAACAAAGCAGAATGTCCACATAATAGAAATCTCAAGTCAAAAAGAAAAATCGAGAGGGCTTTTTATAGTGGTCCTCAATAGAGATGGGTGAAACAGTTCTCATTTTTGCAGATTTCTGCAAAATCAATAATTTTAGCAAATTCAATCAATGGGGGTGGCAAAATTTGTGTTTTTGGCAGTTTTTTTTTTATTTTTTTTTTTTTTTGATGGAATAGGCTATAAATAGCTTCTCATCGTTAGGCCGCGCTTGCGTCTATAAGCGTTTGTAAAGATAACATCATATAGACGCTCCCCAAGCTCAGAAAGCATGTATTATTATCTATTTCTGCCATTTTGATCAGAGTGAGCAGCAGCAACAGAGAGAGCAGTTGTACACTTGCATTTGCCTCTCTTTCTGTGTTTTTTTTTGGAAATGGATCCCATATTGAATATATGTCAGGAAATGCTCCTGATGTTGCTCTTGAGGCAGCAACGTCGTCGCAAATTGTGTGAGAGGTCCAGAGTCTGAGCTCGTCGATATTGGACCCATCCGTTGATGGCACAGCCAATGTCCATTGGATATTTCACAAACATGTATGTACAGCTGCGTACCTACCCCGACAAGTTTTTTTTAATTCTACCCGTATGTCCATTGTCACATTTGATCTACTCTTAGAAAAAGTACGACCCGGTCTGACATGCATGGACACCAATATGAGAAAGTCACTGATTAGATTAGAAATTGGATGAAGGGTTGGGGCAAAGAAGTGGAGGCATTCCTCATTGTCTAAACTACCTAAAAAAATTGAGTTTTTTATGGCATTGCATCAGTGAGTATATATGCTCTATGAACTATCTAAAGTAATTACGACATTTTAAACCAATTTTTTTTAGTATATTTTATGGTTTACCATCATATTTGAGTTTTCTGGTCCAAAAAATTGGGTTCCTTTAAAAACGGGTGCCGCGTTTTGCGTCTGAGACGTGGAAAAGCAAAGTGTTTGAACCCATTTTTTTGCTTCTGGAAAAACGAGGTTAAACGCAACTGCATAAAAACGGGAAAATAACGAGACTGTGTACATGGACACATAGGATAACATTGCATGACTTCAGTGGCAGTTGAAAAAAAGTGTCCAACTGCCTCTGAACGCGCGTTTAACAGCGTCTCGTGTGCATGGGGCCTTAGGGATGCATCTTTGCCAGGAATCAGGAAAATACCTACTTGTTTCCAAAACAAAACAGCTGTCAACAAATTAAAAAGGAGGAACACAGGGCAGGACTGGGAGGGGCCACACTGTTCTGCACTGGGAGGGGTGGAAAGCATATGACCTTTGGACAGTTTAGCCAGCAGAGATGAACCCATGGAGGTCATTAAGAATCCCAGGTCCTGCATTGTGCCTTCAGCAGCTAGGAGAACATCTGGAGAAATCACAGGATACATACAGTATAATTTAGGTGTGCATGCATGCACTATTTTGAACTTCCAATTTTAGAGTGTTTGCATAAAAAACAAACACACACACACACACACACACACACACACACACACACACACACACACGTTCTGCTTTACACTAGGGCTTTCACAATTTGTTCACAAGTTCAAATTCAGGGCTAGTCAAAACGATATGGACCTCTATGGTAGGATAACTTGACAGGACAGCACAAGATATATTACCCCTAATGAGATTGAATAGAACATTTTTCAGGGTTGACTGAACCTTTTAAAAAAGTTAGATGAACAACAAAGCAGTCAACATGACTGCATTTATATGAAAGGTGTTATTTATACAACATACCTTTGTGTCTTCCTCTTCATCATCATCTATGTGTGGTAAAGATGTTAGTTTGGGCTCTGCCATCTTTAAACTGCTGTTCTTTGCTTTGTCTATAGAGCCGTATGCACCTAGCCCATTGTGCGTCAGGAGGGGCTTGAACTCAGATTTGTCGTCCTCTACAAGGGGAACCTCCGGAATGCTGGAGAAGTGCACGACAAGAAGCACCATGAAGCATGAAGTTGCAAAGAAATACATGACTTGGAATTCAGAACCCATCAGCCTTCCGAGAATCGTAGAGCCCCAGTCAATGGCACCTGTGAGATATCCCAGTGCTCCTCCAAGTCCTGATTGGGAAACACAATAATATATGTGCAGATTAGGCATAAGAAAAATGGACATTTCTTTTTAGATCCTTCATTAATAGTTTTAACCATAGCTCCCCAACTGCCCCTGATATGGAGGGACTGTCAGTCTTTTGGAACCAAATCCATCTGTTTTCTCCTTAGTGGTCTCTCTTTTTGGTCAGATGTAAAGAGCTTCATATTGCACTAAACCTTTAGCAAAAAAAAAAAAGAAGAATATTTGGAGTTAAACCATAAATTTTTATGGATTAATCTCCATAGTTCACGTTATTAGGGACATTGCAGGGGCATGTTCTTTGCCTGTATACTGTATGCTAGAATATGTCCCTCTTTCGCACCTCACAAAGTTGGAGGTATGCTTTAACATTTTGTTCACATAACAGGTTGAACTGGATGGACCAATGTCCTTATTCACTTATTCAACCTTACTATATGCGTTAATTCTTAGTATTTTTAATTTATTTATTTTTTCCCCAGAGTGTGAAATAGTTTTATTGGGTTTTTATTTCCTTATTCCTTTGCATTTTTGTCTTTTGTTCCTGTCTGTGACCCCACGGGGGAGAATTCAAGTTCTCACCTGTCCTTGTAACATCCATACAAGTAATAGGGGGTGAGACTAGAAGGTAGAGACAGCAACAATAACATTTTCTAAATCTTCCTCACTCTGCTAAAAAAGTTGTTTCAATAGGTGACCCCATTGGAGAGATTACTCATTCTTCTTATAGCCTAGGCCATCTTTATGTAGAGCAACAATTAATTTTTTTTTCGGATCCTCAGAGTTATTTGCTATGAGGTGCCATGTTGAACTTCCAGTGACCAGTATGAGATAGAGAGCGATAACACCAAATTTAACACACCTGCTCCCCATTCGCACCTGAGACCTTGTGACACTAACGAGTCACATGACACCGTGGAGGAAAAATGGTTAATTGGGCCCAATTTTGACATTTTTACTTAGGGGTGCACTCACTTTTGTTGCCAGCGGTCTAGACATGAATGTCTGTGTGTTGAGTTATTTTGAGGGGACAGCATTTTTACACTGTAATACAAAACTGTGCACTCACTATTTTACATTGTAGCAAAGTGTCATTTCTTCAGTCTTGTCAAATGAAAAGATAGAATAAAATATTTACAAAAATGTGAGGGGTGTACTGACTTTTGTGAGTTACTGCATGTAGAAAAAATAAATAAAAAATCCAATTTTCTTTATTGCACATCATAATGGGACACAGAGCAGGTTCTAATCATTACTATCTGGGATGTTCAAAAGCAATACACGTGAGGGGGAGGAGACACAATTAAAAGAAGCTGCCACCTAAAAAAAAAAAGGACCTATTTCTGACGCCCGTAGCATACGGCGGTCAAAAGCCATATCCTCCGCAGCTCTGGATATCCACCTTGTATAACCCTGTGAATGTATGAACCAAAGACCATGTAGCAGCCTTGCAAACTTTAGCCACTGATGCCCGATGGCAGATAGCCCAAGATACCCCCACACACCTGGTAGAGAGCGCTCTGTCCTCGTGAATCAGTACACACCACTGACCATTACAGCCAGGCAGAGCTGGAAACTGCCATCTGCTTGAAGGGGACGGAACACACATCCACCCACACTTAAGGGTATCTTGAGAAATTGTGGGTGCCCAGTAATATTAACAAACAGGATGAATCCACTACAATCCCTTTGTTATAGGACCCACAAAAGGTGTAGTCCCCTACAGACATGGTCTTGATGCCTCAATACACACAAAACAAACTAAATTTACTCATGACAGCTGCAAATAATGCAGTATGTCTAAGTGAACAGTATCAGGTATGGTACACATGCTGGTAACTATTCCTTATATTTACATACTAATATATTTATATATATATATATATATATATATATATATATATATATATATATATATATATATATATATATATATATACACACACACACACACACACACACACACACATACACATATATACACATATTACACACACACACATATATATTACAAACACGCTTGACCCCATCCCCTAATTTCCTGGGGGGTGGAGTCCTTTGAAATGGACACTTCTGGACGTGTGTGTGTGTGTGTGTGTGTGTGTGTGTGTGTGTGTGTGTGTGTGTGTGTGTGTGTGTGTGTGTGTGTGTGTGTGTGTGTGTGTGTGTGTGTGTGTGTATGTGTATATACACACGCATTGAGATGAGTTGGTCATGCACTACTTTGGCTATGATGAAGAGGGTTCGCCCTTGAAACGCACCAGCCATTACAGAGACGCTGCCTAGTCTTCCAACACTATTGGTGGACTACAGCAGATCTAAAGGCGTCTGGTCTCACTTGCTATGATATGCGTATATATGCTGTGCGCTTGGGAGTAAAAATTGTGGTTTTATTCTCATAAAATTTATTTTGGTAACGCGCCCCTTTCCTGCTTTTCCTTACAGTCCATAAGAATACTCATTTTGCTGAAGGGGCAGCAAGGCCGCTGGCGCTGAGGATGAATTCCTATACTGTACACCTCCCAATTCACCACAGGAGACTAGCTTTTGGTAAAGGTAAAGGGAATGTACAGTATTTGATTTTTTATGATTAATATCAAGTAGTACAATCTTTTTTTATTCGAGAAAATATAAAATATTGCATATCAACATGTTGCATTCTCCGTTTATTACATTAGGTGGAGATTTAGGATCCTTTTCACATTTTTATGCCTCTCCCTACTTACATGGTTAAGAAAAGCCCATTTAGGTAATCTCCAGCTAAAAATTCTACACCCAATAATAAAAAAATAAAAAAATAAAAAAAGCACGCACACAAACACACCCTTATCCTATACAAACGATCACCTTAAAACTAGTTTTTCTTTGTGGTTAAATCAACCAAAAAACCCATATGGGAGGATTTTCTTTAATATTTTTTTGCAGCATATTTAAGATTGCATTCACAGATAATGCAGCGGTCTCAGCAACCTTCAATGTCGAAACTGCTTTTTTACTATGCTAGGGTGGCGTCAGATCCTCTTGCAGTAACAGTACTTTAGCTAGACTAATACTGCAGCGAGTCTTGCGTCTTCTTAAATGGGCAGACATAGGATTTCTGTATGACCTCAATGGTGGGCAGCTTCTGATAACCAGGAAGTCAAACACTGGAATATTTGTAGGCAGGGCCCAGGCCCGAGGTACCCAATCTGGGAGAGACCCCCCCCCCCCCACACACACACACACACACACACACAGTTCTTAATGTTGAAGTCATCTTGTATATTGTATAACCACTTCAATACCAGACACTTAGACACCTTCCCGCCCAAGCCAATTTTCAGCTTTCAGCGCTGTCGCAATTTGAATGACAATTGCGCGGTCATGCTACACTGTACCCAAACAAATTTTTTATCATTTTGTTCCAACAAATAGAGCTTTCTTTTGGTGGTATTTGATCACCTCTGCGATTTTTATTTTTTGCGCAACAAACAAAAAAAGACCGAAAATTTTGCAAAAAAACAAGTTTTTTTCTTTCTGTCTGTTAATTTTTTTTGTAAATAAGTGCGTTTTCTTCTTCAATGACGGGCACTGATAAGGCGGCACTGATGGGCACCGATAATGTTGCACCGATTAGGGGGCACCGATGAGGTGGCACTGATAGGCGGCACTGATGGGCATTGATAGGTGGCACTGGTATGCGGCACTGATGGGCACTCAGGTGGCACTGATGGGCACTCAGAGGCGGCACTGACGGGTACTTATGGGTGGCACTGATGCACACATATAGGTGGCACTGATAGGTGGCATGCATGGGCACTGATAGGTGGCATGCATGGGCACTGATAGGTGGCATGCATGGGTGGGCACGGATGGGCACTGATAGGTGGCACTGATGGACGCTGATGAGTGGCACTGATGACACTTATGGGTGGCATTGCTGGGCATCCCTTTTTTTTACTTTTTAAATTAAATATGATGTGCCAATCAGTGCCCATCTGTGGGCACTGATTGGCATATTTTTTGAATTTTTTTTAACATGTGGATGGCCATGGGGGATGTACCTGGCCATCCACATTCTGGGGGCTTCCCTGGTGGTCCTGGGGGCTTCCCTAGTGGTCTAGTGTGGGCATCTGAGGGGGGGCTGCGCTGATAAACAATCAGCGCAGACCCCCCCTGTCAGGAGAGCCGCCGATCGGCTCCCCTCTACTCGCGTCTGTCAGACGCGAGTGAGGAAAAGCCGATCAACGGTTCTTCCTGTGTACATCGTGATCAGCCGTGATTGGACACGGCTGATCACGTGGTAAAGAGCCTCCGCCGGAGGCTCTTTACCGAGATCAGTGTAGCGGTGTGTCAGACTGACACACCGCTCCACCGATCACCGCGATGCGCGCCCCCACGGGCGCGCGGCGGCTGTTATCCTGAAGGACGTCATATGACGCCCAGTCAGGATAACAAAACCACTTCCCGGACGTCAATATGCTATTGACCGGGCGGGAAGTGGTTAAAGTATAGCAGCAATTTGTAGGCAAGGATATAAGGCAGTAGCGCAGTTGATGTTCACACAGTGTTACCAGGCTTGAGCCTGTATTACCGGAAAATGACTTCACCTGGAGGGATGGCAGTTGGTGGTGTACCAGGATATCATGGTCATGCTGCTGGAAGGATATCCATGTTTCTAATCCGGATACCGGAATGTTTCCTCAAGGCAGGCATTAACCTGTTCTGATCTTACTCACCAGGGACCTTTTCCTGTGCTATACACTTTCTTCATCAAGCAGTCTCTATCCCTGACCCCATTACTCATCCAGGTATGCCTGAATGATGTGAGAACCCCATTTATTTTTTATAGGTCACACACCAAAGGTCACAGCATCAAGACAGCCAGCTGGTTTCTCTGAGACGCTGACAAGAGTCTATGAGGGGACAGTGATGGACTGCTTGGCACCTTGCTTGGGTGCTTTCGCCAAACAGTGTTTCCTGCCCTCCAAACCCTTCCAGCAGACAGAGCCAATACCAGCCCTTTACCCCAAACATCGTACACAGACAAGATGTTAGAGGCACAAACCAAAATGGGATGACTGTTTATTGAACAGAAACACAGGTTTTTATACACTTTAAAAAAGTAGGGCAGTCACCACATGAACAATAAAACCCAATATTACCCAAAACATCACACAATGATTAGATAATGAGGTAAAGTTGACACAAGACTAATCCTATCATGTAGGAGCCTTCAAGAAGATTAGCCAACAGACAAACAATAGGTGACACAATTAACAATGGGAATTCACACCTAGGAGGCAAACAATGGGAAAGACACACTTATTAATAAACACATAACACCTTAATAAACAGATTATAGCAGGCGACCCCAGCATCAGGTTGTTTTGAACTGATTACTTTTAACATTTGCTGAGTATAGTAGGGGTTGAAGCAGTCAATGCTGGTTTGGGCATAGAGGCCCCAAATCTGTATTCAGGCCATCCAGTTACCAGGGCCCATAGTCAGTAGGCAGAAGCTAGCCTGCAGTCCCCTCCGAAAGCCCCTGTTCTGGTTGGGTCTATCAGAGACAAAATTCCCCTAACCTACTCCACTTCATCTTTATAAAAATGCACAGTGCCACCTAATGAATGGAGGAAAACCTGCACCTGCCTACATCTTTCTAAAATGGCACTGACTTCAGTTTGCAGCGATTGCTCTCATGCACAGTTATCTTTGGAATTTCTTAAAGTTGTATTGTAAGATTTTGTCTTCTTTTCAGAGATTCTCAGCAAATATTATGTAAATACCTTAAAAAAAGTTTTTTTAAGGTAATGCAATGTTAACCTATGGACAGTGTTATAATTTAGTATTTGGCACCATCCAGTGGCCAATACTGGAAACGGACTTCAATTATTTTCTTTTCTAGAGGATTAGAAATATAACAGGAAGTGACTGTCTGTTTACATTTTACTATGACCCAACTACCCAGAATGCCAGGTGACCTACCCATGGTCACTCAGTACTGAACTGCATATTGGGTAGGCTATATATTTCTTTCTCTTCTGGACGTGTAGCCTGCCTGCAAGGACCTGTGAGGAGGTCTTCAGAGAGCGTGGCCTACAGCCACTGCGGAGTGGAACAAATAGAGACTCTGCCTTTCACCTGAGTGCTGGAAAGACTGTGACCGGATCAGAAAGGATCCAGACACACCTGTCGGAGCCATCAGAGGGTCCCGGTCCATCTTGCGGAGCAGTGCGACGATGCCGGCTGGCGGGAAGCAAGACTGAGTGCACCAGAGCGGAGCTGTTCTATTCTCCAGGCCTAAGTTGGGTGAGAGGGCTGCTGCCCACAGTTTAACGCGCTTTTATGTGCCTAGACAACTAACACAGTGTTGCTGGGATCTGTAGTCCCAAGGAAGAGAACCAAATATCAAGACTGAGTTTAACCAGGCCTCAAGCCTACCCTTCACTGTACTACTGGCACTGTTATTCCAAGCCAATTGCTCCGGAGATAGTTACAGGTGTACTGCACTACAAGAACAGGTCTAACATTCACCTTACTTTAACCCTTGTTGTTCCACTGTTGGATCACAATTGCTACAACACAAATAGCTAGCAGAAGACAGAAGACCAAAGACTGCATCTCTAATTGCAAGGCCTTGCATCCTATTAAAGTAGGGGGAGCTCCCTAGTAATTGTGGTGTACCATATTTGTCACTTTGCATTCCTGTGGGTACAGAGGTGTGCTGGAAGTGGGAAGGTGCCCAAAGTTAAGGCATTGGCGCTTTTAGCATAAGTCCCACTTGGAGACACACTCTCGGGGATAATCTAAGACAACTTGATATGTACAAACAGTTGTAAATACCTATTGTGCTGTTGCATTACGTTTGTGTGGCAGTGCAAATACTGCAATTACTATCTTATACTAATTACAGTAAAGATACGTTTCTGGTTAAGTACAATTGGTGTGGAGGGTTGTTCCTCTTTCAGGAGGTGGAACATCGGATACCCAGGTAATAACAAAAGGTATATTGTTGTTATCCTTCACTATTAGCTTCACACCAACACTGCACCACAGCTGTGTCAAGGGGCCCAATCAAATTCAGCAGCTCCTTCGGGGGGTCAGTGCTACGTACGTGTGTGTGTGTGTGTGTGTGTGTGTGTGGGTGTGTGTGTGTGTGTGTGTGTGTGTGTGTGTGTGTGTGTGTATGTATGTATGTATGTATGTGTATATATATATATATATATATATATATATATATATATATATATATATATATATTTTTTTTTTTTAATGAATACAGCAGATAAATGCCAACGCCCATTATAGATTGACTGTAGTATCGTGAACGTAAATGGCCAACTTTCCTTTTATAAACAGACAGGAGCGTTACATCCTATAATCACCAGTGTGCCTTGGATGATAATCACATCCCTGCCAAAAAATCTGATGCCTACTAAATACTTTTCATAGCTACCATATGTCTGCTAGACTTCAAATTAGTTCCTTTCAGAGTTACAAATTAAGGCAAATAAGCTTCCCACCTTTGATGAACCTACACTTTTCAAATACAAAATGTTACCAGGAAGTAATTTCACAGCTATATTTAAAAGATAATATTCATCATTACTTGAGGTCTTCTTAAACAGCCTGAAATGGTGAAATTATAGGTAGCGGTGAATTCTCAATGGAACTGAAGTTAAAATAACAGGGAAGGCAAAAAGAGAAGAATAAAAAAAGCTGTTACACATGCAGCCGTTAATTAAAATGCATATACAAAACAAAGTCCTTCATTCCCAGTATAAAACAGAGTAGACCATGACTTGTGGCAATTTATAGGGCAGAGTTCAACCTCTAATGAAAAAAACATCTCTGGTGTGTTCTCTATAGGAATATAAAAAGGAATAAGAGGAAGTTCTGCCCATAGCAATGCATATTTTAGAATATTTCAAAATTGAGAGAGAAACCAGGAGAACATATGAGAGCATGGCCATAAGCGTCACTTAATGGCTTATTGTTTTCATATTTTAGGCAAAAACCGAGCTTGGGGGTACACCGAATAAATAATAGCATAGTGTTGGTCATCATTAGAATCTAGACTTTTTTTCTGTATTCTCTGATCTCATATGCATACCTGGGAACTTTCTTGACTTCATTACTGGCTCAGTACCCTCCCTGCTCAATTCTACAACTTTCAAGTGGTGACTTGCGGCACTAGGCAATGGTGGTAGAGGCAATGTTTTTCCGTGTCCACAGACTCCGTTGATTGATTAATTTTTATGAATGTGAGCCCGTCTTCGATCAGCAGCTATCAAGCACCTGATACTGATGTAACTGATTGAATTTGCTATGGATCTGGGATCCCTTGAAGACTGCCTGTCCTATTCCTCCTCAATTTTGATGCTAGCTTCCAACAATATTTTTGGTTTAGGACACCACCAAAGGCTCAATGTTCCTGCCCCTGTTTAACAGGGGCATGCAATTACTATTTTTGATATAATATTTCCTAGCAGGGCCTGTTCCTGCGCCCAACAAGAGTAACTGTGAGGGCTTACAGTGTTCTGGTAACCTAAGGCCCAGTTTCTCTGCAGAGTATATAGGGCAGGCCGTATAGTATATATACTTCTGTTCAGAGTATATAGTGCCTGGGGGACCCCCACGCCATTTTTTTTTTTTTTTTTTTGGTGCAGGGTTCCACTTAATATCCATACCAGACCTAAAAGGGCCCAATGCGTTTTTTGTAATGATTTTTATCTATATTGTCGGGATCCAACAATACATTACAACCGCAAGCAGTTTTAAATGACATTTATTCCTTTAGAAATATAATTTTGCGGTGGTACTGTTATAAACGTTAAAAATGTGCTACTTTACAGGCAAACTAAAGACACCCCCCAGGCATGATGTATAAAAGGAATATTTAATTTTTATTGTTTCACTTTAAGCATTATTGAATACACTGCACCCTTAAACACTGACCTTTTAAAAACTTTTTTTGCATTGATACATGTCCCCTGGGGCAGGAACCGGGTCCCCAAACACTTATGGCAATAACTTGCATATAAGCCTTTAAAATTAGCACTTTTGATTTTTCATGTTAGCGTCCCATAGACTTTAACGGTGTTTGCACAAATTTTTTTGCCTGCTCACATGTTCTGTTGCAAACCGAACTGGGGGGTAGTTCGGCTCATCCCTAATGGCCGGTAGGAACTTCTAAAAGTGGCCCCTATGGAAAATATAGGGTATTGAAGCTTTTCGTTATAGGGCTGAAACTTGCACGCTACTATGTATAGTTTAAAGTGAAAATAGAACATCAAACTCCAATTAATATAGTGAAATAGAAAATTTGAATAAACTCAAAAGAATAGAATGAATGTGAACAGCTGCAAACACTTAGTATTGTACTCAAAATCACTCCATAAAACAAATGAAAAAAGAAGAAGAAGAAGGGGGGAGTGGTGCACTTATGCAATACAATGTGCCGTTAACATACAACCTAAAAATAAAATAAAATAAAATATAATGCAAAAAAAGTCCAAGTAAAACCAAACGGTAGGAATCAGTTTATATAGAAATAGATGTCTCAGACCAGTAGCTTAATAGAAGGAAAACAAAACATCAGTCCAACATCGATTGTAAAATTTATAGGATTGGCCGCTCACCTCCAACAATGACCAAAAGGTCAAACAAGGCTCGTCCGGTGGATCTTTGGAGGCTTTTGGGTCCCAAGCGAAGACGAAATGCTGCATGGAATCTTAGCACCAACAAATCCTGCGCTCACCACTGGGTAATTCCATACACACACACACACACACACACACACACACATCATATATATATATATATACACACATATATTATACATACACACACACACACACACACGTGATACTTTAAAAACATCTTTAAAGTGTATGTCAGCCCTTACCAATGGGCTTCTCTCTCCCTCTCTCATTTTCTCCCCTTTGCTGTCTTATGTTCTGTGCAAGCTCCCCGTGTTATCTCAAGAAGTCATCCCAAATTTTATTTTGGACTACATAACAATTACTCTGTGCTGTGGATGAGAGGAGATGGGTGTAGCACCCTCCTAGATAGGTGCTAGCAATTGGATACGTTAGAGTCTGCTCAGTGTGTTCAGCTACTGCCAGTCTGGTCCATAGCTTCCTCTGTATCCAGGGAACTGGAGACGTTTCTGGTTCATGTGTGGAACTATGCAGAGGGTATCGTGGATATTGATACCACCCTGGCCTATCCCAGAGAGGCAGGCTCTGATGGCATACTGGGAGACTGACTATATTCTGTGTACACAATGAGCTCAGGGTCTGTTCCTAGAGTGGATAAGTCTGGGGGGGGCACGCTGCCCTCCCAGGTGGAATCTGCTGTTGGCGATACCGCAGGTGGGCTACCCGAGGGGCTTGAACGCCGAGACCCGGGTGCTAAAGGGGGTGGTCTGCTATCATGGGAAGGTTTTGCTTGGAAGTTGGATGGTTACCAATTGTTCTTGGGCCTAGCGAGTACAGACGCTCGAGAGATCTTGGGGACCTTTGTGCTTTTGCTACCCCTCTGATATTATGTAGTCAGCCATGGGTCTTTTTAAAGAGGACACAGGCCGGTGTCCTGAAGAGCTTTGTCCACCTAATCTCCTACTTAAAAAGGGACTCTGCTCTTAATGCTCTGACCCGCCCCATGCAGTCTGTATGCTCAGGAGAGAGCAGCTGTAGTAGGAGCAGAGCTCGGAGTTAGAGTCCCTGACTTCTGAAAATGCATGGTGAGTCCAGCTGGCCAATTCTCTCGTCCAAAAGGTGAACTGAGACTATTGGAGGCTTGTTTGTCTACGTCACCCCTACATGCGAGATCTGATCTCCGGGAGGAAGGATCAGTTTACCCCTATTGGATTTGGTCCCAAGGCTCATGTTTTGTGGTTATGAGGTGAGTGTTCTGTGAGCACTGAGGTGTTGGTGCCAGCGTTTAGACTCTCTGGGAACTAAGGACTGATCACCGATTTGCACCGGAACACATCTCTCTACAACCATTGGTGTGTGTGTCTGTGTGTGCGCGCATGATGCCAGTTCTTTGGACATAGGCAACTTCTTTAGCAGAATGCAATGTGACATTTTCAAAAACCGGTCAACCACCATGTGAATAATGGTGTTGCCCTGGTAAATCCACAACAAAAAGGCCTCTCTCCAGGTTTTGGGGTGTTTTATTCTGGGCACACATGGCACCCGCGGCTACAAAAGGCGGTTACTAAGCCACAAGAATTGTTGAAACAGACCATATACTATACGAGTTTTTTCCATGGGTGTCCAGCTGCTTTAGAAGGGTAGGTCTGGATCAAAGCAGCGCAGAAATTCTTGGGGACAAAGCAGCGGTCATGAGGTTTTCCAAAAGGTGAACTGAGACTAGTGCTAATAGTGGCCAAAATGCCACAATGTATCACAGGAGTAAGAACAGACTCCATTTTGGAAGAGGAAGAAAAACTGCCGCAATAAATAATCTGCCCTTATATTCTTCGTACCGGGTAAGAATGAGACTATATAATTGGAGCGTGACAGAAAAAAGGGCCCACCGAGCCTTTCTAGGAAATAAGTGTTTAGCTTCAGTCAAAAATGTGAGATTCTTATGAGAAATGAGAACTGGCACAGTACCCTCCAGGAGATGCCTACATTCCTTAAGAATTAAAATGATGGCCAATAATTCTCTGTTCACAATTTTGTAATTGCATTTCTGCTGGAAACAATCTTTTTAGATAAATAGCCACAAGGATGCATAGAGGTCTCAGAGGTAGGGCATTGAGATAAGAGAGAGCGAGCCTACTTCAGTCTCAGACGCATCAACTTCAATAGTGAAGGGCAACATAGTATAAGGATGTGCCAGCACTGGAGCTGCAGCAAAAGCAGCCTTGAGGGATTCAAAGGCTTTAATGGAATCTGGGGACCAATTCTGTGGGTTGCCCTCTTCAGGGGTTTGACCAGAGAAGAGAAAATTACAAATACATTTCCGATAACAATTGGCAAAGCCAAGAAAAGGTTGTAGAGGACGTAGACCTATGGGTCAAGGCCACCAAGTTTCTCTGGGTCCATCGAAAATCTGGCAACAGATATGACATAACTACAGAAAAAAACAAAAAAAAAAACCAAAGAAACTCGCACTTTTCCCAACTTTTGCGGAAAAAAAAGAAGAAAGAAGAAAGAAGAAAGAAGAAAGAAGAAAGAAGAAGAAGGAGCTTACAGTAGTGCTCCCTTGAGGCGGCCAAATAATTCCATTGTCTTATTCTACAAGGCAGACAGAGGGTAGATCCAGCCACCAGGTTGAAGGTTGATCGTCTAACCAAAACCTCCTCCTCATTCCCAAATCCCGCTACAAATCAAAGGGGGAATGGAGATTTGCTGTCCGAGGACCACGGCTATGGAACGCTCTACCAACCTACATCCGCATGGAAGAAAACCATCAGGCCTTCAGGAAAAAAAACTCAAGACCTACCTCTTCTAAGAAGCTTGACAACAAAGCACAAATACAGCGCCTTGAGGCGATTCAGTTCGAATTGTAGCGCTATACAAATTATTCATTCATTCAAAAGGCCGATGTGGTGGTAAAATACCAGCCTGACTTTTGTCAGACATAATTTTTTTGGAATATAAATATATATTTTTTGTTTTTTCGTACTATCACCAGTCAGTATATACATACATACATACATACACACACACACACAGAGTTGTGCTCAGAAGTTTACATACCCTGGCAGAATTTGTGATTTCTTAGCCATTTTTTCAGAGAATATACTTGGAAACAAAAACCTTTTCTTTCACTCATGGTTAGTGTTTGGCTGAAGCCATTTATTATCATACAACTGTGTTTACTTTTTTTTTTACATACCCCAGTTCTTAATACCGTGTATTGCCCCCTTTAACATCAATGACAGCTTGAAGTCTTTTGTGGTATTTGTGGATGAGGCTCTTTATCTTCTTAGATGATAAAGCTGCCCATTCCTCTTGGCAAAAAAGCCTCCAGTTCCTGTCAATTCTTGGGCTGTCTTGCATGAACTGTACGTTTGAGATCTCCCCAGAGTGGCTCAATGATATTGAGGTCAGGAGACTGAGATGACCACTCCAGAACCTTCAATTTATTCTGCTGTAGCCAATGACAGGTGGACTTGGCCTTGTGTTTTTGATCATTGTCATGTTGAAATGTCCAAGTATGTCCCATGAGCAGCTTCCAGGCTGATGGATGCAAAATGTTCCTCCAGTATTTTTTGATAACATACTGCATTCATCTTGCCATCAATTTTGACCAAATTTCCTGTGCCTTTGTAGCTCACACATCCCCAAAACATCAACGATCCACCTCCATGTGTTTCAGAGTAGGAATGGTGTACATTTCATCATAGGCCTTGTTGACGGCTCTAAAAATGTAGCATTTATGGTTGCTGCCAAAAAGCTAAATTTTGGTCTCATCACTCCAAATGACTTTGTGCCAGAAGGTTTGAGGCTTGCCTCTGTGCTGTTTGGCATATTGTAAGCAGAATACATTGTGGCATTTGCGTAGTAAAGGCTTTTCTCTGGCGACTCAACCATGCAGCACATCTTTCTTCAAGTGCCTCCTTATTGTGCATCTTGAAACAGCCACACCACATGTTTTCAGAGTCCTGTATTTTACCTGAAGTTATTTGTGGGTTTTTCTTTGCATCCCAAACAATTTTCCTGGCATTTGTGGCTGAAATTTTAGTTGGTCTACCTAACTGTGGTTTGGTTTTCAACAGAACCCCTAATTTTCCGCTTCTTGATTAGAATTTAAAACACTGCTGATTGATATTCTCAATTCCTATGTCTTTTTATATCCCTTTTCTGTTTTATACAGTTCAACTACCTTTTCCCGCAGATCCTTTGACCATTCTTTTGCTTTTCCCATGACTCAAAATCCAGAAACATCAGTGCAGCACTGGATGAAAGATGCAAGGGTCTGTCAGGAGCCCAGAAATTTGTTGACCTTTTACACACAAATTGCAAGCAAACAAAATCACAGGTGAGGATGGTTACCTTTTAATAGCCATTCAAACCCCTTTGTGTCAACTTGTGTGCATGTTATCAGGCCAAAATCACCAGGGTATGTAAACTTTTGATCAGGGTCATTTGGGTAGTGTCTGTTGCCATTAGGATTTAAAAAAACAAACAAAAAAAAAAAAAAAGTAAAAAAAACGCAGTTGATTAATAAATGGCTTCAGCCAAACACTAACCACGAGTGAAAAAAGTGTTTGTGTCATCATTCATATTCTCTGAAAAAATGGCAAAATATATCTATATAATATTTCCCAATTTCAAAAAATTTCAAAACACTTGCCATGTCTCTTAACTAAAAATACTTTAAACTGGCTACTTTCCAAAAAGGAGGTGTTTGGGGGGGATGTTTGTACTTTTCCTGACATTTTTGGGCCTCAAGAAATGATAGGGTGTCAGCACATCAGGATTAATCGCTTTTCAGATATACTGTATACACACGCAATCGTTTGTGGACTCTAACTTTCCTACAGACTAAATAATATACACCGATTTGGGTTTTTTTAACCAAAGAAATGTAGCAGAATACAGTTTGGCCTAAATTTATGAACAATTATTTACAAAATTGTATAACGGAAATAAAAGAAAAAAACACTTAAAAAAAAAATAAAAAAATGTATCGGCCTTTGTTTATTTAGGAAAAAAAAAAAAAAAACTCAATGGCGATTAAATGCCACAAAAAGAATGTTCTATATGTGTGAAAAAAAGAAGATAAAAAAGTGCGACAGCGTGGAAAGCTGAAAATTAGCCTGGGCAAGAAGGGGGTAAAAAAGTGTCTGTTATTGAAGTGGTTGAACTGAATGGATTGCTTTACCAAGGTGAAGGCTTACATACACTTTAAAAACCATGACATAAGCTCATGAGTAAATACTAGGACAAATCCACACCAAACCCTCTAACCCAATGGCCAATGTTACTTTCTGTAGTATTACCTTAATGCCCCCTTTCACACTGATGGACCGATCAGGTCCCCCTGTCAGTTTTTCAGATGGACCCAATCGGACCATCCATTGCTCTCTATGGAGCGGCGGATGTCATCGGACATGTGTCCACTGACACCCAACATTCAAATCTGATCCGGTCCACTAAAAAGAGAGACGGACAGGAATCTGTTCACCATCCGTCCGGCGGATCGGTTGGAAACGGACAGGCGGTCCGTTTCCATCTGACAGCCCCAGAGAGAACGCAGAGCGGAAACTGATCTATCATCTGCCTGCTCAGTGGAGAGATCCTCTGCGGAGCAGGCAGATCCGCTGGTGGAATTCACCAGTGAGAAAAGGGGTCTAGGAGGCAAACGGAGAGCAGAATACAAATTTTGCTGTAGGGTCCCGTGATTTGTAGCTGTAGCCCTGAACATGTACAGTATGTATCTGCAGTATGTACAGAAAGGTCATGAGACTGTAAGAGAAGATGGTGCTTGATGCATAGGAGGCTATGTACTCAGCAAGGCGCTGTGTAATCTGTCATCTCTGTGTATAAATACAAAAAAAAAAAAAAAACTCAGCTAAACCAAACCTTCATTAATTGTCAGCTGTATAAATCAAAAGCCACAAAATGTGAACCAGCCAAATCTAGTCCTTTTATCCTATAGCTTAAAACTGTGTTTTATCATCAGTCCAGCAAAGTCCAGACATCATTAGCACTATACAAATACTCTCCCACTGCCAGCACGATATCCCCAATTTATGCATTTGTCAGGCCATTAGCATTAACCTGTCACCAGAATGTCTCTGGGGGGGGCAATTAATCACATATTAAAAATGGCAAATATATATAAAATTCTACCTAAGAAAAAAATAATGAAGAGTAAAAATCCAAAGAGAATTTACAGTATACAGATGATATATATTACAAGTAATGGCATTCATAGCCATAACTGCTTCACAATTAAATGTAGAAGTACCCATAACAGTCATTACAATGGTACAATGGTGTGCAGCGACCAACATAATTCTGTATAACTCAAACACGTGTGCATTTTCGTTCTCAAATGTTTTTTTTTTTTGCATGGACACTGACAGTATGGCCACCTGGTGATTTGTCATCATCCACAGACAGCTTCTTAAAGCGGTGTTCCACCCAAAAGTGGAACTTTCGCTTATCAGATTCCCCCCCCCCCACCGTTGCCACATTTGGCACCTTTCGGGGGAGGGGTGGGGGAGCGGGTACCTATTATTTTTTTTACAGGTACCCTGTCCCCACTTCCAGGAGACTGGGCCACTGCGAATTAAGTGAGCAGCTTGGCCCCCCTCCTCCTCCCTCCCCTTCTGCCAGGCCAGTTAGAGAGCACAGCGCACTTCACGCATGCGCAGTAGGGACCCGGCCCTGAAGCTGAAAGGCTACACTGAGGGGTTCCCTTACCAGAAATGGAGGCGGCAGCACCCATTGCTGGTAAACAAACATCGGCTGCGGAGCCGACATCACTGGACTCCAGGACAGGTAAGTGTCCTAATGTTAAAAGTCAGCAGCTACAGTATTTGTAGCTGCTGACACTTACATTTTTAAAGGGAGCGGGCAGAACTCCGCTTTAACTCTTCAATAAAACACAGAAGCTGAAACCAACACAATGTGACTTCAGCCAATGCCATTACAGAGGATGTTTTAAAAAGTTTGTTAAAGTGCAAGATGACAATGACTATCCCAAGCCCTATCTCTGCAAAGAAATGACACTGACTGGAGGAACATGAGAGAAACAGCTATCTAGGGCTATACTAAACACAAAGCAGGAGGGGAGGACATAGAGAGAGATACCAAACAACAACAGTAAACACCTTGTAATAGCCCCAAACTGCCACTTGATATTACCTAATATTCTAATTCAGCTCAATAGAAACAGGAAAAAAAAAAAAAAAAATTATAAAAGTGGGACAGAAATATTACAAAATCAAACCAGAATGTAATATGAAATGCATCTGCATGCATATGCACAACTGTTACACAGGAATTGAATACATGGAAATTTCTGAGAGCAATACAGCCAATGGAAATTGGTAGCATGCTTGGGGGACCAAAAATTGTGCAACACCAATAAGGTGCACCAGCTAAATCCACAGCTCATGTGCAAATGTACGAGCCAGATGGAAATGGCAGATGAATCCTATATTTCCAGAGACAACACATCACTACTGTGCCAGGATAGATCACAAAAACAGTCCTGTAGGTCAGCGCGTGGACCGGCCATGCATTTAAGTATAGTATCCCCACTGAAAAAAGCTGTATGGGAGATCTAGCACCCTTTAGTGAGTGCTAGTGTATATGGTTGTTAGTGTAGGAAAATTTGGCCTGGCTGAGAGCTAGGCCTGGGTTAAATCTGGGTCAGGGCTGAGCGACTCAAGGACGTCGGATGACTCAGCAAGCAGCACCTCTGGTAACTCCCTTCTCTCTGGAACCTTGGAGAAGCTTCCAGAAGTAGAGGCTGGAGTCTAGAAGGAGCTTCTTGGAGTATTGATGAGGCCCCAGCCAATCCCCCCCAAAAAAAAAATGGACCTTATAAATACCAATGGGTTATGCCAACAGGGGCAGTTTGATGAAAGATGGAGAAGGAGTGCTGAGGAGGCTGTCTGTAGCCCTTGAGGGTGCCATCTAATCTGGGGAGGGGGGGGGGGGGAGTGACCTCTGGCGCTGCAGGGACCCTCTACAACACAGAGGAATCCTTCCTGGAGGCACAGGCACAAGGCGTGCAGAGACGGACTTGTCATCCACCGGCTCAGCGGGGGATCAACGGAGCAATCCCTGCTGAGCAAGCGGATAATAAATACGGGCAGCCCTTTGTGAAAGGGGCCTAAAGTACGTAAACATCAGGTTCATATTGCAGTTTGTCTCTTTGAAGCTTATTATCTTCTTTCAGCTGTCCGTTTGTAAAAAAATTTGCTGCAACCTTTATATGTGTAATGACGGTCTTGACAGTTCCAATCTCAGACTGTTCAGCTGGAACCAAATGAGACTCGAACCATGTATGGGCAGGCTGACTGTACCCGAGTTGATCAATCCATTTGGCTTTAACCAGCATGTTGGATTTTTACATGCGATTATTGCCAGAGGCCATAGCCAATAGGAGTAAATACTGCAGGTTCTCCCAGGAGGGGCAACTCCCCCCACCACCAGGAGAGCACAATAGCTCTGCAGAAGGGATTTCACCCTCAAATGCAGCTGCGTAGCAGGTCCAGAGAGACCTGCACCGTATGGCAGTCTCTACCCTTGTAGATCCCTGAACCGTGCTGTAGTACTTACACTGTCCTTCTTGCTTCTGCTGCCTCTCGAGGAAGACTCCTTGCAAGCTTTTCCAGTGGTTAGGATCCTCCCAGGCCATCACCTGAGCCCTGGCCTGAGGCAGAGCCCCACCCCCCCAGACTAGGGGGGTCTGCCTCAAGGGTCACCAACAGTCCCCTCAGTACTCCATCTCCATCTTCCGCCCAACTCACCTGCTAGCATGACTAAATCATATTTAAGGGGCGGCTTAGCATGCTACTCCCTTAAATAGGCAGAACAACCCTCCTAGCCTCCGCCCTTTAGTTTACAGAATGTTCTCCAACTTTCCAGAACCAGGGGGAGGCACCAGAGAGCTGCCTGTATGAGTCATGCTGCCCAGAACGCTAATAAACCCTGACCCAAATTAAAGACTCACAGGTTTAAAAGAACTCTAGATTTTGGCCCAAATCAACCATGTCTCTCTCTAAGCTATTAGCCGCTGCATGTGTGAATGGTATGTGGCTGCATCTACATACATTATGGTGCACTGTGTTCCGGATACCAGCAGAGACTTCCCGGAACACAGACTAGTCTACAGCAGTGGTTCTCAACCCTGTCCTCAAGTTCCCAAAGCAGGCCATGTTTGCAGGTTTTCCTTTATCTTGCACAGGTGCTTTAAATCAGAGTCAATGGCTTGGTATTTTGGACAGCTATTTTATCTAAGAGAAATTCCAAAAACATGGCATGTTGGAGGGGTACTTGACAGGTATAAGAAACACTGGTCTACAGTCTAGTCTACAGCAGCGGCGCTCAGCCAATCACAGCGAGTGAGTCAGAGAGGCAGGCTGATTGATGTCACAACCTCTATTAAAATGAGTCAGACTATAAATTTCCCAGCACTCAAACTAGAGGGTGCTACACTATCGTTTGTAAAGAATTTACAAATGCTTCATTGCAATTTTCTTTCAAGATCAAATTATTATTTGACCTGCTGCTAAATGGCGTGGGACCCAAAAGGCTGATGCCTACTCTGCCCATTTGGTAATCCAGCACTAATTAAGAGTATAAAAGATATTAGGCCCTCTGGGATTTGTGTGTAAAGAAAGAAGGAAGAACTAAAAACTAAAAATTCCAGCCTTCCCTTCAGTCTTGCACAGTTGTACAGGCTCCTCTCTTGTACTGAAATAGCTTACTATAATTTCACTGCACACTGAGCTTCTCACAGTATGCAATGGGAGCAGCAACAAGTCAGACAGAGTCTGATTTTCCTGACCAGAGGATGTCCAGCATCATCGTCATCTCCAGCCTGGCCCGCACCTTTGAACTGCATTTCAGGGCTCAGCATCGCATGTGGGGGTTCTCTAGAGCAGTCTGCGCACAGTATTTGCCATATAAAATCCACCCATTAAGACATTTTGATATTTCCATAACTCTTTGTTACCAACTGAGGATGGGAGTTTAGACCTCACTGCTTCTTCAAGACTGAGCTCAGGATACGGATTCTTCAAGAGGTGATCAATGGTAATCCCCACAGTTATATCCTCAAAAACTAACAGCGGTTAGTAAATCATTACTCCTTTTGAAGAATTTACCCATTACATTTTTTTTTTTTTTCGATTTTACTTCACTTCCTCTCCTGTATACTCAGAAGGGATTTCTCTCAAAATAGAAAGGAACCTTCTAAGACAGTTAACATATGAACATGTGTTCTATTCCTATTCTGGGGGAAAACTTAAATTCAATTACAAACATGTCTATATTTAGCTGCTTGGTGGATGGAATTGCACAAAGCAGCCCTAAACTGTTGGAAGAGCAACAGCACATAATGTAAAGTTGCTTTTATAAACTGACTGTGTACATTATACCTTTCTATCCAGCAGGTGGCACTGAAGTGTTATGGTTTGTATTCTATGGCAATGTAATAATGGAAGTGCTTGTCTTTCCCCCAATATATGCTCTTGTATATTCCTGCTTCCTATTTCTGTCTCCATGATGCAAAGACATGTTCTGATATTTCTCCATGAAAGTAAAGCCATATTACTGCATCCAAGAAGCTTCCAGCACTTATATCAATACCCTGCACAATAGGTTATGGGTCCCAGGCACCCAGAGGCATTAGAGAGGTTACTACAAGCCCAGGCACTGAAAAGAATTCAACAGTGAATCAGTGAGTACTGTAAACAAACTACTAAAAAAGATGGAAAGCGGTTCAGATGTGAAGTTTGCAATAGCAAAGCTGAACAATGCCAATTACCAGCTGTGGAAGTTTAAACTAGAAATTATTCTAGGCAAGGATGACTTGTGGCAAATGCGGAATACATACAGACCCACAGACGGAGATACTGAGGACTGTGATAGGCAGGCAGAAGCGATTATAAGCTTGCTAGTGGAAGATGACCAACTTATCCACATAAGAAGAGAGAAAATGGCCAAAGGTATGTGGACTTCATTACAAAACCTGCATGAGCATTCAAGTCTAAACAGCAAGCGGTTTCTACTAAGAAAGTTGTATAAGATGAGACAAGAACAAGGCCAGCAAATGTGTAGCCATGTGAAAGCTATGCTAGAGATCATAGGGCAGCTACGTGCCATCAGAGAGAACACCAAAAGATAATCATATTGTTGCCTTGCTTCTCTGCAGCCTTCCAGAGACATGTACTGCTCTTATCAATGCTTTAAAAACCAGACCCGAGCAGGAGATGACACTGGAATATGTCAAAGGCAAATTAATTGAATATAACAGAAGGAAAGAAAATACGCACCATGATGATAAAGCTCTTAAGATGTACAAAAGGCACAAAGCACAACAAAAAAGCAGAGCCTGTTTTCGCTGTAAAAGGACCGGTCACTGAAAAAAACGACTGTTCTATCTGGAAAGCCAAGCAGTGAAAGCTACAGCTATTCACAAAAGAAAGAGTCAAAGCAATCATAAAAGGAAACTGCAGACACATCATATTTAAAGTGACAGAGTGGCAAGCCATGCGGCTGGTGCATAAACTGGTGCGACAAGCCCCAAGACTAGCGATGAGACCTTCTTCACAAACATTGATTACAGTGTAAAAGACAAAGTTTTCCTTGCAAACGGAAAAGCATTACCTCTGAAGGTAAAGGCCAGGGCTTCCTGAACTGCATTACACCACAAGGAGGTCACCACAGTATACACGTAAAGAAAGTGCTGTATGTTCCAGAACTAGAAGGCAGCCTTCCATCAGTAAAGAGTCTTGCAAACAACTGTCTCACAGTTAAGTTCCAGGGTGATGAATGCACAATTCACAATGCTAAGCGATTTCTCAAAAAAAAGGAAAACTAGATGATCACCTATACAGGTCCATCACCACAGACCAGCAAGCCAATATAGTCTCTAATGACCTACACAGCAAATGTATTCACTTATGGAACAGGTCGCTTGGGCACAAAAGTCCAGAAGCTATACAGGACATTATAAAAAGAGACGTATCAGAAGATTTGACAATAGCACCTTGCAAAGTGCTCATGAAATGCAAATGCTGTATTAAAGCAAAAGTGTCATGAAGATCCTGCCAGAAACCTGAACCCTGGCCGCCCTGGCCCACAGGCGCCACTGCGCATGCGCGCCAGTGCGCGTGCAAGTGTGCGGGCGCGCACAGGGAGACAGGTGCGCGCTCTTATGGGCGCCAGGTAGCCTATTTAAACCTGGCCTGAGCAGACGGTCCCCGCTGTCTGCTCTACAGCGTTGTGGTGACTGTAACCTGATCCTGATACCTCTGTCCTGTTTGACCCGGCCTGCCTGTGACTATTCAGCTATCTGCCTGCACCCGACCTTGGCTTGTTTGTGACCACTCTTCTGCTTCATCCCCTTGTACTTTGTTGCCAGCCTGATTCCTGCCCCGGCCGGTTCTGATGAACCTGATCAGCTGTATTGATCCAGTCTGTTCTGAAGTCCTGTTTCCTGTGCTGAACCTGATCACCTGCATTGATCCAGTCTGTTCTGAAGTCCTGTTTCCCGTTTGCTTGCTGAACCAGCTTACCTGTCCAGATCCAGCCTGCTCTGCTTTCCAGTCTACTAAGCTGTCCATCCAGACCCAGCCTGCTCTGCTATCCTGTTTGCTTGCTGAACCAGCTTACCTGTCCGGATCCAGCCTGCTCTGCTCTGCTATCCAGTCTACTAAGCTGTCCATCCAGACCCAGCCTGCTCTGCTATCCAGTCTCCTGTGCTGATCCTGCCTGTCCATCCAGACCCAGCCTGTTCTGCTATCCAGTCTGCTGTGCTGATCCTGCCTGTCCATCCAGACCCAGCCTGCTCTGCTATCCTGTCTGCTTGGCTGAACCAGCTTACCTGTCCAGATCCAGACACTCTGCTATCCGGTCTACTCTGCTATCCAGATCACCCACCTTGTCCGCTGAGTTGACCCTTTGTCACTCCACCGGTCTGTTGATCCTGCCAGGCACCCGTGCTCCTCCTCACTCCTGGGTCTCCTGTTAACCTACCAGGGAACCAAGAGTGGGAGACACAAGGGAGGTCTCTCTCTGCAACTTGGGCTCGCTCCACCAGGTACGTGACAAAAAGCCACACATGCACTGCACTACATATCGAGCTTTCCTTCGAAGAGGAGTCCGCACGCATATATTTTAGCTCTTGATTAATCTTTTATAAAAAAACAAAGACATTATTAAATTTTATTGATACTGCATATCTATCAAGAATCAAGGACATTTATTCTTTGTTTGATTATTCATTTTTGTGATTTTAGCGTATCACTTGTACCTTTGCACATCGTCACTTTATTTTGTATTTGCATAGATATGGCTGCATTGTTTACATTTTCCATATCTTATAGTTAATATTTATTTACAGCGCAGCACTATATTCTTTTATTCACTTATTTTAGGGTTCTGACATCACCTTCAGTGTTTGCAGCAGTATCTGTTTCACATATCTAGTGGCGTGGGGATATATTTTATATATTTCTATCCTATGGAACCAGGCTATCAAAAGAGCAATGAAACGGAAAACTGTTGCTACCCAACAATGACATGTATCGCAGAGCAAATCGTTTTTTAGATTGTAGGCTCTAACGAGCAGGGCCCTCTGATTCCTCTTGTACCAAATTGTAATGTAATTGTAATGTCTGCCTTTATTTTGTTAAACATTGTGCAAACTGTTGGCGCTATATAAATCATGTATAATAATAAATAATAAATAATAATAAACTGCTATATGTTGCCACTGCGACAAGACCAGACATAGCCGCAGCAGTGGGCATATACTATGCAGGAAGGCTTCAGCCTCCTGTCAGTGTGATTGGAATGCAATAAAAAGATTGATGCAATACCTCAAAGGAACAATTCAGATGTAGTTACGGTTACCAGCAACATCAGATCCAAAACTGAAAAATTCACAAGTGGATTCATCTTCCAGTATGGGGGAAGGAACTATAAGTTGGTCTAGTCGAAAGCAAACAACTCTCACTATATCTTCAACTGAAGCAGAGTACATTACAGCAGCACACGCATGTCTAGAAGAGATATGGATACATCAACTTTTTGTGGACTTTGAGATAGACATGTCAAAACCAATTTCCATTTTTGAAGGTACACAAAGGGATAATCATTAACATTCAATACTGCCCATCAGAGGAGATGACTGCTGATGCACTCACCAAGCCTTTGTTGAAGGAAGGTCATAGTTATATCCAGAAGAAGCTGAATATAAAATTTGACAAAGCACATGCTGTTGAGAAGAGGTGTTGGAAGAGAAACAGCATTTAATGTAAAGTTGGTTTTATAAACTGACTGTGTACATTATACCTTTCTATCCAGCAGGTGGCACTGCAGTGTTATGGTTTGTATTCTATGGCAATGTAATAAGAGGAAGTGCTGGTCCTTCCTCAATATATGTTCTTGTACAGTGGTGTGAAAAAGTGTTTGCCCCCTTCCTCATTTCCTGTTCCTTTGCATGTTTGTCACACTTAAGTGTTTCGGAACATCAAACCAATTTAAACAATAGTCAAGGACAACACAAGTAAACACAAAATGCAATTTGTAAATGAAGGTGTTTATTATTAAAGGTGAAAAAAAATCCAAACCATCATGGCCCTGTGTGAAAAAGTGATTGCCCCCTAAACCTAATAACTGGTTGGGCCACCCTTAGCAGCAACAACTGCAACCAAGCGTTTGCGATAACGTGCAATGAGGCTTTTACAGCGTCCTGGAGGAATTTTGGCCCACTCATCTTTGCAGAATTGTCCTAATTCAGTTACATTAGAGGGTTTTCGAGCATGAACGGCCTTTTTAAGGTCATACCACAACATCTCAATAGGATTCAGGTCTGGACTTTGGCTAGGCCACTCCAAAGTCTTCATTTTGTTTTTCTTCAGCCATTCGGTGGTGGACTTGCTTGTGTGTTTATGATCATTGTCCTGCTGCAGAACCCAAGTTCGTTTCAGCTTGAGTACACGAACAGATGGTCGGACATTCTCCTTCAGGATCTCTTGGTAGACAGCAGAATTCATAGTTCCTTTTATCACGGCAAGTCTTCCAGGTCCTGAAGCAGCAAAACAGCCCCAGACCATCACACTACCACCACCATATTTTACTCTTGGTATAATGTTCTTTTTCTGAAATGCAGTGTTCCTTCTACGCCAGATATACTTGGACACACACCTTCCAAAGAGTTCCACTTTTGTCTCATCGGTCCACAGAATGTTGTCCCAAAAGTCTTGGGGATCATCAAGATGTGTTGTGGAGAAATTGAGACGAGCTTTGATGTTCTTTTTGCTCAGCAGTGGTTTTCTCCTTGGAACTCTGCCATGCAGGCCATTTTCGCCCAGTGTTTTCCTGATGGTGGAGGCATGAACGCTGACCTTAACTGAGGCAAGTGAGGCCTGCAGTTCCTTGGACGTTGTTGTGGGGTCTTTTGTGACCTCTTGGATGAGTCGTCGCTGCGCTCTTGGGGTAATTTTGGGCGGCCGGCCACTCCTGGGAAGGTTCACCACTGTTCCATGTCTTCGCCATTTGTGGATAATGGCTCTCACTGTGGTTCGCTGGATTCCCAAAGCTTTGGAAATGGCCTTATAACCCTTTCCAGACTGATAGATCTCAATTACTTTCTTTCTCAATTGTTCCTGAATTTCTTTGGGTCTCGGCATGATGTGTAGCTTTTAAGGATCTTCTGGTGGACCTTACTGTGTCAAGCAGCTCCTATTTAAGTGATGCCTTGATTGTGAACAGGTCTGGCAATAATCAGGCCTGGGTGTGGCAAGAGAAATTGAACTCAGGTGTGGACAACCACAGTTATAGTATGTTTTAACAAGGGGGGCAATCACTTTTTCACACAGGGCCATGATGGTTTGGATTTTTTTTCACCTTTAATAATAAACACCTTCATTTACAAATTGCATTTTGTGTTTACTTGTGTTGTCCTTGACTATTGTTTAAATTGGTTTGATGTTCCGAAACACTTAAGTGTGACAAACATGCAAAGGAACAGGAAATGAGGAAGGGGGCAAACACTTTTTCACACCACTGTATATTCCTGCTTCCTGTTTCCGTCTCCCTGATGTAAAGGTCCTTTCTGATATTTTTTTCATGAAAGTAAAGCCGTATTACTGCATCCAAGAAGCTTCCAGCGCTTATATCAATACTCTGCACAATACAAACCTCCTCTTCTCGGGTCCGCCACTGGTGCTCCTGGGGGGCACTTGTGTGTGTGCGCCCGCTCCCGAGTGCCGTTTCTGCATCCATTGACACACAAAGCACCCCCCCCCGCTCCCTTGTCACTGGCTTTGAGTGACAGCAGCATCAGCCGCCAATGGCTCCTGGTGCCCCAGCAAGGCCAGTGAGATCCGGAAGTGAGGGAAGAGAAGAGCTGCAGACACGGACAGCGCTATATCAAATGAGGGCCCAGGAAAGTGAAAAGGGAGGGGGTGAGGGGGGGGGATGCTGATGCCTGAGCATTTTACCTTAATGCAAGGAATGCATTAAACTATAACTAAAGCCAAAAAGGTTTTGTGGAGAGGTATTAAAACACCTGTCAGGAAGATTCACCTATAGTACTGAAAGTGAAAGTAAAAGAAAATACAATTTGGGGTTGTCCCCAAAAAAAGTAATATTCCAATGAGGATACTAGTTCTGGTGACCTGGGCCCCCCCAAGGGATTCCCTTAATTTGCAGGGATTTCCTCCCACTTCCTGTTTTGTCTACAGGACAGGAAGTGAAGCGAAATCTCCACTATGGGATACAGATGACCAAAAGAAAATATGACAGGGGTTATAACACTCTCTTGGTCTATCCAAAATGAAAAAAAAATAAAAAAATAAAAAGTTTTGCTTATAGTTCTACTTTAAGGTAAAAAAGGTGTTTAGGCTTTAGAACCAACTTAAAAAGCTGGAATTACCCTCAGTTTCATTCCCAGTGAGACTGGGGATCAGGACAATTAGGCCACTTTCACACCGGTGGTGGGAGCGGCGTTGGCAGTAAAGCAGCGCTATATTTAGTGCTGCTTTACCGTCGTTTTAAGCGGTGCGGTTTTAACCCCCGCTAATGGCCGAAAAAGGGTTAAAACCGCCCGCAAAGCACCGCTGCAGCTGTCCCAATGATTTCAATGGGTAGGAGCGTTATAGGAGCGGTGAATACACCGCTCCTTCACCGCTCCAAAGATGCTGCTAGCAGGACTTTTTTGACCGCCCTACTATCGCTCCGCTCCAGTGTGAAAGCCCTTCGGCTTTCACACTGGAGTGAAAGGGGCCGGATTTTTTCCAGGTGTTATACAGGCGCTATTTTTAGCGCTGTAGCGCCTGAAAAACGCCCCAGTGTGAAAGGGGCCTTACAGAGAGCAAAACTCTCTAATGGGGGGACTGTCAGGGCTGGGCCCAGCTTTTCCTTCTCTAAGCTGTCCGCTAAGCTGTCAGCTAATTGCCAGCTCACATCTCTCCACATTCACCCACCTGTTGATGATATCCTGCTTGTCGGCCCTGCCTACTTAAGCCGTCCAGTCCAGATGATCTCTTCCTTCGCCTTGGTCACATCTCTAGAGATGCTCACCTATGTTCCTGTTAAAGACTTGCTCGGCTGACATTTCTTCTGGCTCCCTGACGTTTTGGCTTGTCTGACTATCCATTCCGGTTCCTGAACTCTGGCTATGTTTTGACTACATTTACTCGGTTTACCTATTATTATACAAGTGTGATTTAACTGTACTTCTGTCTCAGTCTGATTCATGGTTTCTGACAGTATATATATTGTAGGTGCACCTTTGTTTATATGGGGCAGCTAAGATTAAAGGTCATATCTGTCCGAAACGTGTTAGAGAACCACCTGCTGCAATTTTTTTTCCTTTCGAATAAATTATCAGGAAGAGAGGAGAGGAGAGGAGAGGAGAGGAGAGGAGAGGAGAGGAGAGGAGAGGAGAGGAGAGGAGAGGAGAGGAGAGGAGAGGAGAGGAGAGGAGAGGAGAGGAGAGGAGAGGAGAGGAGAGGAGAGGAGGAGAGGAGAGGAGAGGAGAGGAGAGGAGAGGAGAGGAGAGGAGAGGAGAGGAGAGGAGAGGAGAGGAGAGGAGAGGAGAGGAGAGGAGAGGAGAGGAGAGGAGAGGAGGAGAGGAGAGGAGAGGGATGCCGAGCATCAACTTTTCCTAGGTGCTGATGAATTGAGCGGGTGAACTTTTTCCTTTTTGTTTTACTTAAATTACAGGGGCCTTACTCATTCCACAAAATGTTGCAAGTAGAAACAATTTGCATTTAAACACATCAAAAGACTTTCTTTATTGTGAATCTATATGGCCTGTGACAGTATTTCTGGAGGTGCCATCTAGAAAATATTAAGGCGTCAGCTGCCCCCGCCCCCCCATTTATAAAAAAATTGTAGTCCATTTGGGTCTGGAAAATACCAGGAGGAAATTGGGTGAAAGGTGTCCAGCTGCCCTATGGTGGTGTTATTTTTGTGTCTCCCTCACTGGAGAGTGCCTGCTGGATATCAGAATGGGGCAACTGATGATCCTCTAGCCATGTGAGCAATTGACTTTTGTTCATTTGGGAAAAGCCCTAGTCACCCGTCAGCATTAGAGAGAGACTGTGGGCCATTTTTGTATAGCTCAACAAGCTAGAGAAGAGTCCACAAGTGTTCAGTTTATCAGCTTTGGGGTATCCCATGCTCCCTTCACGCCATCCAAGTTCACTGTTCCAATAAAACCCTAAAAAAGACACCCTTAGACGGTTTCTTTTTCAAGCCAGTGGAAGAATGAGGAAAATGCTGTGCCTGGCTGGGAGTGCTCCAACAAGGAAAAAGGACTAAGTTTACCAGTGGTTCTTGCAGGGGTGCACTACATATGAGAAAATCTTTAAAGGTGTACTTATTCCTTGAAGTGGGCCCTCACCCAAAATTAAAAATGCCACGATTCTTCCATCCCACCTTCCATTTTTTACCCTGGGAGTGGGCAGCTTTTTTGACAGGTACCCCTTTCAATTCTAGCCTGGAAAGAGGTGCACTGAGCACCTCCTGCTCACACACCCCACCTGCGGCCTTCTGGAACACATCCTAGGAGGCTGTAGGACCAGTCCCACATCGCATTTGCAGTGGAGAGTCAGCTGTGATTCACCAGGAAGGTCATTGACGGCTCCCATAATCAAGATGGCAGCACCAGGGATCCACAGCAGTTAGAAGAAGCAGCTTTAGGAAGACAGTGCTGGACTCCAGGCATTTGGTAAGTAACCAATTATTAAAGATCAGCAGCTAATTTTAGATATTGTTGGAGTTTTTCTTATAAAACATTACAAACAAGTTAAAGTTCGATATCTGCAGATTACCATTGACTACAATGAATGATGCTCAGCATGACACTAGGTATTAGGGGCTATAGGCTGTACCCACTTCCATAATAGCAGTATTCTTGTGACTGACAAGCAAACTCTTGTGACTCGGAGTGTACTTTCCCAGTTTATTCCCTTAGAAATGCAATGAAAGAAGTGATGATGGGTTAACACTCACCAGTCAATAAAGCGTGGTAATGAAGCCCTCTCTCCTTATCTTGGTGTGAGCACACATCAAACAGATAGGCTTTTATTGGTCCATCAATAAAGTCTGCTGCAAAGTCGAAAGCCACAACTCCCAGCATGGTAATTACTATTGCCCAAATTCTCTTCTCGATGCCACCGCTGTCCTTAAATATGGCTGTAAGTGTAGAAAAATTTAAAATGTTAAAAATTGTTACTGCAATGCTACCATGTTGTTTGTTTCAGATAATCATTATGCCAACTAACATTTGCATCAAATACAATCAATGCAAGTGATAACTCTTAACTTCTCAGTTATTTGGGATCCAAACAAACATTCTAACAATCATATTGAAAGATATCATGGGGACCTTTGTGTGGCACTGCCACTTCCTCAGCATAGGACTTAAAGCGCATGTTACAAAAAAATAAAATAAAAATAATTTGATCCTGTTCCTTCAAAGCATGAACAACAGCACAGTGCTTGTGCTGTGTAATTTGGCCCCTTGTATCATCTAAAATATCTCTCTGATCCTGCCTGGTTCTGCCCTCCCCCTATAAACTGACCACAGTTTATCATGGCTGTTGAACCCTGACAGCGTGGTCAGCTTACGTGCCTCCGTCATTCACAGCTCTTCAGTCCTCCTCTTCCCCTCCCTCCCTGCATGTCAACTCGGGTCAATGCCCACCCCCTCCTGCTGCTGAAATAACTTTTATAATTCTCAGGTAATCCCCTGCGTTGGCTAATGCAATGGCTGTATGTGCTTAATTAAAAAATAAAGCCTCTGTAAACCTTATTTTTGAGCGCTGCTCACATGACCACCCGCCGCCCTCCTCCCCATGTCAGTGGGGGATCCTTAGCTCCTCCCGCTGTAGCTGTCAGATTGGGAGAGGGAACGACAGGCAGTCACGTGAGCGCTGCTCAGAAACCAGGTTTACAGAGGCATTTTTCTTCATAAAGCAAATACAGGGGATCCATTGCATTAGGGGACGCAGAGGATTGCCTGAGAAATATAAAGTGGGTTTACAACCACTTTAAAATAAAAAGCACTGGTGCGTTTTACTAATAATCTTTTTGGTAGAATTTTCCTTTAAAAGGGGTGTGGCAGGGCCCAGTGGTGTGTCCTAAACTACATACTTTTGCTTATAGGCGTCCCTCATTCCCATCTACAAAAAAAGTTGGGGGCTACAGTATGGCTAGGGTTGTGACCCTAACTGGTAGTAGGTTAGGCAATTCCCTGTGATCCTGCCACTACTCGAATAAGCTCACTTCAGGTTCTCTTTATACATAACTGCAGTTATAACAAGTATTGTAATATTGTGCCTGCAGTCAGTGCAGAGTAAAGGGCACACAGAAGAAGGAATAGTGAGGATGTAAAAGCTTCACAAATAAAATAATCGCCTTGAAGATCTGAACTGGGGGCACTGACAAGATTTAAGTGGTTTTCATTCAAGTGTCTACATTTCCCTTTGTGTGATAGATTACTTGGCCATTTGCAATATATGTAGTCATGAACAGCCAAGTATCAAAAGGAGAACAAGGACTATTTAACAAATTGCTATTTTTTTATTCTGATTCAATCATTTTGATTTCATTTGCAGGAATAAATGTTTAACAGCGGTATTGTCCACAACAGGGTAATATACAGAATAAATTGGTAAAATATTATAGGAATTACACAGCTCGTAATACTGAAAAAATAAAACAGTCAAATGGGGGTTCAATACAGATATGTACTGTTCTGAGGATGAAATAAGTATGGACCACCAAGAAGCTGTGTACGAGGAGGAAGAGGAAGAAGAGGAAGAGGAAGAGGAAGAGGAAGAGGAAGAGGAAGAGGAAGAGGAAGAGGAAGAGGAAGAATTTTATAAAATTTGAGAGTTCAGATTGATCTGGAGGGGAGGGAGCAATCGAATGATGGAGGCAAGTGTGTGACCATGGGTCCCAAACCTTATGAAATTTGGGCAGGTTATCTTGTTGAATGGCAGTCAGGTTTTCATACAGCATGCTGTGGTGCATTTATGATTTAAAGGTTTCTACAGGGAGGGTCGGTATTTTCCCTGCTTTGACCAAGGTCTCTGTGGCTGCTGTGAAAACGAGTGCATTTTTCGGTTTTGCTGCAGCGGTTAGGGGGCTTGCCATGGGTTTGCATTTAACCATCACGCCAGCCCAGGAGGAGGGTATAGATTATAGAGTAAAAATGATGTCGCAGAAATTGATTGCTTATTCTACAGGACAACCAAACGTGGTAGTAATCACCTGTAATTCCCTGCAGCCAACTCTCTCAATAGATAAAAGTTATGCATACACCAGTTAGGCCTATTGTAGCGCCACCCCGAAGGAGCCACTTGGGTATGTTTGGTTCTGTACTCTGCCTCTCAACCATAACAACATTCTCAGTCCCTCTGGCACACCTGGCAGTAATGTTAGTGCAAACACCACAATAAATGGACACAAATTGCAGTAAACCAGAAAGTTTGTTTACTGGAAGGCTGGTTACCAACAGTAATAGTATAACCAAGTAGTCAAAATATAAATAAAACTGATATAGAACAGTACAGCACAAAGTCACATGCAAATTACAAATAGCCTAATTTAAAAGGACTCTAAAAGGTGACCTATTTGCTCAGGCACGAAGGGGGAACAGAGACATCTTGTTATTGACCAGTCTGTCTCCCTAAAATCCTGAAGGTATATGCGTTATACAATATGCAAACAATATCAACACGTTGCTTTAAAAGTCAGAGTTCCTCCTTAACGAGTACAAATGTTTTGCACCAAGTCCTTGGCTGAATAAAGAAGAAAAGGCCTCACTGTGGAGGTGTCCCGTATCTTCAGCTAGCTTAAGGGCCCAGAATAAATCGCTATGCAAAGTAACTCAAGAAAAAGAAACAACTGATGTAAAGTGTTTCCTGGGGCAGGCTCTGACAAGAAGACAGGGTAAAGATGTCTGTATGCAGTGTCTCTTAGGAAATAGTTTGTGCAAGATGGGCTACTACCCGCTTACTAATCTGGCGACACCAGGGCCCAAAGGGATAGATGTCCCAGGACAGGCTCTTTAGGAAAGCCCAATTGGCAATCTGACAGCAGGAAGGCACAGCAATGTCTGCAGATATACACCTGGAGATACCCCCGGGGTCCCCTCTGGCAAGATGTCTGCGACACACCGACCATGGAGCTGTGGCAGGTAGGTTACACCGACAGAAAAACAGCAGCCCCTCTCCCTTATATCTGGTCATCTCCTAGGCTTGTGTCTTCCCCCCCGTGGAATCTTGTCTGCCCCCAGGCAGCCTCTTTGGGTCCCTTCCTTCCCCCCACACCCAGGGCATGCTAGGGTGTGTAATCTTACCCCCTAGGGAATCACAATGGGGCCGCTGGTGCTGGGGACTACATGACCCAGGGTCCTTTGCTGTTCCTTTAGTCCTGGCTGTGATTGTTCCCCCTCCCACTGCCAATGAGGAAGCAGGGGAGGGAACAGAGTGGGCGGCCGGGTGTGCGAGCGACGCTTGTATAAAGTATATAGTCAATAAGGAGATTGAGGAGGGAATTCCCCTGCAGCTGCTGACTGTGTCCCTCTCAGAGCCGAGCAGCATGTGAGAAACCCGGCCGCCAGGAAGTGCAGGGCCGTGGGTGGCTGAGCGGCACATGCTACCACTATTATTCCAGATATTGCCCTGTTGATTGACAGTAAACTACTTCACAGGACACTTAAGTATAACACATTTTTTTATTTTATTAAAAAAAAAAAATAATAGCTTTACAATCATATTTTGGACCCTTTCACACGGGCAGACTCGGTTTTGATCAGTAGGGGATCGATCTGCTGTTCCCCTGCTTATCGGAGCAGGCAGATGGACAGGTCCACATCTGCCCAATTTATGCAGAGAAGACAGGGACCGAGCCCGCTCTATTCTATGGGCAGCAGTGGTGGCCCGTCCATTAGGGGCGCTGCCACATCTCTCCTCGCCACCCCCTATATCCAGGGCACTGGGCGCATGAATTACAGCGGCCAGAGTTTACTTTTAAGCGCCCGATTAGAGCCAGAGGCTCTAATAGGGTGGGCTCCGGTTGCAGAGGATGTGACCAGAGCCCACCCAGGTGTGTTGCAACAGCGAACACACCTGGGTGGGCTAAGAGGGACTAAGAGAAAACCAAGTACAGTGCTAAGAAAATGCTGCTGGATAGTTCTACTGTAAGCCTATTCTTGTCAAGCAAAATACTCACATTCTAGATTCAAGAGTCAGTACATGCATCTTTAGTGTTTGTTGGCACTACATCCTTTATGCTGACTACTAGCATGACTTCTGTTTTTACTTTCCATTCATTACAGTTATGACTGCCAGTTCAGTGCCAAATTGTACTCCTTGCTGTGTAAAGTAGAGCGGAACCACGAATTAACAAATGTCACAGTCATAAAAAAAAATAAAAAAAGTACAGTAGTTTATACTGTATCTAGATCAAAACAAGGCTATTTTTTCTATTTTTGGGAGTCTGCACAGCACATAAGACAGACGGTTTCATAATAGACACAAACACTGACCCATGCCAAATATACAATGTACAATTAATTCTGTCAAAAGTAGTTGATGAAGTGAAAAAATAAAAAAAAAAAAAAAAAGAAAGAAAGAAAGAAAGAAAGAAAGAAAGAAAGAAAGAAAGAAAGAAAGAAAGAAAGAAAGAAAGAAAGAAAGAAAGAAAGAAAGAAAGAAAGAAAGAAAGAAAGAAAAAAGAAAGAAAGAAAGAAAGAAAGAAAGAAAGAAAGAAAGAAAGAAAGAAAGAAAGAAAGAAAGAAAGAAAGAAGGGGGGGGGAGCAATCACACAAAGCCCAAACAGGTTGGTTGAGTGAGGGGAACTCCCAAGAGATCCATAGTTCCAAAACCTTTAGAAATTTGGCATGTCAATAATTTGCAATACTGGACATTCACTCATGAAGGGTCATGGTGGTCATACGCGTCTTCACCTCCTGACAGGCTGCAGGTTGGGTCTTCCATGCTTGAGCTATGGTGCATTTAGCTATGTTGTCAAATTCTGCTGTGATGCGTATAAGCCAGGTATGGGGCAGTGTAGCAGGACTAACTTAGTGCCCCTACTACTGTACAAACCGTTAGATGGAAAAAGCGTCTGAAGCAAGCCAAAAACCCTAGGCAAGACCACCAGGTATGCATAATATCACTCACTGTCCACAGTTGCAGAAACAACCATCACTACTCCCGGGGAGGAAAAGGTTTTCAATCTCTATTTACTATTTTTGTTGGCTCTGTCCTGGTTATATTCAAGTTGTGTCCAGATTATAATGAGAATGAAGTTCCTACACTCGAGAAGGGCTGTGTAAAGGGAAAAGTTGGCCAAGGTCACTTGGGGTGGGGTGCCAGGTATACGTTAGAACACTAATCAGTTGCATTACAGCCCTGTCAGAGTGGAGACATTATTTGTGATACCCTGTTCAAGTGCGAGTTTGGAAGAGCAGTATGTGATACAATTGTGTGTAAAATTGGGTAAAAGTGCATCAGAAACTTTGGAAATGGTGAGGAAAGCTTATGGAGAAGCTGCGCTATCATCTGCACAAGTGTACCAATGGCACAAGGCCTTCAAGGAAGGGTGAGAAGATGTTGAAGATGAACAATCAGGACGCCCCTCTTCATTAAAAACAGAACACATTGTGGATGCAGTGAGGTCTGTTCTCAGCCGTGACCGACGGCTCACTATCAGAAAGATTGCAGAGGAAAAAACGGGAATTACCAAGCCAATTTTTCATGTAATGGTTACTCGGGATTTCAACATGAAAAAGGACAATATTTTGATAGTGTGGAAAACGTCCAAAAGAACCACTACTCAGACTCTGAATGCCATCCCACTTGAACACTTTCAGGGATGCTATAAAGAATGGGAGGGGAAAAAAAAAAAAAGAAAAATCGCTGGGAGCGCTGTGTACATTCAGCAAACAAGTAATCTCCCCTGCAGGGACACAAATGATATTTTGACAGCAGCTCTAACCCTTCCCCCACTCAAATAAACAAATAATTCTGCTCGCTTCCTGTCTTTGTAACTGCACAGAAATGAGGGCAAATCACCACAATAGGGACACCAACACCATTAATCCAACACAGCCTACCCCAGTCTGACCAACTCTACACACAAACTTTGGCCAGAGTTCTGCTTTTAGAGTCACTCACATAGAAGAGGTCTAATGCAGCTTGTACATGATTAATCGAAGGATGTATGCTATGCTACAATGCACTTAAGCGGCCAGTGGAGAGCACAGACTGTTATGCCGCATACACACGGTTGGAATTTCCGATGGAAACAGTCCGATGGGAGCTTTTCATAGGATTTTGCGACCGTGTGTGTATGCCCATCGGTCTTTTTTGTTGGCATTTCCGACGGACTTTGGATTGAGAGCCTGTTCTTAATTTTTCCGATCGTGTGTATGCAATTCCGACACGCAAAATTCCGACGCATTAAACTTCCCTTTTATAGTGCCGTCGAACGTGTTGTATGTCACGGTGTTATTGACCGTCGGAATTTGATGTGACCGTGTGTAGGCAAGACAGTTTGAGCGAAATTCCGTTGGAATTCCGACGGGAAAACCATCAGAGCTTTTTCCCCGACGAGAATACCGACCGTGTGTACGCGGCATATGAAGAAGAAATTTGCACACACAAACACGCATTAACCGCTTCCCGACCACCTAACGCCGATATACGTCGGCAAAATGGCACGGGCAGGCAAAATCACGTACCTGTACGTGATCGTGCATGTGCCTGCCTGTGGGTCGCGTGCCCGCCGCCAGCGGCGCGCTCGCGACCCGGTCGGGAGCTCCGTGACCATGGCCGCGGGACCAGCGGACCCGATCGCCGCTGGTATCCTGCGATCGGGTTACGGAGCTGAAGAACGGGGAGAGGTCTGTGTAAACAAACCTCTCCCCGCGCTTCCTACTCTGCCTGTCATTGATCGGCTGTTCCCTGTCATCGGGAAAGCCGATCAATGACGTCAGACGTACAGCCACGCCCCCTACTGTAAAAAAAAAAAAACACAACACGTCACACTGACTCCTCCCCGCCCCCTAGTGGTTAACTCCTTCACTGCCACTGTCATTTACATAGGAATCAGTGCTATTTAAATAGCACTGATTTCTGTATAAATGACAAATGTCCCAAAAATGTGTCAAAAATGTCCGATGTGTCCGCCATAATGTCACAGTCACAAAAAAAAAAAAAAAATCGCTGATCGCCGCTATTACTAGTAAAAAAAAAAAAAATATTAATAAAAATGCTATAAAACTATCCCCTATTTTGTAAACGCTATAACTTTTGCGCAAACTAATCAATAATCGCTAATTGTGATTTTTTTTTTTTTACCAAAAATATGTAGAAGAATACGTATCGGCCTAAACTGAGGAAAAAATACTTTTTTTTTTATATATTTTTTGGGGATAGTTATTATAGCAAAAAGTAAAAAATATTGCATTTTTTTCAAAATTGTTGCTCTATTTTTGTTTATAGCACAAAAAATAAAAACCGCAGGGGCGATGAAATACCACCAAAAGAAAGCTCTATTTGTGGGGAAAAGGACGCCAATTTTGTTTGGGAGCCACGTCGCACGACCGCGCAATTGTCAGTTAAAGCGACGCAGTGCCGAATCGCAAAAAGGGGCCTGGTCCTTTGGCTGCCAATTGGTCTGGGGCTGAAGTGGTTAAGCTACACAGTGTAGAAAGCAAAATCTACAGATGAAGAATTGAGAAGACCACATTGGGTATCTGTCTATATACATATTTTGTTTGACATCTGGGGATGGGCGGGAATTGGGTAACCTTGTGCTGGAGTTGCCTTGCAACACAAACTGTTCATGACTTGTCTTCAGCTAAAGGTGCAGACTCCGACAACAAAGCTAATTTTACAATGATCTGTGCCTGGGATAGCAGAGCACAGGTAAAGATAAGACACAGCTAAAAGGTTTTCCTGGATATGCACTATATTACCAAAAGTATTGGGATGCCTGCTTTTACACGCACATGAACTTTAATGGCATCCCAGTCCAGGCCCTTAGGGTTAAATATTGCCAAAAGTATTGGTCCACCCCTCCAAATCATTTGGTGGAGGGGGGGGGGGGGGGGGGATTATGGTGTTGGGTTGTTTTTCAGGGGTTTGGCTTGGCCCCTTATTTCCACTGAAGGGAACTCTTAAGGCGTCAGCAAACCAAGACATTTTTTAGGATAGTGTCATGCTCCCATGTTTGTGGGAACAGTTTGGGGATGGCCCCTTCCTGTTCCAACATGACTGCGCACCAGTGTACAAAGCAAGGTCCATAAAGACATGGGATGAGCAAGTTTGGGGTCAAGGAACTTGACTGGTCTGCACAAAGTCCTGACCTCAATACAATTGAACAATGGAACACCTTTGGGAAGAATTAGAGCGGAGACTGCGAGCCAAGCCTTCTCATCCAACATTCCCATAAACACAGTCCTAAACCTTGTGGACAGCCTTCCCAGAAGAGTTGAAGCAGTTTTAGCTGCAAAGAGTGGACCAACCCAATATTGAACCCTACGGACTGAGACCGGGATGCCATTACAGTACGTGTGGCAGGCATCCAAATATTTTTGGCAAGATAGTGTTAGTACAGTTCACAAGTCTTAAGGGAATAAGAGAAAGGGGGGACATGACTGAAATGTTTCAAGTGGATCTTTATTCAGAAAAGTGAGTCCTGCTAGATCACTTCAGGCTGGCCCTTTCTCGGGTATAGCATAAAACATTAAAAGTGGAAGTAAACCCTTCCACATGACTTTGGCCTACAGGTAAGCCTAGATTAAGGCTTACCTGTAGTTCCAATAAATATCTCCTAAACCTACATGGTTTAGGAGATATTTAGCGATGAAAAGGCATCGCTGTCTACGGCGCATGCGCCGTAGACAGCGGCGCGCAGGCGCACTGAGGGCGCACTGAGTATGCCGATCTCACGGCAATATGCTGATCTCATGCGCGGGAGTGACGTCATCGCCGCTCCAGCGAATGATAGCGCTGGAGCGGCGAGACCCGGAAGTCACTCCGGCCCTGGATGGCGGCAAAGAAGATCGAAGATCAGGACCGCTTCGGGGGCTTCGTTTTCAGGTAAGTTTTTCATAATGAGCTAGTAGGCTATGCTACTAGCTCATTATGCCTTTGCCTTGCAGGGTGTCTTTTTTTTTTTTTTTTTTAAAGAGGCTTTACTTCCTCTTTAAATAGAAGTGGCTATATGGGTTTAAAATGCCACTTGATGCCGTTTTGAAAGCAAAGGGTGGTCACACCAAATATCGAGTCGATTTTCTCTTTTTATCAATTAACAAAATGGAAACTAATACTTCTATTTCAGAATGCATTATTTACAGCATTTTTTGACACCTGCCTAAAACTTTTGCACAGTAAAATGCAAAAAATGCGATCACTTCAGACAAGCAGCTAGCATGCTTTCAACAAGCCTCACGCAAGCTGACACTTGTTTAAAGAGACAACCAGTAATAATAATAATAATAATAATAATAATAATAATAATAATATAATAATAATAAGATGTATATTTAACATCCCAAACCTGAAGCCCAGGAGGACTTTAAGGGCTTCAAGAAATCCCAACAGATTTGTCAAAAGTTGATTTAATTTAAGGCTGCATTCAAACATCTTTGCAACTTTGGTTGCTTTTACAGGCTTTTTTTTTTAGTACTCAGTAGTGAGTCAGTCAACAATAAGTGCATTTAAGGCCCCATGCACACGAGACGCTGTTAAACACGTGTTCAGAGGTAGTTGGACACTTTTCAACTGCCCCTGAACGCATGCAATGTTACCCTATGTGTCCATGTACACAGTCTCGTTTTTTTCCCCGTTTTTTTTGGAATGTGCGTTTAACCTCGTTTTCCAGAAGCAAAAAAAAATGGGTTCAGACACTTTGCTTTTCCATGTTTCAGACGCAAAACGCGCGTTTAGCCGCGTTTGCATTTATAAGTGTTTTTAAAGGAACCCAATTTTTTTGGACCAGAAAACTCAGAAATATGATGGTAAACCATAAAAAAAAAAAAGAAAAAATTGGTTTAAAATGTCGTAATTACTTTAGATAGTTCATAGAGCATATATACTCACTGATGCAATGCCATAAAAAAAAAAAACTCTATTTTTTTAGGTGGCTTAGACAATGAGGAATGCCTCCACTTCTTTGTCCCAACCCTTCATCCAATTTCTAATCAGTGACTCCACCTAGTCTGACCAAAGCATAGCAATGTCTTTTTTTCACGAAGAAAAACCTGCATACCAATGTCTAGTCAGCCCCAACCCCCCACCATGTTTGTGAAATATCCAACGGACATTCGCTGTGCCATCAACGGATGGGTCCAATATCGACGAGCTCTGACTCTGGACCTCTCACGCAATTTGCGACGACGTTGCTGCCTCATCAAGAGCAACATCAGGAGCATTTCCTGACATATATTCAATATGGGATCCATTTCCAAAAAAAAAAAAAAAACACAACACAGAAAGAGAGGCAAATGCAAGTGTACAACTGCTCTCTCTGCTGCTGCTGCTCACTCTGATCAAAATGGCAGAAATAGTTAATAATACATGCTTTCTGAGCTTGGGGAGGGTCTGTATGATGTTATCTTTACAAACTCTTATAGACACAAACGCAGTAAAACGTGGCAAAATGCAGGTTTCTGCTTTTTAAAACATGTGTTCAGTAGAGTTTGCATCGGCGTCTCATGTGCATGGGGCCAACATACTTCAGACAAAGATCTATTCTAAAAAAAAAAAAAAAAAAAAAAAAAAAAAAAAAAAAAAAAAAAAAAGGTGCAGCGGCATTCTCACTGAAGTCTATTGAGCTTATAAAAGTCCTTAAAGCGGAGCTCCACCCTAAAGTGGAACTTGCGCTCATCGGATTCCTCCCCCCTTTCTGTATCACAATTGGCACCTTTCGGGGGAGGGGGGGACAGGATACCTGTCTTTGAGGGGGGGGGGGGGGGTGAACAGGGCCTAGGCTGGCCATACATTATACAATAATCATTAGACCTTCAACTACATAGTGCAAGGGCCTGCCTGATTGCATACTAATTGAAAGTGTTTAGGTTTGACTTCATATTATAGGGTTCTGGTAAATCTAAAAGGAAAAAATTGTATAATGTATGGCCAGACTAAGATGTGTATCTGCAACATACACTACACAGCAAACGTTTTACAAATTGTTTGCAAAGTGCAAACTCTGTTAAAACATACCTACTCATCAAGTTTGGGAATGTTAAAACACAGATCTTAATGGAAGTGCTGACTTTATACGAGTGGCTACCATTCTTTCCACTAGCTTTAGCAAGGGCTGAAGCCTATTAGGCTATGTTTCCACTATTGCGCCCACAAAGGAGCGCAATTTTTTGCCGCGACTTGAAGTCTATGGACCTCAAGTCGCATCAAAGTGGGACCGAAGTAGTGCAGGGACTACTTTGACGTCGCTGCGTCTTGAAGTCGCACAGATATGAATGGTAATCATTGGAAATCATGGGGTACGACTTGTAATGCGACTTTTCAGTCCCAAATCGCATGAAAAGTCGCACTAGTGGAAACCTAGCCTAAAGCTGGTTTAAAGGAATAGTCAGCACTCCCACTAAGATCCATATTTAAAATGTTTCCATACTAGAAAGTAAATGGGGTTTTAAAGGCATCAGCAAAGCTGGCTGAAAGCTTTGTAAAAACATTTCTGCATACACTGCTCTAATAGAAGCTGAGGTCTAAGAAAACTACGGGGCCTGCCATTGCTCACCCAGCCCTGAAAATGCTAGTTGCCTGGCTGGCTTTATTACTTCCTGAGGTATGGCTGCAGAACCACATACAGCAAGTTAGAATGCCTGGTCTGCATACTTATTCAAGGCCAATGACTTAGCGTTGGAAGTCCTTGGATCAGAATGACTACCAGGCAATTTGGATTTTCAGAAGGTGACGTTTGTAAAGGCAGCCTACATAGGTAAGCAGCACAGTTTTTTTTTGGATCCCATGTGAACGAGGACTTAATCTGGCCATACACTCTAATGGCGCGTACACACGATCGGAATTCTCGTTGGAAAAAGCTCTGACGGTTTTCCCAGACGGAATTCATCTCAAACAGTTTTGCCTACACACGGTCACACCAAATTCCGACGGTCAAGAACGCGGTGACGTACAACACTACACTGAGCCGAGTTCAATGCTTCCGAGCATGCGTCAAATTGTTTCCGAGCATGCGTCGAATTGTTTCCGAGCATGCGTAGGAATTTTGCGCATCAGAATTGCTACAGACGATCGGAATTTCCGATAGAAACCTTTTCCGTCTGAAAAAATTGAGAACATGCTCTCAATTCTTTGCTGTCGGAAATTCGGCCAGCAAAATTCCGATGGAGCCTACACACGGTCGCATTTTCTGATGAAAAGCTCTCATTGGTCTTTTTCTGGTCGGAAGTCCGATCGTGTGTACGTGGCATCAGATTGGGAAAATGGAAAAAAAAAATATTTAAAAAATATTGCTATACTGCCCGGATTGGCAAAGCTTCCACTGGTCCTATTGTAGTCTGTATGGCTACTGTCAAAAATAGCAACCACTTCTTATTGGATGCAGCTGCTGTCCATCCAACAAATTTTTGAACCCGCTTTTTAAAGGATGTTTAGCTGGAAGGGGCAGAAAGGGCCACCAACTAATGCCCCGTACACACAGTTGGAAATTCCGACGGAAAATGTCTGATCGGACCATGTTGTCGGAAAAATCCGGCCGTGTGTGGGCTCCATCTGACTTTTTCCGTCGGAATTTCTGACGGGAAAAAAATTTGAGATCCTGCTCTCAAATTTTCCAACAACAAATCCGGATGGATTTTGTGGTCGGAATTTCCGACCGTGTGTACGGGGGCATAAGACGTTTTGTGCTGGTCCATCAGAATCCAGGCAAACTTTGAACAGTGCATTGTCAGCTTTAGTAGTGCAACCGAGCTATCAAAAAGTCACGTGTTGCTGTAGCATTACATAATAACATTTATACAAGTAAAAAAAAAAAAAAAATAAAAAATAAAAAAAATAATGTATCAAAGAAGGGCTTAACTTACCAGATATGACTGTGTCTCCATTAAGATATAAAGTCATCCCCAAAACCATCAAAATCCCCATTGCAAGAATATAGGGTCTTCTCCTCCCCCAGCGGGAGTGACAGTGGTCACTAGCAGAGCCCATCACAGGCTGAAGAACGAACCCCAGAATGGGGCTAATGAGCCAAACAAAACTGTACAAACTCCTAGGGAGGCCCACACTGAGCAAAACCGGGGTCACAAAGGCCGCTTCCACGGCGTAACAAAACTCTCTCCCAAACATGACCATGCTGTGCATGATCAGCCTGCCAGTGGACCTTCGAGGGGGTTCCACAAGCTGAAAGACCCCTCCATCCATCAGCTCAAGGCTGCTGCCACTGCTGGTGTACTCCATGTCTTTTGTAGCTGGATAGAAGCTCACACTGCCAATTTCAGTTGTAGGTTGCTCAACCTCCACATCTTTGGAGAGAGTCATGTTAGCCCAGGGATTGCTGATTTCAATTAGTTGTAGAGGAGGATCAAACTTTCACTCCAGCTTTTAATAGAGGCGTGACTGCAGTCCTTTCATAGCTGAAAGATCACAAGTTAGAGAGAGGGAAAAAAAAAATAATCATGTGAAATTCCTAATCTGAAAACTATTCCACTTCCCCAGGGTTTCTACTCTACAAACTGTTCATTCACAGGGAGCCAGGTCATCACAAGATGAAGACACACATTCCATTGGATCCAATAAAACTGCAATTACAGATGTGATTGGGGATTGCTATTATTCAATTCTGTAAAATTGCAACTTAAAGCACTAAGGGTATGTTCACACTGGAGGCGGGTTTAGTTCAGCTGAACTCGCACGATTTCAGACCCGTATTTCATTGCGACTTCAGAGGCGATCTGAAAGACATCTGTGCGAGTTCATGCACAGATGTCTATTGAAATCACCCCCGAAGTCGCCAAAAGTGATGCAGGAACTACTTTTGGAAATCGGTGCGGCGCTGCAAAGTCAGCGTCGCACAGATTCAGACAGTGCCGCTGCTGCCAATATGCTTCAATTTGGCATGCGATTTGTCAAATCGCCCCGATGTGAACGGGGGCTAAACCAACTGCCACTTAAAGACCAGGCCTAATTCTGCCATTTGTTGTTTACAAGTTAAAACCATTTTTTTATGCTAGAATGCTTCACTCCCTGTCCCATAGCCAAAATAGGAAGTGAGAGGAAATCCCTGCAAATTAAGGGATTCTCTTGGGGACCCCAGGCCACCAGAACTAGTGTCCCTTGGAAGATGTCCCCGCTCCATTACTTTTCTGGGGACAACCCGAAAGTAGCACGACTTCCAATCATTTGCCCTGCGACTTCTGATCTGACTTCCATGCAACTTTAATCAACAAGATCCGGCTTTGAGATGAGTGCCTTTCACGCTTTGCAACTTTAATGAACAAGATCCGGCTTTGAGATGAGTGCCTTTCACGCCAAATTTACAAAGAAAAAACATGTGAGGTCTCCCCCCCCCAAAAAAAAATCCATACTAGACCCTTTAGTCTGGTATGAATTTTGAGGGGAAAGCCCACACAAAAAGTAAAAAAAAAAACGGTGTGGAGTCCCGCCAAAATCCATACCAGACCCTTATCCAAGCATGCAGCCTACAGGCTAGCGAGTCCCCCACCTCCTGAACCATACCAGGTCACATGCCCTCAACATGGGGGGTGCTTTGGGGCAACCTTGAGCACCTTGTCCCCATGTTGATGGGTTGATTGGGCTGTGGTTGTGGGGTTCTGCGGGCAGGGGGCTTATCAGAATCTGGAAGCCCCCTTTAACAAAAGGGAACCCCAGATCCCGCCCCCCCATGTGAAAGGGTATAGGGTACATAATACCCCTACCCATTCACCCAAAAGAAAGAAGTGTAGTGAAACAAGTTTTTGACAAGTCTTTTATTAAGAATGTAAATGTCCTTCGATGTAGATCCAACATCATTCACAATATTTTCCTCCACTGCCGACCCGATAAAAAAAAAAATGCTCCACCCCCGTCTAATGCTCCCAACGATCTGGCAGCTCCGTGTCTGACAGTTCTTATATAGCTATGGGGCGTGGTCATGCAGTAATGTAACCTGGAGACCACACCCCCTTGTGACATCACAGACCCGGGCATGATGGATCTAAGAACTGTCTGACACGGGAGCTGCCAGAACAGCGGGAGCATTAGTTGGGGGAGGATTGTTTTTCTTTTTAATCGGTCCGCGGTGGCAGAGGAAGACATTGTGATTGACATTGGATCTACATCGGGGGATATTATTACATTGTAATAAAGGACTTGTCAAAAAACTGCCTCATGTTTTTGTTATATTACCCTGCTTTTTTTGGGTGAATGGGTAGAGGTACTATGTACCCCATACTCATTCACATGGGGGGGGGCAGAAATGAGTATAGGGTACATAGTACCTCTACCCATTCACCCAGATTCAGATAAGCCCCCTGCCCACAGACTCCCACAGCCTCATGTGACCACCTCCGTCCTGTATCATGAGCCACCCTCTCCAGGACGGAGGTGGTGACACGAGGCTCCCTTTCTACTGTCACTCCTCATCGGCTGTCCATTCCATCCATCCAGTGGATACCTCTGGCTTTATTACTAGCACCTACGAGACACAAGATAATTGTTCATTTGAACATCTATATTGACCATATTAAGTATCTGTGAACTTATGGAAAAACCCATGTGGACTATCCCATGTAATGAGGGAGTTGGTGACAGCTGATTGCAGGATGATCATTCATGTTTTTTTGTTTATACCCATTTAGAGCTCTCACTGTAGTTCTATTTCCTGAAGAAGTGGGCCTGGACCCGGGAACGCACTTGCGTTGAAGTTTACAGCAAGCTATACACCTGACTGCAGTAGGGTGATGATAAATATAAAAGAATATCACAAATTTCCTTTAACCACTTCCCGCCCGGTCAATAGCAGATTGACATCCGAGAAGTGGTTTCGTTATCCTCACTGGGCGTCATATGATGTCCTTCAGGATAACAGCCGCGGCGATCGGTGGAGCTGTGTGTCAGGCTCTTTACCACGTGATCAGCCGCGTCCCATCACGGCTGATCACGATGTAAACAGGAAGAGCCGTTGATCGGCTTTTCCTCACTTGCGTCTGACAGACGCGAGCAGGGGACAGCCGCTCGGCGGCTCTCCTGACAGGGGGGGGGTCTGTGCTTATTGTTTATCAGCGCAGCCCCCCCTCAGATGCCCACACTAGAACACCAGAGAAGCCCCCAGGACCACCAGGGAAGCCCGCAGCATGTGGATGGCCAGGTACATCCCCCATGGCCATCCACATGTAAAAAAAAACGCCCAAAATATGCCAATCAGTGCCCACAAATGGGCACTGACTGACACCTCATATTTACTTTACAAAACAGGGATGCCCAGCAATGCCACCCAGCAGTGTCATCAGTGCCACCCATCAGTGTCCATCAGTGCCACCTATTAGTGCCCACCAATGTCCCTCCGTGCCCACCTATCAATGCCCATCCATGCCACCTATCAGTGCCACCCATAAGTACCCATCAGTGCCGCCTATGAGTGTCCATCAGTGCCACCTATGAGTGCCCATCAGTGCCGCATACCAGTGCCACCTATCAGTGCCTATCAGTGCCACCTATCAGTGCCCATCAGTGCCGCCTATCAGTGCCCATCATCAGTGCCCATCAGTGCCACCTCATCGGTGCCCATCAGTGTCGCCTTATTAGTGCCCATCAGTGCAGCCATATCAGTGCCCGTCATTGAAGAAGAAAACGTACTTATTTACAAAAAAACATAACGGTGACAAAGAAAAACTTGTTTTTTTGCAAAATTTTCGGTCTTTTTTTATTTGTTGCGCAAAAAAATAAAAATCGCAGAGGTGATCAAATACCACCAAAAGAAAGCTCTATTTGTGGGAACAAAATGATAAAAAATTTGTTTGGGTGTAGTGTAGCATGACCGCGCAATTGTCATTCAAATTGCGACAGCGCTGAAAGATGAAAATTGGCTTGGGCAGGAAGGTCTACGTGCCTGGTATTGAAGTGGTTAAAGAATTGAATTACTGTATGTATTATCGTGTATTTCTATGTTACAGGCATGATTTTGAACTTTTGTATAATGAAATCTTTTGATATTTTATTCAAGCGTTATGGTAAAAAGTCCTTGTCTTAGTTTCTAGGGTCTTTTTGTATATGATTAGGATGTGGTACCAGGCAGTTTTTGTCCTTTCTTATTTCAGGCCTAGAAAATTGAATATTGAGCTGGGAAAAGGAACAAATCTTACAGTAGAGGACATCAAACATGAGTATGCAGAGTTTACTCGTGCCGCAGTTCCTCCTGCCCAGGGGAAGTCAGAATTCCTGCACATCACGTTGGGGTCACATGTTGTATGACCTGCTAGTGAAATGCCTCTGGAGCCAGCCAGATTCTTCCATCTGACAACACAGGAAACTTGAATGAATCTAATTATACAATACACACTAGTGTGTCAGATTCTCAATGATTGACAGCTAACATGTCATTTCATCTCACGTACCAATAACCAAACTGTGTTACTGCTGGGGAAGAGTAGAGTCATTCCTAAAAAATTGATTTCACAGAAATTTTGGCAAGATTAGCCTCTAATTAGGACATTTTAACATTTTAAGTGACATTTGCTTGGGGGGGGAAAAAAAACTTGGATTTCTTTACAAGGTGCTTTATTTATTTGTTTTTGCTTATTTTATCGTTATTATAATTTTTTTTATTGTTATTGTTAATGTTTTTTATTTTTTTTTAAACTGTGAAAACCATAAAAATGTGACAGTACACAAGAATAGATTGTTTTTCTTTTTGTGTATTTTAGTGTTATTTGAGAAAAAAATGACATAAAAGATACAGGTTTATTTTTCTCTTTGGTTGTGTATTTTTTTGTTATTTGACAAAAAAAAGCATCAGATAATGAAATAGAAAGGTTGACCTTTACCTGCATTGATGTGCAATACAAAATGCGTTAGAATGCACATTGCATGAGTGTGAATCCAGCTTAAAGTGACCCTGCCTCTAAAGCCTGCTGTCCGATTCCTGGGTCCCTCGAAGTTCTCACTGATTCCCCCTGGTCCACATCACTCCTGTAATGAGTGGAGGCCAACAGGAGGTACCAGTGACTTATGCCGCATACACACGAGCAGATTTTCCGTCAGAAAACTCTTGGGTGTTTTTTCCGACGGAATTCCGCTCAAGCTTGTCTTGCATACACACGGTCACAAAAAAGTTTGCTTAACTTTTGACTGTCAAGAACGTGGTGACGTACAACACTACGACGAGCCGAGAATATGAAGTTCAATGCTTCTGAGCATGTGGCGAATTGTTTCTGAGCATGCGTAGGATTTTTGCGCATCGGAATTGCTACAGACTAGGAATGAGCCGAACAACCCCGGGTTCGGTTCGCACCAGAACCTGCGAACGGACCTAAACGTTTGCGTGAACATTAGAACACTATTAATACAATGGACGCGAATGTTCAAAATCAAAAGTGTTAATTTTAACCGCTTCCCGACCGCCCACTGCATATATACGTCAGCAGAATGGCACGGGCAGGCAAAAGCACGTACCTGTACGTCCCCTTTAAATGCCTGCCCGTGGGTCGCGCGCGCGCCAGCGGCGCGCTCGCGACCCGGTCTGGAGCTCTGTGACCCCGGCCGCGGGACCAGCGGACCCGATCGCCGCTGGTGTCCCACGATCGGGTCACGGAGCTGAAGAACGGGGAGAAGTCTGTGTAAACAAACCTCTCCCCGCGCTTCCTACTCTGCCTGTCATTGATTGGCTGTTCCCGGTCATCGTGAAAGCCGATCAATGACGTCAGACGTCAGCCCCGCCCCCTAATGTAAAAAAACACACGTCACAGCCCATAACCCCTCCCCCTAGTGGTTAACTCTTTCACTACAACTGTCATTTATACAGGAATCAATGCATTTAAATAGCATTGATTGCTGTATAAATGGCAATGGTGTCAAAAATGTCCGATGTGTCCGCCATAATGTCGCAGTCACAAAAAAAAATCGCTGATCGCCGCCATTACTAGTAAAAAAAAAAATATTAATAAAAATGATATAAAACTATCCCCTATTTTGTAAACGCTATAACTTTTGCGCAAACCAATCAATAATCGCTAATTGCGATTTTTTTTACCAAAAATATGTAGGAGAATACGTATCGGCCTAAACTGAGAAAAAAAAAAAATGTTTTTTTATATATTTTTTGGGGATATTTCTTATAGCAAAAAGCAAAAAATGTTGCATTTTTTTCAAAATTGTCGCTCTATTTTTGTTTATAGCGCAAAAAATAAAAACCGCAGGGACGATCAAATACCACCAAAAGAAATCTCTATTTGTGGGAAAAAAAAGGACGGCAATTTTGTTTGGGAGCCACGTCGCACGACCGCGCAATTGTCAGTTAAATCCACGCAGTGCCGAATCGCAAAAAGGGGCCTGGTCCTTTGGCTGCCAATTGGTCCGGGGCTGAAGTGGTTAAAGGCTAATATGCAAGTTATTGTCATAAAAAGTGTTTGGGGACCTGGGTCCTGCCCCAGGGGACATGTATCAATGCAATGGACAGAAGGGGAACAGAAGGGGAATCGCCAACTGTCTGTTTTTAGTGGATCGGAGTGGATGTTTGATTTTGCACTCTCCAATTTTATTAAATCTCTCCCTAAGTGTTAACTAAAGAATTCTAAGAAAATAAGAAAAAAGGATAAAGTATTCAAGCTGGTTTCAGAGGGAAAACTAGCAATAATACACCATCACAGGATGGTACTGTGGGTGTATAGACAGTGGTGGTATTTAATGTATAGACAGTGGTAAAAAGTGACACATCCTATTAACTGAGATTGGATACATAGAGAGAAATCATGGACTTTTTAGGCACCAATATATTAAAAAGATTACATCTTTATTATAACACATTTACAAAATACCTTCAAAGCATATAAAAAGTGAATACAGACTTTTGCAAACAATAGTCATCACAACCAACTCTAACCGCTGCACCAGAACACCTTGAACAGGCAAAAAGTTCTAGCGAACATGCAAACCCTATTAAAGTCTATGGGACACGAACATGAAAAATCAAAAGTCCTAATTTTAAAGGTTATTGCCATAAAAAGTGTATGAGGACCCGGGTACTGCCCTTGGGGACATGTATCAATGCAAAAAAAGTTTTTAAAACAATCGTTTTTTCAGGAGCAGTGATTTTAATGATGCTTAAAGTGAAACAATAAAAATCAAATATTCCTTTAAATATCATGCCTGGGGGGGGGGGGTCCCCTTAGTCTGCCTGTCTGCACCTGTGCAATGTGTAGAGCATGCCACAGCAATAATGAAATTTCTAAAGGAAAAAAATGTAATTTAAAGCGGAAGTAAACCCATCGATTTAACAGTTTAAAAAAAAAAGGCATGCCGGGAATGCTAACTGCACATTGGCTGTGCTCTCAACCAAACAGTCAAACCATCCAATGGCTGATGTCATAACGGATCACATGTGCAGCACTGTGGCAGTTGAAAATTAAACAGAGGCAAAGATGGCAGCTTCCTTGGCTGAAAACGATAGGGGGGTTTACTTCCACTTTAAACTTGCTTGCAGCTATAATGTATTGCCAGATCCCGGCACTATAGATGAATAAAAAATGAAAAAAACGGCGTGGGGTCCTCGCCCCCAAGTCCATACCAGGCCCTTTGGGTCTAGTGTGGGTTTTAAGGGGAACTCCATGCCAAAATTTTAAAAACAATAGGCGTGGGGTTCCCCCCAAAATCCATACCAGACCCTTATCCCTCCCCATTCACCAAAAAAGTGTCAAAAAGTAAAAACCACAAGAGTCAGTTTTTGACAATTCCTTTATTAAAAAAAAAAAAAAAAGTGTCCCGCAATACACATCCATCTGCAATCACGCTGCCCCGACGGACCCGAAAAAACGAAAATAGCTCTGCTTTGATGGGAGGCCGTATGGCGACTGCTGTCTCTTGGCTTTGACAGCTCTTATATAGGTAAGGGTGGGGCCACTCACTGATGTAACTGGATGATCCCGCCCCCTCTGTCGTTACATGATGTCACATGACATCAGAAGGGGCGGGGTCACTCAGTTACGTCACCAGGTAGCCTCACCCTTGCCTATATAACTGCTGTCAAAGCGAAGAGACAGTAGTCGCCGGGAGGCCTCCCATGGAGGCAGAGATTTTTTAGTTTTTTCTATTTTTTCAGTTTTTTTTTTAAATGTTTGCATTGATCCATGTCCCCTGGGGCAGGAGTCGGGTCCCCAAACCCTTTTTAGCACAATATCTTGTATATTAGCCTTTAAAATTACCACTTTTGATTTCGAACGATCGAGTCCCATAGACTTTAATGGGGTTCTAAAGTTTGCGCAAATTTTCGGTCCGTTCGAAGGTTCTGGTGCGAACCGAACCCAGGTTCGGCTCATCCCTAGTGAAGAGGTTCATCACCTAGAGACACTAGCAAAAAACCAAAGACTCACAAAGTGGGGTATTATTATAGATGGGTCACCCTGGGAACATGTCCTGAAAAGCTTGCTAGTGTCCAGTCACCTTAACCACTTCAGCCCCGGACCAATTGTCAGCTTAAGGACCAGAGGTCTTTTTTCAATTTCGCACTGCACTACTTTAACTGGTAATTGTGCGGTCATGCAATTTTGTAACGAAACGAAATTTGCGTCCTTTTCTTCCCACAAATAGAGCTTTCTTTTGATGGTATTTGATTGCCTCTGTGATTTTTATTTTTTGCGATATAAACGGAAAAAGAGCGAAAATTTTGAAAAAAAAAGAGATTTTCTACTTTTTGTTATAAAAAAAATCTAATAAACTCAATTTTAGTCAAACATTTGGGCCAAAATGTATTCAGCCACATGTCTTTAGTAAAAAAAATGCCAATAAGCGTATATTTATTGGTTTGCGCAAAAGTTATAGCGTCTACAAACTAGAGTACATTTTCTGGAATTTACACCGCTTTTAATTTATGACTGCCTATTTCATTTCTTGAGGTGCTAAAATGGCAGAGAAGTACAAAACCCCCCCAAATGACCCCATTTTGGAAAGTAGACACCCCAAGCTATTTGCTGAGAGGCATGTTGAGCCCATTGAATATTTTTTTTTTTAGTCCCAAGTGATTGAATAAAGACAAAAATAAAAAAATAATTTTTTTTTTCTTCAAAAAGTTGTCACTAAATGATATATTGCTCACACATGCCATAGTTATATGTGGAATTGCACCCCAAAATACATTTTGCTGCTTCTCCTGAGTATGGGGATACCACATGTGTGGGACTTTTTGGGAGCCTAGCCGCGTACGGGGCCCCGAAACCCAAGCACCGCCTTCAGGATTTCTAAGGGTGCAAATTTTTGATTTCACTCCTCACTACCTATCACCGTTTCGAAGGCCATAAAATGCCAAAATAGCACAAAACCCCCCCAAATGACCCCATTTTGGAAAGTAGACACCCCAAGCTATTTGTTGAGAGGCATGGTGAGTATTTTACAGCTCTCATTTGTTTTTGAAAATGAAGAAAGTAAAGAAAAAAAATTTTTTTTTTTTCTTTTTTCAATTTTCAAAACTTTGTGACAAAAAGCGACATCTGCAAAATACTCACAATACCTCTCAGCAAATAGCTTGGGGTGTCTACTTTCCAAAATGGGGTCATTTTGGGGGGTTTTATGCCATCTGGGCATTCCATGGCCTCCGAAACTGTGATTGGCAGTGAGAAGTGAAATAAAAAAATTACTCCCTTAGAAAGCCTGAAGGCGGTGCTTGGTTTTTGGGGTTCCGTACGCAGCTAGGCTCCCAAAAAGTCCCACACATGTGGTATCCCCGTACTCAGGAGAAGCAACAGAATGTATTTTGGGGTGTATTTCCACATATGCCCATGACATGTTTGAGCAATATATCATTTAGTGACAACTTTTTGTAAAAAAAAATATATATATTTTTTTTTTTTCATTATTCAAACTCTTGGGACAAAAAAAAAAAAATATTTAATGGGCTCAACATTGCTCTCAGCAAATAGCTTGGGGTGTCTACTTTCCAAAATGGGGTCATTTGGGGGGGGTTTGAACTGTCCTGGCATTTTATGCACAACATTTAGAAGCCTATGTCACACGTCACCCACTCTTCTAACCACTTGAAGACAAAGCCCTTTCTGACACTTTTTGTTTACATGAAAACATATTTTTTTTTTTGCAAGAAAATTACGTTGAACCCCAAACACTATATATATTGTTAAAGCAAAGGCCCTACAGATTAAAATGGTGGGTGTTGCATTTTTTTTTTCCACACAGTATTTGCGCAGCGATTTTTCAAACGCATTTTTTGTGGAAAAAATACACTTTTTTTTATTTTAATGCACTAAAACACACTATATTGCTCAAATTTTTGATGAAATAAAAAATATGATCTTAGGCCGAGTACATGGATACCAAACACGACATGCTTTAAAATTGCGCACAAACACGCAGTGGCGACAAACTACATACATTTTTAAAAGCCTTTAAAAGCCTTTACATGATACCACATTAGATTCACGGAGGAGGTCTACTGCTAAAATTACTGCCCTCGATCTGACCTTCGCGGTGATACCTCACATGCATGCTGCAATTGCTGTTTACATATGACGCCAGACCAACGCTTGTGTACGCCTTTGCGCAAGAGAAGGGGGGGCAGGGGTGCTTTTTTTTTTTTTTTTTTTAGTTTTTTTTTTTTTTATTTATTTAGCTTTTTTATTCTATTTTTAAACTGTTCCTTCCATTTTTTTTCTTTGTTATGATTTTTATTGTTATCTCAGGGAATGTAAATATCCCCTATGATAGCAATAGGCAGTGACAGGTACTCTTTTTTTGAAAAAATTGGGGTCTATTAGACCCTAGATCTTTCCTCTGCCCTCAAAGCATCTGACCACACCAAGATTGGTGTGATAAAATGCTTTCCCAATTTCCCAATGGCGCGGTTTATATCCGGGAGGGGGGACATTCCCTCCTACTGCTTGTAAAAGCAGTCTAGAGGCTAATTACCCGCTAGAATTGCTTTTACATGAAAGCCGATCACTGGCTGAAAAGAATGATACCAAGATGATACCTAAACCTGCAGGCATCATTCTGGTATAACCATTCAAAGTCCAGCAACATACTGGACATATATTGTAATCTTTTTTTTTTTTCATGCAGCCTCTTGGCTGAACGAAAAAAAGAGATTGATTGGTGGGTATGCCCACCATTAGAATACCTCCCTTCATCCACCCACTTCTAATGATGGGCATACATGCACCATTTATATATGCCGATGCATGGGGGCATCCTCCCGCAAAAGTTATGCCGTGTACACACGGTCGGAATTTCGACCGTATGTACGTGGCATTAGGAGCCAATCGCTCCTCCCCGCCCCCTGCTGCCCCCATGCTTCGGCATATATGCTCTTTTTTTTAACTGTGGTGGTGAAATCACCTCCTACAGCGTTGGAGTCGCGGCTTTATGTATCGTGGGAGCAAACGCTGTTGCTGTCAAGATAAATAAATCCGCGCTGCAACTGAATGGCGCACCTGAAAACAAAAAAATGCTTAACACTAAAACACAGTAAACAAAATTACATACCTGAAAAGCAAGCATGATAAAACATGATAAAACATAATAAAACATTGCAGAATAGAATGGAGTAAAAAAAGAGCAACAATAGAGAGAGAGAGAGAACAATAAAACGACAACTATTTTTTTTTTTTTTTATTTTTTTGAGATTCACAGGTAAAAAAGCTCCTGACTGTTAGCGACTGAATCAAAACGCTACCACAAAAAAAATGTTAGCGATCGCAGGGATCAGGCCTGACTCTGCGAACACTGCAGTTATGTGTGCTTAGTGTTTTGTAAGTGACAGTGATCGATCGATACTGCACTTGGGTGGGCTGGGCTGGGCGGAGGGGGAAAACGCAGGTGCTAGCAGGTATCTGGGCTGATCCCGCTAACAATGCGTTTTTTTGGAACCCTAAACTGCTGGGACGCTAGTATAGATCTGATCAGATCAGATATTGATCTGTTCAGATACTATACCACTAAGGGAGGTGTATGCTTTGCGCGTGGGTGTTTGCGGTACTGGCACTAACCTGGGGCGACGCAGACCTTATTTGACCCTAAAACCTAATTGATATCACCCGCCGGGCGATCAGGGGGTTAAACCGTTATTGGGTAATAAATGGCGGGTGCCCTGACAGTATAAAAAACAAGCTAACTAACCAGCGTCACCCGTAACAGTAATACAAAAAAAAACTGGTTACCTAGCGACACTAATGCAGGGATCAGAAAAACGATCGCTTAGTGACACTGGCAAAAGGGGGTGAAAGGGTTAACTAGGGGCAATCAGGGGGTTAAACCTTTATTAGGTAATATATGGGGGTACCTGACGCTATATAAAAACCTGACGGGGAACCTAAATAACGAAATAACTAACTGGCTAACCAGCGTCACCAGTGACATTTTTATACGGTGATCACTGGTGAAAGGGTTAACTCTAGGGGCAATCAGGGGGTTAAAACCTTTATTTAGGTTGTAATATGGGGGTACCTGACCTATAAACCTATTTATGAACCTATATAAACATGGCGGTTAACCTAAAAAAAAACTGGTTACCTAGCGACACTAATGCAGCGATCAGAAAAACGATCGCTTAGTGACACTGGCAAAAGGGGGTGAAAGGGTTAACTAGGGGCAATCAGGGGGTTAAACCTTTATTAGGTAATATATGGGGGTACCTGACGCTATATAAAAACCTGACGGGGAACCTAAATAACGAAATAACTAACTGGCTAACCAGCGTCACCAGTGACAGTTATACGGTGATTACTGGTGAAAGGGTTAACTCTAGGGGCAATCAGGGGGTTAAAAACCTTTATTTAGGTTGTAATATGGGGGTACCTGACCTATAAAACTATTTATGAACCTATATAAAACATGGCGGTTTAAAATAAAAAAAAAAAATGGTTACCTAGCGACACAATGCAGCGATCAGAAAAAACGATCGCTTAGTGACACTGGCAAAAGGGGGTGAAGGGGTTAACTAGGGGCAATCAGGGGTTAAACCTTTATTAGGGGGGGGGTAGGGGGCTACCTAGGACCTAAAACTAACTGCCCTGACAGTTATTACAGTCACACTGACACTAAATGCAGTGATCAGTAAATAAATGATCACTGCAATTAGTGACACTGTGACTGGGGGGGGAGGGGGTGATCTGGGGGGTGATCAGGGGGTGACAGGGGGGTGTTTTGTGTGCCTAACTGTACTGGTGTCAGTGTAGTGTTGTGCACTAACCTTAACATGTTCGCCGCTCGGCGTCTCCGGTCACATAGACCGGCGCACCGAGCGTGACATCACTTCCGCCTTCCTGTCTATACAATAGACAGGAAGGGGAAGCTTTTCATTCGCCAGGAGCGATCGCGAGGGGGTGGCCAGAAACCACTGGCCGTCCCCTCGTCCCGGATCGCTCCTGAAGCGATGCCGACCGTCCCCGCCGGCGGAGGGGGGTCCGATCGGACCCCCCAACCGCCTAAAGAATGGCACGTACAGGTACGTGGTTCTGCCTGTACGTGCCATTCTGCCGACGTATATCTACATGGGGCGGTCGGCAAGTGGTTAAGGTATAGGCCTATAACCCATGGAGTGTGAAATTGTTCCCTTTGTCCTGTACTGTACGATTAAGATTTATAATTTAGCTTTGGATATACTTGTAAGCATTTGTAGACTCAAAAACACAGTGTATTAACTATTGCGACTTTCCAGTAACTTCCTACTAAATAGAAAAACAAACAAAGGTCTTTAAAAACTAGTCATTAATGGCATCTTCCATATTTTATCACAACATGTTCCATTTAAGCAGAACCACTGCACTGAAATGCTTATCAAAAGCACAGCTTGCATATGTAGTACTAGAGTGTCTTGAAAAGGTATTCATACCCCTTGAATTTTTCCACATTTTGTCATGTTACAACCAAAAACTTAAATGTATTTTATTGGGATTTTATGTGATAGACCAACACAAAGTGGCACATAATTGTGAAATGGAAGGAAAATGATAAATGGTTTTCAACATTTCTTACAAATAAATTCGTGAAAAGTGTGGTGTGCATTTGTATTCAGCCCTCCTGAGTCAATACTTTGTCGAACCACCTTTTGCTGCAATTAGAGCTGCAAGTCTTTTTGGGTATGTCTCTACCAGCTTTGCACATCTAGAGAGGGACATTTTTGCCCATTATTCTTTGCAAAATAGCTCAAACTCTGTCAGATTGAATGGAGAGCGTCTGTGAACAGCAATTTTCAAGTCTTGCCACAAATTCTCAATTGGATTTACAGTAGGTCTGGACATTGACTGGGCCATTCTAACACATGAATATGCTTTGATCCAAACCATTCCATTGTAGCTCTGGCTGTATGTTTAGGGTCCTTGTTCTGCTGGAAGGTGAACCTCTGGCCCAGTCTCAAGTCTCTTGCAGACTCCTACAGGTTTTCTTCTAAGATTGCCCTTTATATGGCTCAATCCGTCTTCCCATCAACTCTGACCAGCTTCCCTGTCCCTGCTGAAGAAAAGCATCCTCACACCATGATGCTGTCGCCATCATGTTTCACGGTGGGGAGGATGTGTTCAGGGTGATGTGCAGTGTTAGTTTTCTGCCATACAGATTTTCCCACCCGAGCTGTGGATCTCTGCAGCTCCTCCAGAGTTACCATGGGCCTCTTGGCTGCTTCTCTGGCCTGTCAGTTTAGGTGGACGGACATGTCTTGGTAGGTTTGCAGTTGTGCCATACTCTTTCCATTTTCAGATGGTGGATTGAACAGTGCTCCGTGAGTTGTTCAAAGCTTGGGAATTTTTTTTATAACTTAGCCCTGCCTTAAACTTCTCCACAACTTTATCCCTGATCTGTCTGGTATGTTCCTTGGTTTTCATGATGCTGTTTGTTCACTAAGGTTTTTTTGAACAAACCTTTTGAAGGCAATTGTTTCCACTAGATTTTAGTTAGGGGTATCAGAGTAAAGGGGGCTGAATACAAATGTACGGTATACTTTTCAGATATTTATTTGTAAAAAAAAAACTGAAAACCATTTATCATTTTCCTTCCATTTCACAATTATGTGACACTTTGTGTTGGTCTGTCACCTAAAATACCAATAAAATACATTTACGTTTATGGATGTAACATGACAAAATGTGGACAATTTTAAGGGGTATGAATACTTTTTTAAGTCACTGTATGGACAGCCAAGATGTATATAATTAAGTAGAAACTTGTATGGCTATACCTACAAACAGCTTGTCCCCTTCACATGTCTAATATAACAAAACAGTAAATATTCCATTATAAAGTCATTATTCCCTATAGGAAGCCATGTCCTACATCCAGATGCCATCTTGATTTGGACAATCACATGTTACTCGTCTTATAAGTCTCTTCCCCACTTGTTCTCACTCTTTAGTTGTCAAATATCTCTTTGGAAGCTAAATACTTCCTTGTCTTTCATTTGCTGGATTGTTCTTATTAAACTGCCATTTCTTTACCAACTGTTAAGCAGGATCTGTGAACTGCACAAAATATTCACAAAGCTCTTGATAAAAGAAATGGCGTATAAAAAAAAAGGGATGAATTAAGATTTGCTCTTCTTTTTTTTTTCTCCTTTTAAGTATGGCAAAGTTACAGCAGCTGCTTGAGTGCTCTGCAGATTTGGAAGTCTGTTTGATTTAAAAGCCAGACCAAAATTAATAATTGTTTGAAACTGCAGAGATGAAGAATGCATATTGGTAAAGAGATGGGTTAGCACATTTTTTATTCGGTTAATTAGCACTCCTATAGTACACTTGTAGAGTGCTACTATATTTTTTTAACCACTTAAAGTGGGGTTGCACACAAAAAAAAAAAAATCATTAATATTCCTAAAAAAAATCAAAATCAAAATGTGGAAATTATCTTTTTTAAACTCACCTCTAAATGGCTGTTGCTAGGGGGTCCCTCGTAGTCTGCCTCCTTCAGTGCCTGGGCTGGTGACATCACTTCCCCTCGGTGCAGGAAGGGCTCAGCTCTGAACCCTCCCTCCTGTCAATCATCTGGGACACGTGACAGGAGGTCCCAGATGATTGCGCGGCCCCTCAAAGTGCACAATGCCACTCGCCCATGAGCAGTGGGTGCCCGGTTGTGAATCCACAGCCGGACACCCACACTTACAATGCCGGCGCCACCGAACGGCTGGAGGGGGGGGCGAGCAGGGGTTAGATCCCCCGCATCGCTGGACCCTGGGACAGGTAAGTGTCCGATTATTGAAAGTCAGCAGCTGCAGTATTTGTAGCTGTTGACTTTAAATTTTTTTTTTTAATGGGCACCCTGCTTTAAGCCCCGGACCATTTTGCTGGTCAAAGGCCAGAGCACTTTTTGCGATTCGGCACTGTGTCGATTTAACTGACAATTGCGCGGTCGTGCAACGTGGCTCCCAAACAAAATTGACATCCTTTTTATCCCACAAATAGAGCTTTCTTTTGGTGGTATTTGATCACCCCTGCGGTTTTTATTTTTTGCGCTATAAACAAAAAAATAGCAACAATTTTGAAAAAAATGCATTATTTTTTACTTTTTGCGATAATAAATATCCCCAAAAAATATATAAAATTTTTTTTTTTCCTCAAGTTAGGCCGATACGTATTCTTCTACATATTTTTGTTTAAAAAAATCGCAATAAGCGTTTATTGATTGGTTTGCGCAAAAGTTATAGCGTTTACAAAATAGGCGATAGTTTTATGACATTTTGATTGATAATTTTTTTTTATTAGTAATGGCGGCGATCAGCAATTTTTATCGTGACTGCGACATTATGGTGGACACATTGGATAATTTTGACACATTTTTGGGACCCTTGGCATTAATACAGCGATTAATGCTAAAACATTGCATTGATTACTGTAAAAATGTCACTGGCAGTGAAAGGGTTAACCATAAGGGGGCTTTAAAATTTAAGTGTGTCCTGGGGAGAGATTCTAACTGTGGAGGGGAGGGGCTATGTGTGACACGACACTGATCATAGCTCCCGATTACAGGGAGCGTGATCAGTGTCATTAGGCAGAACGAGGAGATGCTTGTTTACATCAGAATCTCCCCATTCTTCCTCACGTTACATGATCGGGTCCGCAGGCCCGCAAGCCGCCTCTTAAAGGACAACGTACAGGTACGTGGTTCTGCCTGTACGTGCCCTTCTGCCGCAGTATATCTGCGTGAGGTGGTTGAGTAGCGGTTAACAAGTTTAGGTGGGCATGATATGGAAAAGTCTGCTTCATGTTGGAGTTGGTCGCTGTGATAGAAGGTGTGTCAAATGTAGTCATGTATTTTTAGAGGTTGGTGCACTGAAGCATACCTCCCAACTGTCCCTGATTTCGAGGGACAGGCCCTGATTTGGAGCAATGTCCCTCTGTCCCTTATTCCTCCTCATTTGTCCCCAATTTTGGTCTGGTCTATATAGATGTATATAAAATGTACTTTTTATCTATCAAAAAGTGTTTCCCAGCGCTAAACCTTTCATCGGATTTCTAAATTGCTGCATTTGTAAATTCTAAAAGCCAATATAAAGGAAGAGCAGTGGTAAAAAAAAAGCACTTGTGGCTTTAACAAATTTTTTTTTTTCTGTACAATTCTCCTTTAAGGGGGCGTGGCAAGGGGTGTGTCCTAGTCCTGCATACTTTTGCTGATAGGTGTCCCACATTCCCATCTCAAAAAGTTGGGAGGTATGCTGAAGGTCAAAATAAAGCGACAAAGAAAGAATGATTTAGAATAGCCGGGTCAGCACACAGTAGTGCTGAAGTCCTTGGTTGCATCCAGAGACTGTTGCAGTTGATGTCATGCTTCTCTGACGTGGCTCCACAGTCCCCTACTGAGTGTAAAATGTTCTTAGCAGTAAGAAAACTATCCTTATGGCGCAGGGTCTCTGTTTTCTTTACATGCTAGAGAAGTACAATGAGTGCTGCCTATCTTAGGGCTCATACACATAGGGGGTTATTTACTAAAGGCAAATCCACTTTGCACTGCAAGTGCACTTGGAAAAGCAGTCGCTGTAGATCCGATGGGGACATACAAGGAAAATAAAAAACAGCATTTTTACTTGTAAAATGATTGGATGATAAAATCAGCAGAGCTTCCCCTCGTTTCAGATCTCCCCCCTCAGATCTAAAGCGACTGCACTTCCAAGTGCACTTGTAGTGCAAAGTGGATTTGCCTTTAGTAAATCAACCCCATAGTGTCTAAAATCCTGAGTTTAGATGCATACAGGTTATAGTTTTGTAGGCATAAATGTGAGTGCAGCCCTATACAAACAAACAACAAGTAAAGTATTTTTTTCAATTTTGCAAGTGAAAAAATATAAATAAAGAAAAAGCATATGACTTGTGAAACCTTTCCTGAACTAATGTTAATATTCCCATTGCACATGTTCCTGGATTAGGCTCAGAGCCGGTTCACACCAGGGCGACTCAGGATCCGACTTCAGGTCGCCCCAAGTCGCGCTGTAATGTTAATCTATGGAGCCGTCTCAATGCACACTACTGAAGTTGCTCCGACTTCAAAAAAGGTTCCTGTACTACTTCAATCCGACTTCTAGGTGACTTGTACCCATTGATTTCAATGGAAGTCGCCTCCAAGTCGGATCTCTATCTATTTTGAAGCGACTTTACAGGAAAAGAAATTTGTTTACTCAGGCAAACCCCACCCTCCCAGAGAGCTGATTATTCTGTGATTGGCCACAGCCAAAGTCGCCTGGCCTGGAGGCGACTTGAAGTTGTGTTGTAAATAACTCAAAGTCACGTTGAAGTTGCTTCCAAGTCACGTTGAAGTTGCTTCCAAGTTGCCTTGCTAAGTCGCGCTGTAAGTCGTGTTGCCCCAGTGTGAACCGGCACTCAGAAGTAGCAGGTGCTGCAGCAACAGCCAGCTGGAGACTGGAGGCATCACAGGTGAGAGCCGGTTCACACCAGGGCGACTCAGGATCCGACTTCAGGTCGCCCCGAGACGCCCCAAGTCGCGCTGTAATGTTAATCTATGGAGCCGTCTCAATGCCCACTACTGAAGTTGCTCCGACTTCAAAAAAGGTTCCTGTACTACTTCAATCCGACTTCTAGGTGACTTGTACCCATTGATTTCAATGGAAGTCACCTCCATGTCGGATCTCCATCTATTTTGAAGCGACTTTACAGGAAAATAAATTTGTTTACTCAGGCAAACCCCTCCCTCCCAGAGAGCTGATTATTCTGTGATTGGCCACAGCCAAAGTCGCCTGGCCTGGGGGCGACTTGAAGTTGTGTTGTAAATAACTCAAGTCACGTTGAAGTTGCTTCCAAGTTGCCTTGCTAAGTCGCGCTGTAAGTCGTGTTGCCCCAGTGTGAACCGGCACTCAATGTACATCTTTGCCAGCAGATTAACTTTAAAGCTCTGTAATTAACAGACTTCCGTCAACAGAGCAGCTCAGAACAGACATGTAAACATTTGAAGGGGAGGTTTCAGTCCAAGTCGCTGGCTGTAAATGCAAGCATATGCATTTCATATGGAATATACTGCATTTCCTTCAAATGTGTTTAGGGTCCTGAAAAAAAAAATATACAAAGCTATGTAGCATAGCAAAACAAATTCCATTAAATTATAAACAGGTAGACTTATTTCAACCCTTAAGCTCCATACACACGGTCGGATTTTCGCATGGATTCTGTCCTATCGGACAATGTTGTCGAAAAATCCGACCGTGTGTAGGCACCATCGGACAGTTTCCATCGGATTGTCTGACGGACAAAGTCCTATCTCCTGCTGGATAGATTTTTTGACAACAAAGTCCGATCACACCAAATCCGATCGCGTGTAGCGAATTCCGACGGACAAAGTGCTACGCATGCTCAGATCACATTACAAGACCAAAGCTATTGGCTACTAGCCTCTACGTAGTCCCGTCGTAGGCAACAAACGTCACCACGTTCAGAATGATCGGATTTTCCGACAACTTTGTCCGACTGTGTGTACGCAAAACCAACATCGGACAAAGTATGACGGACATGATCCGACGGACCTGGTCCTCGGATAATCCGCGCGTGTGTATGGGGCTTTACAGCAGGGATCTGCAATTAGCGGACCTCCAGCTGTTGCAAAAACTACAAGTCCCATCATGCCTCTGGCTCTGAGTGTCATGCTTGTGGCTGTCAGATTCTTGCTATGCCTCATCGGATTTGTAGTTCTGCAACAGCTGGAGGTCCGCTAATTGCATATCCCTGCCTTACAGGAAGAGTTGAGATTTGTAGATATCTTCAGCAGTCTACATCTCTACATTTAATGATTGTGTTCATATATAGTAAACTATGGTTCTGGACTTTTCATAATCTACTCAGTTTAAATTGCCAAGGTCTTTGATGTATTTGCTTTAAAAGGAGTTGTAAAGGCAGAAGGTTTTTTTTTTTTTTTTTTTTTTTTTTTATCTTAAAGGAGTTGTAAAGGCAGAAGGTTTTTTATCTTACCGCATTCTATGCAGTAAGATAAAAAAAAAAACCTTCTGTGTGTAGCAGCCTCCCAGCACCCCCCTAATTGCCTACCTGAGCCCCATCTCTCCCCAGTGATGTCCACAATCCCTTCAGGAAAAAAGAGGGTTTGGGACTTTAAATTCGTTTTTTTTTCATTAAAAAACAGGACATGACAATATGAGTACATACATATTAAATAAGCATAACAATCACATATTATTGACCAGATATTCATAAAACCAAGCATAGCAACTTGGAGATGACATATTGAGGTATCGGACAATTGTCCATAGTAAAGAAAAGCAGCATGGTGAGGTCGCTTAGGAGTGGATGAAATAAAACCATCTAAAAAGAAAATCAAAATTGGCCCCACGCACGTTTCGTGGTTTCCTACCACATCATCAGGGACGAGTGTAACAATATCTGTAAAAAAGCATAAACAAACGATATGGTCCAAAGTTACACCTAAACACAAGGGAGACTATATATGTAAAGGAGGGGAGAAATTAACTCATCCCACTAAGTACTTACATGTCAATTAAGTCTAGACCAATCAGGGGACAGAGGGGATGGGGCCAGGTCGGGGCTCCATGTTTGAATAGATACATGGAGCTCTGACTCGGCTTGGGTGCCCCCTGTAGCAAGCTGCTGGCTAAGGGGCACTCAAAAGGAGGGATCAGCAAAGAGGGACCCGAGAAGAGGAGGATCAGGGCTGCTGTGTGCAAAACCAACTACACAGAAGAGGTAAGTATGTTTGTTATTTAAAAAAAAAAAAAAAAAAAAACACAACACTTTAAAGTGGTTGTAAACCCTTGAGATTGATTTAGATAGAGAAAGTAAACCGCCGCTCCAGGATAGCCCTTCAGGGCGAATGCTCTTCTTCCTATCAAGGAGCCCCAGGTGCTGGCTAATACATACACAATAGACAGGAGGTAGCAGAAAAACTCTGGATAGCCGCACACCAGAAAAAGATAAAATCCTGTGTTGTTTATTGAAAATCAAGAATCATATCACATCTAATGGTCCACAGCAAAGGGAAAAAAAGGGGTACAACCTGACGCGTTTCGCACTAGGATCAGTGCTTACTCATAGCTTTGAGTAAGCACTGATCCTAGTGCAGGGGCGGACTGACCATTCGGCCACTCGGGCACTTCCCGAGGGCCCTGGGCCACTAGGGGGCCCCATCAGGGTTGCCAGCCTCAGTAAAACCAGGGACAGTATGTAAAAATCTGTGTTTTTTTTTTAATCTGTTTCTAAAATATCCCTTACCGACATCCTTTTGGTCTAAAAATCCAGAGATTATAGCTGCCCCACCTCTCCAGTACCTTCTCAGCCAATAGAAACATGTCTGTGTATACTGTGTGATTGTATACTGTGTGTGTATACTGTGTGGCCCCATAATCTGATTGTCTGGGGGCCCCATAATCTCCTATTGCCCGGGGGCCCCATGAGTTGTCAGTCCGCCCCTGTCCTAGTACGAAACGCGTCAGTTGGTACCCCTTTTTTTCCTTTGCTGTGGACTATTAGATGTGATGCGATTCTTGATGGCTCCTGTGTCAGGTAAGTGACACATAATGGGCTACTATGCAATGCATAGTAGTCCATTATGCTTTACCTTTGCATGGAAACTAAGAGGAAGTAAACCCATCAGGGTTTACTTCCTCTTTAATGCATTCTATGCATTAAGATAAAAAACCTTTTGTGTGTAGCAGCCACCCCAGCACCCCCCAATTACTTACCTGAGCCCCATCTCTCTACAGCGATGTCCACGAACATCCAAGCCATCCGGGACAATCCTCCCGATTGGCTGATACACAGCAGCAGAGCCATTGGCTCCTGTGGCTGTCAGAATCAGTCAGAGAGAGGGGCTGGGTCAGGGCTCTGTGTCTGAATGGACACAGTGAGCTGTGACTCGGCTCGGTTGCCCCCACAGGAAGCTGCTGACTGTGGGGGCACCCAATAAAAAGGGAGGGGCCAGGAGCAGCAAAAGAGAGATCCGAGAAGAGGAGGATCCGGGCTGCTCTGTGCAAATCCACTGCATAGAGGAGGCAAGTATAACATGTTTGTTATTTAAAAAAAAAAAAAAAAAATCACTTTAATATGAGAACAACATATAAATTAAAGTGAATATAATTCATGTGTAATAACCAGTATGAACACATAAATGTAAAATATTTTTTTTATTAAAAAATATATCAATTGTAAAAAATATTAGTTCTTTAAAGTATTTTTGAACTAGTGGCAATTATATGTAATTAAATTAATCCTCAATTTCCAGTTCTATAAGTAAAATTATAATTGTGATTTTGGCTTATTGATTGCTCCGGAAACCTGAAGATCAGAAATTTCTTTAGCAGAAAAGCCATTTTCGGAGAGTACTTCATACGTGTGCTCTCCAACTAAAGGATCCCTGCCCATTGCAGGAATAGCGGGTGTTCTGGAAAGGACAGGTGCCGGCCTCGGGCTCACTTCTCCTTCATCGCTGCAGACAAAAGAACCTCGTTCTTTATTGTGTGGGTGTGCCGCTACATTGTCAAAGGTCAGAACCGGCGTTACGCAGGCATCGGTGCCGTCAAACACCTCACACCACTGTGCTTGTGTCTTCTCCAGGAATCTTCCAATAAATATCTTCTTCAGTTTGGGCCACTCAGTGTAGATCATCTGACCAGGGAGATCGGAGGGGTCAAGGTCAAGACCTGCAGGGAATCAGAGAACAGGATATACATCATCACACGACATGCTAAATACTGCAATTATACAGGTTTTCTTACAAAGTACTGTAGATCAGCTTTTCTCAACCAAAGGAACCCTTGAAATATCTTTCGGGTCTCAGGGAACCCCTGCTAAAAATTACCATATCTACAACTCATTATACATTAGTTTGATGGCCAGTGGGAAGAAGGCTCCTTACACTTGTGGTCATTGGGAAGAATTACCCCCTTGCAAATGGTCAAATTTATAATGGAGTCAGTGGGAACTTATCTGGGAACTGGGAGGGGCAGAAATTGCTCACTGATCAGGGAACCCCTAACAACCTTTGGAGGAACCCTAGAAGTCCATAGAACTGTGGTTAACCACCTGAGACCCAGGCCAATTCTGACATTTCTCTCCTACATGTAAAATTCCAAATTTTTTTGCTAGAAAATTACATAGAACCCCCAAACATTATATATGTTTTTTTAGCAAAGACCCTAAAGAATACAATGGCGGTCGTTGCAACTTTTTATCTCGCACGGTATTTGCGCAGCAATTTTTCGAACGCGTTTTTTTCAGAAAAAAAACAGTTTCCTGCTTTAAAAAAAAACAAAACAGTAAAGTTAGCCCAATTTTTTTGCATAATGTGAAAGATGAAGATACGCCGAGTAAATAGATACCCAACATGTCACGCTTCAAAATTGCATGCGCTTGTGGAATGGCGCCAAACTTTGGTATTTAAAAATCCCCATAGTCGACGCTTTAACATTTTTTACTGGTTACATATTTTGAGTTACAGAGGAGGTCTAGGGCTAGAATTATTGCTCTCGCTCTAACGTTCGCGGCGATACCTCACATGTGTGGTTTGAACACCGTTTTCATATGTGGGCGGGACTTACGTATGCGTTCGCTTCTGCGTACGAGCTCGCGGGGACAGGGCGCTTTAAATTTTTTTTTTTTTTTTTTCTTTTTATTGTTCATTTTATTTTATTTTTTTAGTTCAACAACTTTAAAAAAAAAAAAAAAATATTTGATTACTTTTATTCCTATTACAAGGAATGTAAACATCCCTTGTAATAGGAATATGACACGATCGGACCTATTTACAGTGAGATATGGGGTCAATAAGACCCCACATCTCACCTCTAGGCTGGGAAGCCTAAAATCAAAAAAAAAAAAAAAACGATCACCGCTTCCCAGCGGAGGCGGCGCCGTTTTTTGAATGCAGAGGCCGGGCGTGACGTCATAACATCGCGCCCGGCCTCCGAACGATCATAGAGACTCCGGCGACCATCTGGTCCGCCGGAAATCTCTATGTGCATCATCCGGTGCCGGCGGATCCCGAGTCCGACTCACCGATGGAAGCGGTGAGTCGGTAAAAGCACCGGAGGGCGGCGGGAGGGGGGGGCGTCCCCTCCCGCCGCCCGTAAGAACGATCAAGCGGCGGAACAGCCGCTATGATCGTTCTTATGGTGCAGGGAATCGCCGGCTGAAACCGGCAATATCTGAATGATGTCTGTAGCTACAGGCATCATTCAGATATACCCCTGAGACCAAAAAGACGTCATATGACGTATACTGGGTCTCAGGTGGTTAAGAAATCCTGCTGTAGATCAAGGTTTTTCAACTTGACTAAGGCTCAGTTTACACTGCATGCCGATGCGGCTTACCTGTAGGTAAAAGTGGTCTGTAATGCCGCGTACACACGGTCGGAATTTCCGATGGAAACAGTCCGATGGGAGCTTTTAATCGGATTTTCCGACCTTGTGTATGCCCATCGGTCTTTTTCTGTCGGAATTTCTGACGGACCTTGGATTGAGAACCTGTTCTTAATTTTTCTGACGGAAAACCTTTCCATCGGATTTTCCGATCGTGTGTATGCAATTTCGACACGCAAAATTTCGACGCATGCTCAGAAACTATTCGACGCATGCTCAGAAGCATTAAACTTCCCTTTTATAGTGCAGTCGAACATGTTGTATGCCGTGGTGTTATTGACCGTCGGAATTTGGTGTGACCGTGTGTAGGCAAGACAGTTTGAGCGAAATTCCGTGGGAATTCCGACGGGAAAACCATCAGAGCTTTTTCCGACAAGAATTCCGACCGTGTGTACGCGGCATAAGGGTTTACAACCACTTTGAAAGCAATTGTCTCATGTATACCTGTATGACTTTGGTATGTCATAGAGCTAAACAGACATTTCACCTATTAAAAAAAATTAGGCACATCTTGAAATAAATGTGAAAATACAACAAAGATGACCCCGGACTGTTGACCAGTTAGAATCCTATATCAGGCAAGAATGGGACAATATAGGCACAAATACAAAACACTAACATTATTTTACTATACATACATGACTTGGTTCAACGTGGTTTACAAATGAATATGTGAATACTACCGCCTCATTAAACTACTATAAAGGGACTGACTGAGCCAGTCCAAACTGTATTCATATCATAAACTGGACGTGTTTTTTTCCTCCTTCTCCAACAATTTTCTATCTCATAAAGCAGAGGAATTTGTGAACTTTAGAAAAAGAATCTTAAGCTTTTAGATCCACAAGAAAAACTTGAAAGCATGCTCAATTTAACTATTAAATAGAGCAAGAAGACCATGCTTTGTGTCACACGGTAAGCCTTTTGTCTCAGTGGGAAGGGTATTACAGAGTACTAATACATATGCTGTTCCAAATAGATAAAGACGAAGCATAAAATCTAAAGGTCAGTTCAAACTGTTGGATAATTTCTTTGACACGTATTTTCTGTATAATTGTCGGGTTGTTTCATAAAAGATCACATCTGGATTTCACAAAAAAATACCAAAAACCATTGAAAATCACCAGGAAGGTAGAATATACGGTAATAATGAAGCTTTCTAGTGGACGGTTGAGTAATGGCACTTGTAGGTTTGAATGAAAGTTCCACTTTTGATAGAAAATCGATACAATTATATAATTGCCACACACGTCATTTTATAACTGAATAGTATTTTTAATAGAGTTTTGTTTCAATCTGCACCCAGCAATGATATCAGGCAAAACAACCCAACTGTTGCTTATTTGCAACCATGGCTAATTGTTTTGTTCAGAGCTCCCCTGGAAATCGAATGCCGTCCATAGAAAGTCAAACTTCAGACACCCATCTCTATCCTTGAAGCCGAACTCCAGGAAACCACTAAATACACGGAAGAAAAAAGGCTCTTTTCCCCATGTTCAGCGTTGATAATACCTGCAATGTAGAGAATACCTACAACATCTGGCTATGGATGATCATGTGACAGTATTGGTACTTGGCTCAGCACTGTCACATGTGGGTGGGGAGACAGCAAGCCCTGTGTAATGGCTTTTAGCAATTAGAAATCCAAGCAGAGCTTACAAAGGCACACTTTCAGAGCCCCATAAAAGTCGCTAGAGCCGCTTAGATCAGTTTTATCAGAAAGCCCTTTAGCAGCTGTTAGAGTAGTAGGTAGTTACATAGTTGGTAAGGTTGAAAAATGTATGTATATGTGTTTAAGGTCAATAGTAAATCGCATATCCCTGTATGTTGTGATCGTTAAGATGTCCATCGAACCGCTTTTTTATACTATCGACGCTCCCTGCTCATAAGAGAATTCCACATCCTTACCACTCTGACAAAAAAAAACCTCTACGCAGTTTAACCACTTGCCGACCTCTGCATGTAGATATACGTCGACACAATGGCACAGACAGGCAAATGGGCGTACAGGTACGTCCCTTAAAACTTGCCTCCGTGCCATCGCGTGCCGCCGCGTGCGTGCCGCAGCGAGCTTCGTGATTGTGGTTGCGGGTCCCGCGGACTCAATGTCCGCGGGATACCCACGATTGTCTCACGGAGAGGAAGAACGGGGAAATGCTGAAGTAAACAAGCAATTACCCTGTTCTGCCTAGTGACAGCACACTGATCACAGCTTCCTGTAATCGAGAGCTGTGATCAGTGTCGTGTCACACATAGCCCCTCCTCCCCACAGTTAGAATCACTCCCTAGGACACACTTAACCCCTACAGCGCCACCTAGTGTTAACCCCTTCACTGCCAGTCACATTTACACAGTAATCAACGCATTTTTAATCGCACTGGCCGCTGTATAAATGTGAATGGTCCCAAAATCGCACCAAAAGTGTCCGATCTGTGCACCATAATGTCGCAATCACGATAAAAATTGCTGATCACCGCCATTACTAGTAAAAAAAAAAAAAAAAAGATTAATAAAAATGCCATAAAACTACCTATTTTGTAGATGCTATAACTTTTGTGCAAACCAATCAATAAACGCTTATTGTGATTTTTTTTTTACCAAAAATATGTAGAAGAATATGTATCGGCCTAAACTGAGGAAAAATATTTTTTTTATATATTTTTGGGGGGATATTTATTATAGCAAAAAGTAAAAAATAATGTGTTTTTTTTTAAATTGTCGCAATTCTTTTGTTTATAGCGCAAAAAATAAAAACTGCAGAGGTGATCAAATACCACCAAATGAAAGTTTTATTTGTGGGGAAAAAAGGACGTCAATTTTGTTTGGGTACAACGTCGCACATTTGTCAGTTAAAGCGACGCAGTGCCGAATCGCAAAAATGCTCTGGTCAGGAAGGGGGTAAAATATTCCGGGCTGAAGGGGTTAAAGCTGAACTCCAGCTTTTATTACACTATACATAGTTTGTTTGGGCCAAGCTGGGCCAAACAAACAATGTCCCTCACTAACACCTGAGGCCACTGGATGTGCTGCATAAACTGTACATGGCTGAGGCTACATCCAGCATACCACACTGTCTTCTGGGTTCAACCCAAGACCTTCCTGTCTCATACCCAGAACACATTAGAGTCTATCTGAGTGGCGCTCAGCCATTCATAGAAAGTGATGTATTCTAGCAATGAATACAAAGCTTCCTCTGATTGGCTGAGTCAGAGGTTGTGACATCATCAGTCTGCCTCTCTGACTCAGCCAATCAGAGGGAGCTTTGTATTCATTGCTAGAATACATCACTTCCGATGAATGGCTGAGCGCCGCTCAGATAGACTCTAATGTATTCCGGGTATGAGACAGAAAGTCTCGGCTTGAACCCGGAACACAATGCTGTATGTAAGTTTATACAGCTTACCCAGTGGCCTCACATCTTAGTGAGAGACATACACTATATTGTCAAAAGTATTGGAACGCCTGCCTTTACACGCACATGAACTTTAATGGCATCCCAGTCCTGGTCCGTAGGGTTCAATATTGGGTTGGCTCACTCTTCCCAGCTATAACAGCTTCAACTTTTCTGGGAAGGCCGTCCACAAGGTTTAGGAGTGTGTCTATGGGAATGTTTGACCATTCTTCCAGAAATGCATTTGTGAGGTCAGGCACTGAAGGCCTGGCTCGCAGTCTCCGCTCCAACTCATCCCAAAGGTGTTCTATCTGGTTGAGGTCAGGACTCGTCCAGTCAAGTTCCTCCACCCCAAACTCACTCATCCATGTCTTTATGGACCTAGCTGAATGTCGCCCATGTGAACGAGTTGGTAGTAATTCATTCAAAATCTTTTAATCTTTGGGCAGTCCAACGAAATATGTTTGTGGGTACCAGTCTATTTCCACCCCCTAAAGCATAATTTGTGCTTTTTTTTCGCTGAATAGAGAGCTCTGGCTCAGATTTCGGCAGGGGGCCTGTTGGACCTCTGCAAAGAGATCACTGCTTCCCCACGAAAAAAGCAAGTTCCATAAAAATCCTGCCATTGTCTTTTTGTAAGGGGAAGCTTGAAGGAAATAATAAGTGTTTTACCAAGTATGTTTACCGTACGTCTGTTTAGCTGGAAAATATTGTTCATATGGTAGCTAATGCTGCTGTCAAATATGACTAAAATAGGTTTTCAATGAAAACCACCAGCGACCAACATGTGATGACACACGTGAGGTCGATATTAAGCGCACTGCCTATGTAAATAGCAGTGTACAGCCACAAGTTTCTTATTATTTCTTAAAATTACTAGATCGAGCCGCCATTCACCGCGCACGGCCTGGACCCATTCATATGTGATAATCAGTGTTCATTCATGGAAAGAGAGCTGACAGATATAGGAAAGAAAGGGCTCCGATCTTACATAACAGAAGACGGCTCTCCTTCAAAGAACACCTTGTATGCATTCAAGAATTGCTTTGTCTGTGCACAAAGGAAGGAGACAATTTATGGAAAAAGAAAATATTATACAGAAATTAGGCAGGGAGGCAAACATTTTACAGCAAATTTAAAGGGTCAATAAATGAAATACCCTTTGGTGTGGATTTTTTTCTCAATTTGCCACATAAAGGTGACCTTAAAGCCCCATTGAACTTCAAGTTTAAATGAGTTAAACACACCCCAAGTGCATCACAACAAAAAGGTGTTAAATGTCTTTTTAGCCACAGCCTAAATAAAAAAGCCTGTCCCCTGACAGCATGCTAAAGAGTGAGACCCTTGTGGGGAAGCAGGGATCTATTTTTCAGAGGTCTGACACCCCCCCTACTGAGTCAGAACTCTCCAATCAGTGGGGAATTTGAGCTTTTCGGATTGCAGAGCTATAGGTCTGACTCAGTACGAGGCATGTTAGACCTCTGAAAAGTGACCACTGCTTCCTCCCAGAGAGCAAGGGCCCCCCTCTGCATGTTGCTGACAGGGGACAGGCCTTTGTACTCAGACTGTGACTGCTTCATAAAAGAAACAAACTCTATTGCCCCATACAGAGGGTCGGAAATTCCGACCACAAAATCCGTCAGATTTTTTTACGAAACTTGTCTTGCATACACACGGTCACACCAAATTGTCGGAAAATCCGATCGTTCTGAACGAGGTGACGTACAACACCTACAACGAAGAGGCCAGTAGCCAATAGCTTTCATCCCCAAATTTATTCTGAGCATGCGTGGCACTTTGTGCATCGGAATTCTCTACACACGATCGGAAAAAGTCAGATCGGATTTAGTTGTCGGAAAATTTTGGGTCCTGCTCTCAAACTTTTTTCGTCGGAAATTCCGATGGAAAAAGTACGCTAGCGCCCACACACGGTCGACGGGGGTTCCAATTTCTTTTCACTCTATCCAAAATGTTAAAAAAAAAAAGGGAAAGAAAAATAAAAGTTTTTCCTTCAGTTATACTTTACATGATGCAACTCCTTAAAGTAGCCTTTCTCAACCTTGAAATAATTGCCCTGCTAAAACCATTCAATCGGGGTAAGCAGAAACAATGTTTCCCTATAAAGTGGCGGTTAGAATGCCACACTTACAGACAGCTAAAAAGATCATTGGGGAAAAAAAAAAAAAAATTGTAATAAAATAAATAATAATAATAATAATAATAATAATTAAAAAAGCACCCTGATCTCCCCCCTGCACATGTACACAAATTAATTTGTGTATAGAAACAGTACATTTTCGTCACACATGTGAGGTCATCGGCACGAACATTTGAGTAAGAGCAATAGGGTTATATTACATGGTTAACTCGAAACTGATAACTTAAAGTGTCATTTATTAAAAATTTGAATTACCTTAGTTTATTGCCATTTCACGGACACACACAGTTTTCAGTCTTGACATATTGGGTATCTATTTATTCGCTGCACCTCCATATTTTACCAAACAATAGGGTATTGTATTGTGTTTTTGTGCACTAAAATGTATTTGAATGTATTGTAATCTAAAAGATATAAATTTACTAAAACAGATGTGCAAATTTTTTCGTGGAAAAAAATTGCAACTTCCACATTTTATTCTCCAGGGCCCTTGCTTTCAGAAAATATATAAATGTTTGGGGGCTCTAAGTAACTTTCTAGCAAAAATTGCTGACTTTAAAATGTGTGTGAAAATGTAAAAATTGGACGCAAGGTTGTTAAAGCGAGGGCAACGCAAACCAAATGACAGAGATTAAGTAATTTGCATGAAATAAGCCAATAAGGAGACGCTGACAAGATGGCAATATGCGAGTGTGACTGCTGCCACGCTCATAGCTGCCTTACTACTTAATGTGCAGCCAAACAAAAGAGCTATTGAAAACTTAGCACAAGGGACACATCCTACTGACAGTAGGATGTGTCCCTTGTGCTGATGCCTCAGATGAAATCCTGCTCCATCCATGCCCCTCCACCAGTGGCGTTGCTATCGGGGGCAGGGGTGCGGACCGTACCCGGGTGACACCCTCAGAGGGGTGATACCATCCCGAGTGTGGAGGAGTGTCCTGGAGGCAGGGCTCTTCAGCCGCAACGTGCCGGTGTTCTGTCAAATTCCGTCTGCCTATCGAATAGTGTCCGACCCGTACTGCGCAGGCGCATCGCTTACGCAGTACGGAGCACAAGGAGATTCGGAAAATCTCCGAAGATGAACGGCGCCTGTGCCATGAGTCCAGGTGCAAGCCCCACCATCCAAGTGGACATAGGGCTGCACAAAGTTAGAGGGCCCCTCGTGGGCTCGCTTCGCTCACCACACTTCGCTCGCCACGCTTCGGGCAAGGCCTCGCTGCGCTCGGCTCTTTTTTATTCTAACTCTATGTCCACTTGGATGGTGGGGCTTAAACCTGGACTCACGGCGCAGGCGCCGTTCATCTTGGCGCATGCGCAGTACACAGTGGACAGTATCCGATGGGGGACACTATCCGACAGGACACCGGCGCCACGCTATCCCTGCATGAGTGAGACTCCTCACTCTCACTGCCACTGCAGCTGCCTTCTTTCACTATACACAGGCGCTGAGCAAGCAACTCTCCGGGCGGCTGCACACTGAAGCCTCCTCTGCCCGTTGCCCAGGTGCATGAGGGGGGTCTGCACTTATTAGGGGGGTTAACCTGAGAGGGGTCTGCACTTATTGGGGGGGGGGGGTTATCCTGAGCGGGGGGTCTGCACTGATGGAGGGGGGTGGTTTATCCCGAGGGGGGATCTGCACTGATGGAGGAGGGTGGTTTATCCCCGGGGGGGTCTGCACTGATTGAGGGGTATGGTCTGCACTTATTGGGGGGTTATCCTGAGGGGGGGTCTGCACTTTTTGGGGGATTATCCTGAGGGGGGGTCTGCACTTTTTGGGGGGTTATCCTGAGGGGGGATCTGCACTGATGGAGGAGGGTGGTTTATCCCCGGGGGGGTCTGCACTGATTGAGGGGTATGGTCTGCACTTATTGGGGGGTTATCCTGAGGGGGGTCTGCACTTTTTGGGGGGTTATCCTGAGGGGGGGTCTGCACTTTTTGGGGGGTTATCCTGAGGGGGGGGTCTGCACTGATGGAGGAGGGTGGTTTATCCCCAGGGGGGTCTGCACTGATGGGGGGGGGGGTGAAACGCTGTGAATACTTTCCGGATGTACTGTATGCTGTATGGAAGTTTATAGTACTGCCATATACACGAGTACACCTGGGCTACCCGGGCAGGGGAAATAGGCTGAGAATTAAGCGGATCTGGCTCAGCCGTCCCACGAGCTAGAAACCGTAAATGTCCCACTTTACTGGAAGCTTTAGATGGTGATATTTTGTAAACTCATTTTTGTAATTACATTTCCATATTAAAAGCTTGTATGAGATTTCAGTCATCAGTTTTACATAATTTAATCGAGCAGCATGTTCTGTGACTCACTAAATGAGAGGATATTTGCAAAATGAGTAAAGTGAGTTTGTGAAGCAAGAAGACAAAAGAGTTCTTTTATTGGCAAGTTTCCACAGATCACTCCTTAGGACTGCATTGATTTCACCTGTCACAGTCACTGCATGGGAAGACAGAGATCGTTGAAGTGTTTTCATACCGAATGAATCACTGAGACTGCAATGCTTGCCATGCAATATCATTTAACACACCTGGGACTGACTGATATTGGTTTTGCTGTCGACAGACTGCAAATTGGATTTTATCTCCATGTTTATTCCCAAAGACTTAATTTTTATAATAAACAGAAGCATTATACATAAGAGTCATGCTAATGTCATTTTCTGTAACCCAGATGACATTTCCCGTATAATTCTGTGCTCTGTAGAGAATGCTGCAATGTACGTGTTTATTCTATCATCCGCAGCCTCGTTTTTGGTCTGATGGTAATAGAAATCAATTGCCTCGGTGCTGGTTCCCATCCTGGATAAGCATTAATTAAAGTGTATCGCAAAAGACAACTTTTTTTTTTCCTTTTGGATAGAGCAGGGACCAGTTAGAACCTTTACGATGGTCAATTAACCATCTACACAAGGCCATACACTGTTACACATTTCCAGCAAATACTTACAAAGAAACAAATTGTTTGGTTAACATATACTGCAATGAATGTTGAAGTTAGCTAACTGCATCAATGTGTGGCACCTCTACTTTGCAGAATGTTAAATACTTACTTACAACTTGGGATCGCTGCTCAGAGCACAGAAAAAGCTTCCCCCTGCAGTCCAGATCGGGTGCCAGTGTTCAAACAAGTTCATCCAGGCTTGCTGAAACAGATGAGAAGACAGAAGGTGGAAACACTGCACACTACAATCCATCCCCTATATAGAGAGAGGTAACGATATGGCTTTAGCCCAAGCTCCTCCTGGCTATGCTCTTCTGACATGTTTTGCCCCATTCTATGATTAAGCCCCATATGCGGGGTGAAACATGTTAGAAGAGCATAGCAAAGGGGAATTGAGGCTGAAGCCATATCCTTACCTCTTTATATACTGTCTGGGTTCTGGTGTGCAGTTTTTCCACCTTTTGTCGTCTGACTTACTTGCACTTACTGGAATCTTGAAAAGCCCCTTTTACATGGGTGGCAAGGAGTATGATGAGGGCAGCAAAAACAGATTGCTAAATCACTGTTTCACCACTCCGTGACCATCCACCTAAAGCTCACTATGCAGCTGGAGTGTGAACTTAGCCCAAGAGTCAATGAATATGTGGACAGGGTTACATGGGAATCTTAAGGATTGATATGGGGACACACCCCTCAAGCACCTCATTTGATTGAGATATATATATTTATTTACAAAAGGATCAATGGTATTTGTACACCCCACCAACACCAAATTGCATTTATGTGTGACACGTGAAGGGTACAAGCACATTTTAGACAATTATGGGTTTCCAACCTTGTGAGGACAGTTTGAGAAAAGACCCTTTCTGCCCAAGTGTTACTGTGCCATAAAGATATGGTTCAATGAGTATGTTGAAGAGAAAGTCCTGACCTCAAACCTACTGAATACCTTTGGGATGAAGTGGAATGAGTCAGGTCTTCTCATCCAACATTAGTATCTGGCCTCACAAATGCGCCTTTGGTTAAATGGGCACAAAATCCATCAGACAAACACCAATATCCCGTAGAAAGCCTTCAAAAGAAGAGTTGAGGCTGTTATAGCCTCAAACTGTGATCAACTTCATATTACTGCCTATAGTTTTGGATGTCAAATAGGCTTACACAGTAGGTGTGATGGTCAGGTGTCCACAAACCGTTGGCCATACAGTGTATGGAAGGTATTTAGATTTGAGCAGAGACATGATATCAGGTTCCATTGTATAGTTTGGGTCAGTAACTAGATCAGGTTCTGTGGCTCTCATCCAACTGTCAATGATAAAAGTTATAGACCCTACATTTCTTCGTAAGTGGGCAAACTTTCAAAATCTGTAGGGGATCAAATATTTATTTTCACCACTGTATGTTAGAAGAACTAATGCTGTTCGACCATAGTAAATGAAACAGTGCCAGGATACATGGGTTCAAGTGGTGAAGTTCTGACTCATGGTTCACATTTGCCAATCGTACCTTTTCCACATTTCCGCTCACATTTCTGGTCCGTTGGCTGCAGCTTAATGCCGCGTACACACGGTCGGAATTTCCGACAACAAATATTTGATGGGAGCTTGTTGTCGGATATTCCGACCATGTGTAGGCTCCATCGGACATTTTCCGTCGGAATTTCCGACAAACAAAATTTGAGATCTGGATCTCAAATTTTCCGAAAACAAAATCCGTTCGTGTGTACACAATACCGACGCACAAAATTCCACGCATGCTCGGAATCAAGCAAAAGAGCCGCACTGGCTATTGAACTTTTTTCTTGGCTCGTCGTATGTCACTGCGTTCTTGACGTGCGGAATTTCTGACAACATTTGTGTGACCGTGTGTATGCAAGACAAGTTTGAGCCAACATCCATCAGAAAAAAAAAAAAAACATGGATTTTGTTGTCGGAACGTGCGATCGTGTGTATGCGGCATTAGGGTGAATAGCAGTGTGCAGATGGTTCATTGAAAATCTTTTCTCTCTGATGACCATTGTTCCAGTGACAACAATCTAAAACTGGTCGTACACTGATAGCTTTTGTTAAGTTTGATGTACAAGATCAATTTTCGAATGGTTAGTGAGGTCAAGCCAATGTTCATTTTTGACCATAATGACAAAAAATTTGAAGGAGCAGGATGACATATTTTGCTCAAACACAATACTAACTGTGAATGTACTTTTTCATTCGAGGAAAAATCAAACATATTGTAATGAGACCTGTTTAATACGTCTGGGATTCCATTCAAAAAGCAGATCTGGACCAAATTTTAAGGCTTTCAAACTAAATTAGTTGACTTTATAATGGCAAGAAAAAACGTTGTAATGCCGCGTACACACGATCGGAATTCTCGTCGGAAAAAACTCTGACGGTTTTTCCGACGGAATTCCGCTCAAGCTGTGTTGCCTACACACAATCACACCAAATTCCGACGGTCAATTACACAGCGTCATAAAACACGTTCGACAGCACTATAAAAAGGGAAGTTTAATGCTTCCAAGCATGCGTCGAATTGTTTCCGAGCATGCGTCGGAATTTTGCGTGTCGGAATTGCATACACACGATCGGAAAATTCGATAGAAAGGTTTTCCGTCGGAAAAATTGAGAACAGGTTCTCAATTGAAAGTCAGTCGGAAATTCCAACAGAAAAAGACCGTTGGGCATACACACGGTCGGAAAATCTGATGAAAAGCTCCCATCGGACTGTTTCCATCGGAAATTTCGACCGTGTGTACGCCGCATAAGAATGCCCTGATAACAATATCATATGAACGTTTCTAAGAAATTCTACTAATGTATGGCCATCTTAGGAGATGAGTTCCCCTCACTTTAAGAGAGATCGCCCTTTTTCATGGTGTCTGTGTGACAGGAAGTGAGGGGAAATCTCAACAGGACACAGACCGCAAAAAAAGCGATAAAAATACTAAACTGAGGTTAAGGATACACTTTAACTGGTTCCTGACCTGATTTGTGTCTTGCAATAAATTTACCTTTTAGAAGTTCTGCATAAAACTGTGGTTCGATTGCACCTACAGCCATGTATTTCCCATCGGAGGTTATATAGGTGCTGTAGAATGGAGCTCCACCATCCAGCAAGTTCTCGCCTCTTGGCTGGCTCCATAAACCCACATTCTGTGTCTTATAGACAAAAGACCCCAGGTAGGCCGCACCTTCTACCTAAACGAGAAAGGCGATAGTAATTATCAAAGAAAAACTATAATGGTTTTAGGTCAATTTTATTTCTCTTTAAATTAATATATTTAAAGTGGTTGTAAACCCTTACATATACCCACTAAAGTGACTGGCCTCAGGTGATACAGAGAGAGTAAATCTTCCTATGTATGTTGTACCCGTTTATCTGCAGTCTTCTCTTCTCTACATTCGTTCAAAGTGCAGAATTTATAAGCTTGCCTGAGAGTTCAGAAGAAAGTGGGGGGAAAGCTAAAAGTACACGCTGCAGAGATCAGTAAAGGGATCTCTGAGAGCGGAGGGAAGCGACCCAACCCCTCTTCACACAGCTCACAGGAACAGAGCCTGTCAATCTGCTGGAGGTCTCTCCCCTGTCACCTTTTTTCTTTCGGTGTCAGGAAAACATGTCAGAAGTGACTCATGCTTATAGCAGAGCAATGAGGAAGCAGACAAATGAAACTTAGTGTTGTTAATTGAGACAAGTACACACTATAGAGCAGGGGTGCCCAACCAGTGGCCCGGGGGCCACATGTGGCCCTGCGGAGCCCTCTGATGTGGCCCGCGACCTCCTGCTCTGGGATGAAATAGAATAGAGTACTGTTATTAAAGGTCAGTTTTATTAATAAAATTACTGGGTATATACGGGCATATCTGTTCTGCAGTGGTTACTGGGCTGCTTTTAAATTGATCCGCAGGTACAGAGCAGTGCACTTGCGGGTTTACTTGCACTGAGCCATAGACTTCTGTTATTACCTGAGAGTTTGGTGAGCTTTCTGAAAGTGCACCAAACCTGCAGAGTATAATAGAAGTCTATTGCAAAGTGCAGGAAAGCCAAAGGTACACTGCGTTGCACCAGCGGTGCGGGTAAGCTGCAGTGCATCTGTGTGAAAGCAGCCTTGGGCCCCTTTCACACGGTCAGTCTGACCCAATTGGACCCTCCATTCACCTCTAAGGAGTAGCAAATGTAAACCGACTGTCCTACCTCCAATCCAGAAAAAAAAAAAAAAAAAAAAGAGTTTGGTGGGCTGTGTCTGTGTCCGCTCTTCATATACAGAGCAGACACAGACCTGCCATCCGCCCGCTCCACTCATTGTGGCCCACGGCCGGTTACCATGTAGCTTATGTGGCCCTCGCTCTTCAAAAGGTTGGGCACCCCTGCTATAGAGGGATATGGCTTGTCCAAATTTCATGTCTGAGGTTTACAACCAACTTTAAACTCATCTTTTTTTTGTTACAATTTATACAAAATCTCTATTTTACAAATAATCATTCAATACAGTATATCAATTATTTTTTTTTTTTTATTAAAGAGAAGTTTGTGATTTAAAAAAAAAAAAAGAAACCTACATACTCCCCTCTATGCTGCATCATCAGTGTGACGCTGCAGCTGTCCCTTTTCAGCTCTATGACTCAGAACGGAGTTCTGAACTGAGAGATCACATGACCACCGATCACTCAGTTCTTGGTTTGCTCAGAGCAGAGAGGAATTTGATTTACTAAAACTGGAGAGTGCAAAATCTTATATATTTATATATGCCGATGCATGGGGGCATCCTCCCGCAAAAGTTATGCCATGCTTCGGCATATATGCTCTTTTTTTTAACTGTGGTGGTGAAATCACCTCCTACAGCGTTGGAGTCGCGGCTTTATGTATCGTGGGAGCAAACGCTGTTGCTGTCAAGATAAATAAATCCGCGCTGCAACTGAATGGCGCACCTGAAAACAAAAAAATGCTTAACACTAAAACACAGTAAACAAAATTACATACCTGAAAAGCAAGCATGATAAAACATGATAAAACATAATAAAACATTGCAGAATAGAATGGAGTAAAAAAAGAGCAACAATAGAGAGAGAGAGAGAACAATAAAACGACAACTATTTTTGTTATTTTTTTTTATTTTTTTGAGATTCACAGGTAAAAAAGCTCCTGACTGTTAGCGACTGAATCAAAACGCTAACACAAAAAAAATGTTAGCGATCGCAGGGATCAGGCCTGACTCTGCGAACACTGCAGTTATGTGTGCTTAGTGTTTTGTAAGTGACAGTGATCGATCGATACTGCACTTGGGTGGGCTGGGCTGGGCGGAGGGGGAAAACGCAGGTGCTAGCAGGTATCTGGGCTGATGCCGCTAACACTGCGTTTTTTTGGAACCCTAAACTGCTGGGACGCTAGTATAGATCTGATCAGATCAGATATTGATCTGTTCAGATACTATACCACTAAGGGAGGTGTATGCTTTGCGCGTGGGTGTTTGCGGTACTGGCACTAACCTGGGGCGACGCAGACCTTATTTGACCCTAAAACCTAATTGATATCACCCGCCGGGCGATCAGGGGGTTTAAAACCGTTATTGGGTAATAAATGGCGGGTGCCCTGACAGTATAAAAAACAAGCTAACTAACCAGCGTCACCCGTAACAGTAATACAACAAAAAAAAACTGGTTACCTAGCGACACTAATGCAGGGATCAGAAAACGATCGCTTAGTGACACTGGCAAAAGGGGGTGAAAGGGTTAACTAGGGGCAATCAGGGGGTTAAACCTTTATTAGGTAATATATGGGGGTACCTGACGCTATATAAAAACCTGACGGGGAACCTAAATAACGAAATAACTAACTGGCTAACCAGCGTCACCAGTGACAGTTATACAGTGATCACTGGTGAAAGGGTTAACTCTAGGGGCAATCAGGGGGTTAAAACCTTTATTTAGGTTGTAATATGGGGGTACCTGACCTATAAACCTATTTATGAACCTATATAAACATGGCGGTTAACCTAAAAAAAAAACTGGTTACCTAGCGACACTAATGCAGCGATCAGAAAAACGATCGCTGACACTGGCAAAAGGGGGTGAAAGGGTTAACTAGGGGCAATCAGGGGGTTAAACCTTTATTAGGTAATATATGGGGGTACCTGACGCTATATAAAAACCTGACGGGGAACCTAAATAACGAAATAACTAACTGGCTAACCAGCGTCACCTGCACGGTGATTACTGGTGAAAGGGTTAACTCTAGGGTCAGGGGGTTAAAACCTTTAAAATCTGGTGCAGCTGTGCATGGTAGCCAATCAGCTTCTAACTTCAGCTTGTTCAATTAACTGCAAAATCTGGTGCAGCTTGTTCAATTAAGCTTTGACAACCTGGAAGCTGATTGGCTTCTATGCAGGAGCTGCACCAGATTTTGCACACTCCAGTTTTTGTAAACCAACCCCTATCAGTCACAGCTCTCCACTCTACTCCTCCAGAAATCACTGGATTGCTGGGCAGAAGAGCGGGTGGATGTAGCTGGCTGCAGCTCTCTGCTGCACGCTGAGAGCTAGAGCCAGCTGTCAATCAGGAATCTAGATGGATACCAATAATATTCTCAGGAACCTTCCAGATCCTGGAGTGGCTCTCCCCATTCTTGGCCAACTCTGGGTCACAGGAGAGAAAAAGTAAGTGCACTCTTGTCACCTACAAGTGAAGTATGGCCAAAAAAGCTTTGACCATACTGCTCTTAAGTATAGTAGTGTATGTACCCAAATCTGACCTGGTATCAGCATCTTACAGTCCCTGTATAGCATAACTCAGAGAATTGGAAGGAGAAGCAGCACAAGAAGACAATCAATTTGCTAAAGCAGGGGAAAAAATTCCTTCCTGATCCCCGAGAGGCAATCGGATTTTCCCCGGATCAACTTTACCTATAAATGTTAGTACCCAGTTATATTATGTACATTTAGGAAAGTATTCAGGCCTTTCTTAAAGCAATCTACTGAGCTGGCCAGAACCACCTCTGCAGGGAGTCTATTCCACATTTTCACAGCTCTTACTGTGAAGAAACCTTTCCGTATTTGAAGATGAAATCTCTTTTCCTCTAGACGTAAAGAGTGCCCACTTGTCCTCTGTGTTGACCGTAAAAGGGAATAACTCAACACCAAGTTCACTATATGGACCCCTTATATATTTATACATGTTGATCATATCCCCCCTTAATCTCCTCTTATCAAGAGTGAATAAATTCAGTTCCTCTAATCTTTCCTCATAGCTGAGCTCCTCCATGCCTCTTATCAGTTTGGTTGCCCTTCTCTGCACTTTCTCCAGTTCCCTGATATCCTTTTTGAGAACTGGTGCCCAAAACTGAACTGCATATTCCAGATAAAGGTCTTACTAATGATTTGTACAGGGGCAAAATTATATCTCTCTCTCTGAAGTCCAATACAAGAAAGGACTTTGCTCGCTTTGGAAACCGCAGCTTGGCATTGTATATTATTATTCAGCTTATGATCTACCAAAACCCCCAGATCCTTCTCCACTACGGATCCCCCCAGTTGTACTCCCCCTAGCATGTATGATGCAGCTTGGTGTCATCTGAAAAGACGGAAATTTTACTTTTGATCCCAGACCCAATATCATTTATAAAGATATCAAAAAGTAAGGGTCCCAGCACTGAACCTTGGGGTACACCACTGATAACCTTAGACCATTCAGAGTAAGAATCATTAACCACTACTCTCTGAATTCTGTCTTTTAGCCAGTTTTCTATCCATTTACAGACCGATATTTACAAACCTGTAGTTGAACAGTGTTGAACGGGTTGCTGGCTGTTATTTAAAATACACCTATGATAAAAAATGATAGACCCGTCATTCTTTGTAAGTGGGCAAACCTACAAAATCATCAGGCGATCAAATAGTTTTTTCCCCCCCAAAATGTTTTTTAAACCGGTTCCCGACTAGCTCACGTCTATTTATGGGGGGCAAAATGTCTCCCCTGCGCGAAACCCCATACAGGTACGGGGTTCCTTTAAGAGCTGCCGGCTGGGGACCAATGAGTGTGGCCAGCAGTAGTGATCGCGTGCACGAGTGCCAGCACACACAAATCCCTGTGCTGTCAGAGGAGACGAGACATGTCGTTTGTTCCTACTATGTAGGAACAGCGATATGTCTCCTCTCCTACTCAGTCCTATCCCTATACAGTTAGAACACACTGCGAGAACACACATTTAACCCCTTGATCACCCCCTAGTGTTAACCCCTTCCCTACCAGTGTCATTTACACAGTAATCAGTGCATTTTTATAGCACTGATCGCTGTATAAATGTCAATGGCCCCAAAAATGTGTCCGATCTGTCCGTCGCAATACCACTAAAAATCACAGATCACCGCCATTACTAGTAAATAAAAAAATGCCATAAATCTTTCTTTAGACACTATAACTTTTGCGCAAACCAATCAATATGCGCTTATTGCAATTTTTTTTTACCAAAAATATGTAAAAGAATATATATTTGCCTAAACTGATGAAGAAATTTGTTTTAAAAAAATTTGGGGGATATTTATTATACCAAAAAGTAAAAAAATATTGTTATTTTTTTCAAAATTGTCGCTCTTTTAATTGTGAATAGCGCAAAAAAAAAAAAAAAAAAAAAACGCAGAGGTGATCAAATTGCACTAAAAAGAAAGCTCTATTTGTGGGGAAAAAAAAGGACGCAAATTTAGTTTGGGTACAGCATTGCATGAGTGCGCGATTACCAGTTAAAGCGACGCAGTGCCAAATCGTAAAAAGTGCTCTGGTCAGGAAGGGGGTAAAACCTTCCGGGACTGAAGTAGTTAAAAACAATAAAATATAATTACTGAAAGTAGCAACTGCCTGTGGCCATACAAGGGGTCTCTGCAAAGGACAAAGTAAATACTTTGCAACTGAAATAGCTGGAAGTCTCACTTTCTTGGTTCTTCATTGTGGTCAATGGTTCTTCCCGGAACTGCTGAGCACAGAGATGGATCAGAGGATTGACGCTGCCTAATATTTATGTTTGACTCATGGTAACTGTAATGTAATGAACCTGTAATCGGGTCTCTGATACCCCCCTGGATCTGGATGTTTAGAGAAACTTCTAGAAGTCAGTGGGCGGAGTCCAGAAGGGCTGATCTGCATACTTGAGAGAACTTGGCCAATTTCCAGGTAGAATGTCCTTTCAGGGTGGCTGAGTCAGCTCTAAAATATGGTGAAGCCACGCCAGCAGGGGAGTCGGGTAGAAGATGGATTGCTGAGGAGGCTGTTGATGGCCTTGGAGTAATCCCCTAGGTCTAGGGGGGCCTTTGCTTCTAGGCTGGGCTTGGGCTGGCTTAGGAAGATCTATTCAACATCACGGTTTGAACAGGATTCTTGTCTGAGTGCAGGGTGAGTACATCAGCACACCCAGGGATTCACAAGGGGAGAGACTGCCACATATAACAAGCTTTCAAAGGACAGCGCTGTGCTTAACCCTTTTATCCCTTGTCCTGGGAGATCTTTAGAGCAGCAGCCAAGAGGGCTGGTAGTACCTGCAAGCAGTGGAGCTGGGAGCAGTTCTACAATAGGAGAGGGGATACTCCTGCATGCAGTTTGGCAGCCTTCTGTGCTATTTTCCAAAGGCGACTAAGAGCTCCTAGTCCATAAGGGACTTTTGCTACTGAACCCTGAAGACCGAGTGTGTCCAGGAAGAACAGTTCAGGATCTTTGTATATAGGAAGGAAGTTGTCCTCATCAGTGTTCTTTAATTTAAGTTGAGCATCCCATAATTCCCTCTATCTATTTCTATCCAAGTGGTTACCCCTATTAAAAACAACAAAAACAAAACCAAGGAACTGACTTCTTGTGTCCGGGTGCAAGTGAGAGATGCATGTTGCCTGACTGGGCAGAAATAGGGGGAACCAGTAATCATCGGCTCCTGTGGGGGTAGTTCTACATTTAGAAAAAAAGGAAATATGGTTGTCAAGCCCTTTAATTCTTAATGGAATTGTCTTTTTCAGTCAAAATAATCTCAAATTCAGCAGATGCACTTGGTGAAGAATGCATTAATCCAAAAAGTTTGGTCATCACATACAATGAAAAAGTTGTGTTTTCCATGTGATGAAAACCAGTCCATAGCTGTAGGTTGGTACTTTGACTCTAAATACTGTTGTTACGGTAGCAGCTAGCTGCCATAACCCCGGTATTTTAAGCAACAGCGGGTGGTTTTCTTTAAGGTAAAAGCTCGGTCCTTAAGTGGTTAAAAGAGAAGTATGTTTTTTTTTGTTTTTATTGCCCATTCATACTTACCTAGGTGGATCTGTTCCCTGTCGCCTCTTCACTGAGAACCTAGCCACCGAACACCGATGGCTCGGTTCTCTCACCTCGAGAGGAGAGCTGCTGCCTGTCAGTCAGCAGCTCTCCTGCTTTGCTCCTCCACGCTCACTGGAGCGCTGAGCTGTGGAGGGGTGGGGAGCGGCAGTCCAGGCACCTGGCGGATCCAGACTTCGGAAGTCGGGATGACGTGGTGCCTGGACTGATCCTGGTGACGTCAGCAGAGAGCGGACTTCAGACCGCTCTCTGCTAAAAGTGGGTCACAGGAATGCAAATTATTTGCACCCCTGTAACCCAGAGGAGAAGCCCAGCCAAATGAGCTCAGGCTGGACTTCTCCTTTAACCTGAAGAACATGACATGTAATTACCACACTCTAGATGCCCCAACACAGCCTCAAGCCTCACATCTCACTTTTTTCAGATCAGTCATAGCCCAGAAGAAGTGGGTTATCTATTAGATTTCAAAGAGAAACTCACTGTATAGCATTTCGAAGGTAAACCTCTGCCTCTGAACTAAGGCCCAAGTATAAACCTTGCTATATGATTTTCTTTTTCTCAAGAGCATCTACTAGTGAATTATTTATCAGGCACACACATAAAAGGCCAAGTACTTGATTAAAATGGCTCTTCAGATGTTTTTCAGGCCTGTGTTATGCAGTTTTGGCCTGTCAGAGGCCCTGTTATAATGGAGACAGTAGGTCTCTACCACCTGAAAGGCTCGTGACAGGCGTGAGGCGTTTGACTAGATTATTTCCTTCAATTATAACAGGCCTTTAAGTGAAAGGTTGGCAGGTTTATGAAAAGATATGACAGTCTTCGAAGTGAAACAGATCTGTCTGGCCTTCTGTCAGAGAAAACCTTGGATTTCACATCACAATCTGTTTGGCTTTTAGAGATGGGTACCTACATCATAGAGATGAGTACAATAAAGGGAATCTACAGCATAGTACTTGTCTAACTATGACAGATAATATTCTCTTATGTTGTAAGTGGAGACTAACTAAAGAAAGTGAACTTTATAGGCACAAAAATACATATACTACAAAATATAAAAAAAAAAGGGTATTTTATTAAAAATATGTGTATATATATCGAATCGCGATAAATCAGCGATTACATATGCTCAAAATATATTTAGTAACGTAGTAAACAACATCAGACCTTCTTATCAGCAAAACAACACCCAAACAGTGAGATGTATTGATCTTGATAATATCATAAGTAGACATGTAAAAAGTATACAAAACCAGATATTCTATACTGATCACTGGCATAAATAGTGTATATAGAAAATAGAACTGCCAGTGATCAGTATAGAATATCTGGTTTTGTATACTTTTTACATGTGTCTACTTATGATATTATCAAGATCAATACATCTCACTGTTTGGGTGTTGTTTTGCTGATAAGAAGGTCTGATGTTGTTTACTACGTTACTAAATATATTTTGAGCATATGTAATCGCTGATTTATCGCGATTCGATTTATATATATATATATATATATATATATATATATATATATATATATATATATATATATATACATATATATACATATACACACACACACACACACACACATATTTTTAATAAAATACCCTTTTTTTTATATTTTGTAGTATATGTATTTTTGTGCCTATAAAGTCCACTTTCTTTAGTTAGACTCCACTTACAATTACCTGCGGGACGTTGGCACATTTTTATTGGGCATGTTCATAACATCACCATATGACCTTACCTGTTTGAATGCACAGTGAAAAGTAATACTCTTATGTTGCCTAAATGGTCCTTTCTTTTCAGTCCCTCACAAGAAAAACCATAACACGTACAGAAATAACATCAAACAAAACTCTACACATTGCAGAGACAACTTTTACTGTTCAGTTTTCAGTAAGTTCTTAAATGAAACACAGCAGTATAAATATATTACACTTTTAATAAATATGGTTTTCCTCATTCCACTGCTTTCGTATAAGCCTACATCGGGGCTTAGTGGCCAAGGTCCTAGTTTTGATTTTCCCCAAGAAAACCTTCTACTTTATGGCCTCATGCACACTGGACAAGAAGGGGGGCACTACTACACTGATGGATCTGTGGCAATTACTGTGCGGGGCTCACGCGCACGCTCACGATAAATCAGCTGCAGGAACCGAGGCAGCAGTCAAATCATAATGTATGTTGGTTATATGTTCTGGTACATTTATGTATTGTATCTCTTTCATGAGTGAATTCCATATACTAAATCTATTTTATAGCCCAATTTAGGGCAATTATCCAGGACATTTTACCACTCTGAAAACATATATATAATTTTTTTTTTTTTATTGTGACCTATCTGTGGAAGAAATATTGAATTATTTTTTAGAATTTTATATAACCTCTTACATTATTACCATTAGGATGTCATTTAGATAAGTGTCTTTACTGTTCACATAAATCTTTGTGTAGCGGTCACACTTCACCAAGTGTGCGCTATCAGTGGAAATTTTGTTTTTTCCTCAGAACTGTAATGGAGTTCTGAGGGTTAATTGTACAGGAATCACTTTGGCATCAGTCTGGCTGAGCTGTACTAAGGTTCCGCCTGGTCATAGGTGCAGTGAGGCTGGTTGGACGTCTTAGGTACCAATCTTTCCCGGAGCCAATCAGTGGGTGCGTCTGGTCCTGCTGCGTAGTCTGGGAAGGGGTATTTAAAGTGCTGAAGTCACGTGTTCGGGGTTCGGCCGCAGCTTTGGTTCCTGGTTCTGGTCCGGGGTAGCCCCGCGAGGGGTCCGGGGCCTAGGAGCGTTTGCCGTCCCGCAAGCATGGTCAATCCGACCAGCCCCAGAGGCCCTCATGGTCTGGGGTGGGGATCTGTCTGTTCCCGAGTCTCGGAACTGGCTAGCCCGAGGCTCAGTAACTGAAGGAGGATTCAAAGGCGTCCCGGTGTGCTCTCGATATTGGAGCGACACGGCAACTCGTACAAGTGATCAGGGAAGGACCCTTCGGAGGAGGGCCAACAAGCTGGCTGCTCAGTAAGAGCCTGGGAGTGGAGTTGTATGGACACTAAAGAATCCACACTTCCACAGTACTGCCAAGGAGACAGAGAAAGTTCCAGGTACTGTGGGAAAGGTTCCTTTTCATCTTCAGTTACAATTTAGTCTGTGGCAGAGACTTTTGCAAAGTTTCCGGATCACATGTTGGCTACTAGATTTCTGGCTAGAGGTTTATCCGGCAGTGAAGCACCCAGCTGCGAGTGGCTACTCTCTGGGTTAATTAGAGACATTCAGTGGATGTCAGCAGTTTCAAGGTGCCTGAGTTTATCACCCGTGCCCTCTATTCCCATCAGAGACTGTGTTATGTTGGATGTTACCACTGCAAAATAAAAACCTTGAAGAGGACTTTTATGTGTCAGCATCTGAAGTCATTGGGTACTAACCCTGGGAACCCCTAGGCAAATCACAGACAAGCCACGAGGAGGTAACTGGTAAGCCCAAAAGTCAAGGCCGCCCCCCAAGGGGTTATGGCCCCTACATTTGTTTAAAATCGCCACTTGCATCCCCATTTAGATACTACAGGCTAACTTCCACAGTAAAAGGACTGCTTTTCCCATTCATTGCCAGCTTGAGAAAGGAGCGTTGCGGCTTCCCTTTGGATTACTGCGCATGCTCTGAAACGCAATGCATTATTTCCTCCTGTTGACCAGCGAACGTTGCGGTCAACGCTGTGCTTCAATGCTTGCAGGCTGCATTGGGTTCTTCTACCCAGGCCCCGTGGATTTGACCGCTGTCTCGGTTCTTGCAGAGGATTTACTATGAATGCGAGCCCTGCACATACCTCATCAGCACAGGGGAAGCACTAGTTACCTATGATATGCCCATAATTTTCTACCTCATGAGAGTGGATATGTGTTGAGACTTTTAATAAACGGTTATGAGATACTGCACTTAGAGGCGCTATCTTCTTTACAGTGGCTAAGAACTTGCTTAAACACTTGGACCGGCAGCCCACGTGGACTCTCCTTTTATATGCATTTTAAAAACTTTTAATGGACTGGTCAAACCAATAGACTTCCAGCCACAGTAATTACCACAGATTCATTGGTGTAGTGCCCCCCTTCTTGTCCAGTGTGCATGAGGCCCCTCTCTATCTTCATGCACACTGGACATTTTTACATCTGCTGTTTTTGGATTCAGGATTTTTTTTACTGCAGCCAGTAAATTCCCCAGCATGTTATCGTATGTGTCCATGCACACATAGACCATTATCAGCCTTTTTTTGTCAGGGGCATTTTCTGGCTGGAAAAAAAACCCCAGAACTAGTGGGTTTTAAGAGGAGTTTTTCAGCTGTAAAAACGCTCTAACTCTGATAAAAAAAGCTGAACAACGTGGCTATTCGGAGCTTATTAGCATTTTTGAGCCATAAGCTTTTGTGGGAGTATAGTTTTGCTAAAAATGCAAAAAAATGCTGAAAAACACTACTGCAAAACTCATTCTACAGCTACAGCTTTCTACTGCTAACGCTACTGGCATTTTTATAATGTCCAGTGTGCATGAGGACCAAAGGATAAGCTCAACTTTTTCACCTGTATTTAACCACTTCACATCCGGCCGTAGCCGAATGACGGCCACAGCGCGGATGTGAAATCCCGGGAGGCCGTCATATGACGGCCTCCCCTTTCCTCGTTCCCTGTGCGCGCTCACGAGCGCGCAGCAGGGAAATTCTGTGTTGGCCGTGTCCCTCGGACACGGCCAATCACAGATCGCTGTAAACGGCCAATCACAGCGGCCGTTTACAGCGCGATCGCCCTGGCCAATGAGAGATGATCTCATATGTAAACATATGAGATCATCTCTCAGCGCCGCTCCCCCTCCTCACACAGAGACAGCGTGTGAGGAGGGGAAGATGAACGGCTGCAGCGCCGTAAGTTTAAAAAAAAAAAAAAAAAAAAAAAAAAAAAAAATGAAATGCCATCTGTGCCCACTGCCACCACTGCAATCTGTCCCCAATGCCATCTGTGCCCAGTGACATCGCCATTGCCATCTGCCAGTGCCATCTGCCAGTGCCATCCCCAGTGCCATGTAGTCAGTGCCATCTGTAGTCAGTGCCACCTGTCATTAGTGCCACCTGTCATCAGTGCCACATAGTGCCATCTGTCATCAGTGCCACATATTAGTGCCATCTGTCATCAGTGTCACGTATTAGTGCCATCTGTCATCAGTGTCACGTGCCATCTGTTATCAGTGTCACCTGTCATCAATGCCACGTATCAGTGCCATCTGTCATCAGTGTCATGTGTCATCAGTGTCACGTGTGTCATCAGTGCCACTTATTGGTGCCATCTCTCATCAGTGCCACATATTAGTGCCATGTGATATCAGTGCCATGTATGAGTGCCATCTCTCATCAGTGCCACATATTAGTGCCATCTGTCATCAGTGTCACGTGTCATCAGTGCCCCGTATTAGTACCATCTGTCATCAGTGCCACGTCAGTGTCACGTGTCATCAGTGCCACGTCAGTGTCACATCAGTGTCACGTATCATTGTCCTGGTGCTCCAGGGCCTTCAAAAGTGTAATAGGTAGTCAACAAGTTAGATGTGTAATTTATGCTCCTTGATGGCGCTCCCTGCATGTTGGGCCTCTCTAAGTGGCCAGTGTAAAAGTCCCACATATGTGGTATCGTAATAATCAGGAGGAGTAGCAGAATTTATTTTGGGGTGTCATTTGTGGTATACACATGCCATGTGAGAGAAATAACCTATTACAATGACAATTTTGTAGAAAAAAAAATAAAAAATAAAAAAATAATTCATTTTGCAAAGAATTGTGGGAAAAAATGACAACATCAAAAAGCTCACCATGCCTCTTACTAAATACCTTGGAATGTCTACTTTCAAAAAAGGGGTCATTTGCACAGGGGAAATTTGCACTTTCCTGACTTGTTCGGGTCGCAAGAAATGAGATGGGCCACCAGTGCATCAGGTGTGATCAATTTTGTATAATTCGCACCACAGTTTGTAGAGTCTGTAACTTTCAAAGACCAAATAATTTCCACTAATTTGGGTTATTTTTTATTTTTTACCAAAGATATGTGGCAGTATAAATTGTGGCCAAAATTTATGAAGAAAAATTAATAATTTCCTAAATTGTATCACAGAAACAAAGAAAAATGCGTTTTTTTTTCAAAATTTTCGGTCTTTTTTCAATTATAGCGCAAAAAATAAAAAACCCAGAGGTGATCAAATACCACCAAAAGAAAGCTCTATTTGTGGGAAAAAAAGGACAAAAAATTAATTTGGGTACAGTGTTGCATGACTGAGTAATTGTCAGTCAAAGCTTGAGAGCACCGAAAGCTGAAAATTGGTCTGGATGGGAGGGGGGTTTAAGTGCCTGGTAGGCAAGTGGTTAATGTGTAACATATAACATGTTCCCTTTTCCCCTTCACCCCCATGACAGCAGGCATGATCATTGAGTCACAGGGATCTGAAAAAACTACAAGTCTCCTCCCACTGCGGCAGACGGACTTGTAATTTTATTGGACTGCGAGCGTGTAGATCAGTGTGTTCATAGTCCTTTCGCACGTCCTCCGGCTTTCAAATAGAAAACCTGTACAAAAAGGTACAGGCAAAAAGCTGAGGGACTTGTCTGCAGGAGCCTGAAATTGCACCCACAATTGACTGATCAAGGGGCACAATGCTTGGCAGGCTCCTGGTGGAAGAATACATCAAGAAGCTTGAACGCTCACTTAATAATTTAATTTAATTTAATTTTAATAATTTAAAATAGAATGATTGTTGTATTCACCATAACATTTTTTTCTTGGAGCCCATTGAGGGACACAGGAAGTCTTATCTTCAGGTTATACTACCACTCACAGTTGATTAGACACTGGCAAAAAAAAAAATTGTAGGTAATCCCTCCTCCTATCAGCACTATTTTGTAGCAAAGCAGTTCCAATAGCATAATCATAAACACAGAGGGGTGGAACCTGTGTTCCTCAGTGGATGCCAAGAAAAGGGTTTTATGGTGAGCACAAATTCTATTTGCTTTCTCGTCCATTTAATATTACTAATAGTTCTTTCACCTTTGGGAGGTTCAAAAGCAATCCAATTGAACAGTGGGCAACATAGCAAACAAATGCTAACAGGCGTAAGAAAACAACAGAGATATGGAGACTGCCTGAAGGACCTTACGCCCAAAGCTGGAATCAGAAGAGGCTAAAATGGCCACCTGGTATAACTTAAAGTGATTGTAGTCTCGTTTTAAAAAAACAAACATGTTATACTTGCCTCCTCTGTGCAGTGGATTTGCACAGGGCAGCCCGGATCCTCCTCTTCTCAGGTCCCTCTCCGCTGCTCCTGGCCCCTCCCTCCTGTCGAGTGCCCCCACAGCAAGCAGCTTGCTATAGGGGCACCCGAGCCGAGCTGCAGCTCGGTGTGTCCATTCAGACACAAAGCTGTCATTCGGCCCTGTCCCCTCTCTCTCTCCTGATTGGCTAACTGACTTTGATTGACAGTCGCGAGAGCCAATGGCACCGCTGCTGTGTCTAATCCACTCAGGAGGAGAGTCTCAGACGGCCGAGGAACTCGTGGACATCGCTGGATAGGGATGGGGCTCAAGTAAGTATTAGGGGGTGCTAGGAAGGCTGCTACCCACAAGTTTTTTTAATCTTAATGCATATGCAGAAAGGTAAAAAACATTCTGCCTTTACAAACTCTTTAAGAGAACATGTGAATTGAAGACCAGGTAGTAGCCTTGCAAATCTGACAAACAGTTGCTTGATGCAGAAAAGCCTAAAAAGCATTCATAGATCTATTTGAGTAGTTGAGGTGAAAGGCAGAAATGACTTTAGGCAAGATGCAAGTCATGGGCCTTGACACTACCTTGTTCCTATGCAAAACCAGAAACCCTTTCTTTTAGGATAAGGCCACCAGTTTACACACTTGGCTCAGAGGTCATGGCGAGGAATACCACAGTATGAGTAATATGAGAGAGGAATGTCTCTAATGTGTTCAAATAGTGATTTTGGAAGCATAGAGAAAACCAGATTCAGATACCACAGTGTCACAGGGGAAACTACATAGAAGACCCCTTGTACTTTATTAAGGAGCGAGAGGAAAATGGTCTCTAGTAAGGGCAGAAACCTGGAAAACCTGAGAAATAGTGCTAAGAGCTAGAGAAAAGGCTTTGTCCCATGGAGATACTTCTAGGATCGCAGCCCTGGGATTTACACCAAAAAAAGTATATTTTCCATGCTGATGATAAACATTATGGAAAGTAGTAGACTTCCTAGCTTTCAGCATCATAGAACATCACAGATTCATTGATGCCCCTATTGCTCAAAACCTGGACATCAACAACCATGCTGTTAAAGCCAGTGACTGTAAATCAGAAAGGGAAATTTGCCCTTGAGACAAAAGATCCTGACAATCTGTCTAGATTGTCCACCAGAAGTCTCACCAGGTCAGTGTACCACATCCACCTGGGTCAGTGCAGAGCACTGAAGATCACTGGTATGCCCTCGATCTTCAGGCAAGGAAAGCCATATTCTGCCACATTTCTGCCAGATTCTGAACCTGCCAGAGGATCCCTGTACCTGAAGACAAACCTTTTGAGTTTGTTGTTGAACCGTGAGGCCAGGAGGTCCACATCTTGTATCCCCCATCTGTCGCACAAAGGTCCTGGAGCACCTCTAGGTGTAGGGGGCTACTCCCTACTCCCAACCATCCCTCCCCTTTCCCCCAGTGCAGGCATTACTAGCTAAGGAAGTCTGCCTGACAACTGTCCACTCCTGGAATGTACAGAAGGCTGGAATATGAGGTTCTGCCCAGGACAGGTTGTGCTCTACTTGCTTTGTTGCAGTGAGAATTCTGTTTCCTCCTTGGCAGTTGATGTACACTACTGCTGTGCCATTGTCTGACTGACTCTGGACTAATAACCAAGTCCCCTGCAGTGATGAAGTGCCCAGGATGCCTCCAATCCATCCATCATGAGGATCCTGTAAAAGACAAGAAAAAGGACCACTAAGCCAGGAACAAGTTGGTCCTCCGTCTGTCCAGCATCTTGATTAACTTGTCCCACGACAACAGAATATTGTGTTTTTGAGGCCTGAAGTGAAAATTGGACTGCCTCTAAGGTGTTTACCATCATGCAAAAGTAAAGAATCAGACAACTGCTAGACTGGACAGCTGAAATCTAATATTTCTGTGGGAGAAAAACTCTGGAAAGTATGGGAAACAATGCGCTGGAGAGATGAGGACATGCATGTCACATCCTTGATGTCAACAAAAGCCAAAAAGTCTCCCTGGTGAAAGAAAGTGACCACAGACCTTGTGAATTCCATGCAGAATTTCTAAGCTCAAATGAAGACATTTAGAGATTTGAGATCCAAGATGGGCTTCCCCGAGAGAGATGTGGGCAGGGTGGAGTAGATTGCTTGAAACAAAATTTGCCACAGGAACTGTTGCAATGACCCCTTCGTCCAGAAGACCCGGGGATTGCCTGACGGAGATTAGCTAATCTGTGCCGGGATATAGGAAGGTTCGGGGGAGAGAAGGGGGCATGGACTCTGGTCTGAAGCCCTGGTATACCAATCACATTTATTTTAAGGGGTTGTAAAGGTTTGTTATTTATTTTCTAAATACGTTCCTTTAAGCTAGTGCATTGTTGGTTCACTTACCTTTTCCTTCGATTCCCTTCTAAATTTTTTTTTTCTTTGTTTTAAATGTATGAATTTCTCACTTCCTGTTCCTCCTCAGTAAGCTGTTCAGTAAGCTGTTCTGGCTGACTAAACACCGCTTGGATGATGGTGTGAAGTTTACTGAGGAGAAACAGGAAGTGAGAAATTAAGACAAAAAAAAAAAAAACATTTAGAAGGGAAATCGAAGGAAAAGGTAAGTGAACCAACAATGCACTAGCTTAACCGCTTCCCGACCGGTGCACAACGATATACGTCGACAGAATGGCACGGACTGGCATAAGGGCGTATAAATACGTCCCCTTTAAGATGCCGCCGTGCTGGGACCCCCGTGAGGCCTGTCGCGGGACCCGCGGACTCGATCGCCGCTGGGACACCCGCGATTGTCTCACGGGAAGGGGAGATGCGGACATAAACAGCATCTCCCCGTTCTGCCTAGCAACTAGTGTCGCCGATCTCTGCTCCCTGTGATTGGAGCAGAGATCAGCATTCAATAGCTGACAGCCACGCCCCCCACAGTAAGAAACACACCTCTAGGCATATTTAACCCCTACACTGCCCCCTAGTGGTTAACTCCTTCACTGCCAGTGTCATTTACACAGGAATCAGTGCATTTAAATAGCATTGATTGCTGTATAAATGACAATGGTCCCAAAAATGTGTCAAAAATTTCCGATGTGTCCGCCATAATGTCGCAATCACAATAAAAAAAAATAAATAAAATCGCTGATCGCCGCCATTACTAAAAAAAAAAAAAAAAAAATAATAAAAATGCTATAAAACTATCCCCTATTTTGTAAACGCTATAACTTTTGCGCAAACCAATCAATCGCCAATTGCGATTTTTTTTTTACCAAAAATATGTAGAAGAATACGTATCGACCTAAACCGAGGAAAAAAAAAAAATGTTTTTTTATATATTTTTTTTGGGGATATTTATTATAGCAAAAAGTAAAAAAAATATTGCGTTTTTTTTCGAAATTGTCGCTCTTTTTTGTTTATATAGCGCAAAAAATAAAAAACGCAGAGGCGATCAAATACCACCAAAAGAAAGCTCTATTTGTGGGAAAAAAATTACGCCACTTTTGTTTGGGAGCCACGTCGCACGACCGTGCAATTGTCAGTTAAAGTGACGCAGTGCCGAATCGCAAAAAGGGGCCTGGTCCTTTGGCTGCAAATTGGTCCGGGCTTAAGTGGTTAAAGGAACCTGTTTAGAAAATAAAAAACAAACCTTTACAACCCCTTTAATTTTCCTTGCACCAGAGTGTATATTCTTTACAAAGTGGAGTTTTAACACATTTACTAAGTAAAATGAGTGCAACTGCACTTGCACCGTGCACAGTCTACTTGCCTTTTGTAAACCAACCCTCATGTGTAACCAGTAGATGCAAACTACAAAAATATAACGTTTGATTTCTTTTGTAGGTTATGGCCATGGGCTTGCTTCAAGTTAGCTCATCTGCAGTGACTGATTGCACAATATACAGCTCTGAAACCTAAAGTTCAATTAAATGGTACTAGTCTTTCATTTTTACCAGACCCAGAACAGAGGACTTTCAAAGCAGTGGTGGGTGTCTTGGAAGCGTGGGCATGACTATGACAGCACTCAGATTGTAATCATCATCAGAAGAGTGCAACACAAACTGACAACATGGCTCCTTATCATATAATAATGTGACGTATGGGGGAAGCTTAAATTGGCAGTAACAATTCAATGCTCTACAGATAAAAAAAAAAAAAAGAAATGATGAACCATGGTTAATTTAGGGATCATTATGTGGAATTTGCTTCCCAATCATCCCGAGGCATGGACAGGATAGAAAAAAGCTGCCAGGAGTCCCGAAGGTGCCAATTTGGACATGTGAGATCACCCAGAACCAGCCAACCAAAAAATACACTTCCGTAGTTAAATCATTACATCTCATACAGATAATCAATTACCCTGATGTTCTTTTTTTTAAGCCAAGATTTTACTGGGTGGCTTACATTTTACCATATATCACCAGCTTTAATCTGCTTGGAGGGCTTTAATGCTAAATCTAAAACACTATTTTACAGGGAAAAAATATGAAGAAATGATTCCTTGAAGTGAACGATTGGAAGGCTGATTAAAAGCACATCTAATTTGTATCTATACTAATTAGAACTAAATACATAGGAAGGATTATCAGGCCACAAACTTCCTGTATACTTCAGCCAGCTTAGGCAATTTACCAGCGTACAAATGATCTGAGCTGCACTTGAAGATGGATCTGAGAACCCAACTACCCTATGATTCTCTGCCTAGCTTATATACACTAAAGATAATTGGGATTTCCTTTAATCTGTCCTTTTTTTAAGCAAATATTTTTAAAGGCAAATGTTTTTTGCAGTTCTTAGAAAATCAATACTATTTTTAAAAGTGTTTTGTTAAATATAGATGTGATCAGATTAAAGTTAAAAAGTCACTGAAACTTTAGTTCTGCTCAAGGGCAGAAAGTTTTGGTGCTTGAAAAAGGTAGCTCTGCACCGGAATTAAAATGTAAGTTCCCCCTAAAGGTGAAGTTCCACTTTATGTCCTCCTTTCCCCCTCCTCTAAGACATTTGGCACAAAAAAAATAAAAAAATTTAGGGAGCGGGTACCTAGTTTTAATAAGTACTCGCCCCCATTTCTGCTCGGATTGCATAGGTGATCTGAGCTGAAGTACGGTTCCCCCCTCTTTTTACCTGCACATGTCACAGGTCCCAGGAGGCTGTGGGGCTATTCATACAGCGCAGCACAGCTCGTGCATGTGCAGTGGGAAGCCGGCTATGTAGCCGCAAGGAATCAGCTGGCTTTCCTTAGTAAATATGTCGGCGCCGCAGACCCGAAGGCTGGCAAAGAACCAGCCCAGGTGAGGACAACACTGGGTCCCTGGACACGTAGGTGTCATTTTATTAATGGTTTTCTTTCTAGGGTGAAGATCCTATTTACGTTGATGTTACGCATTGGACCAAGAGTTACGTTTGGGTCAGGGTTTGGGGGTTAAAGTGACCCGTGACCAAAATCTCAGAATAAACCTGTTACCTGAAAAAAAGACTTCCCTGTCCGGCTGCCCACACCACTACCTGCTGCTCCATTGCTGAGGAACAGTCCACTGTATCGCTCAGCGTTTTTTTCTTGCCGACCTCCACATTACTACAGAACATAGTAGTGACATGGAGGTGATTGAGAGGAACCAGTGAGCGCAGCAGAGGACACTGGAGGCCAACACTCCTAAACGTGTCGGTTTCCCAGCAGTCTAATGGATCAATTCCTTAGCAATGCAATAGAATTTAGCAGCACCAGGAGGAAGAGATATACTTACAGTCTTTTCAGGTTATGGGTTATATTGAAATTGAAAATGGTCAACAGGTTTGCTTTAAAGTTAAAGTGTACCAGTGGGCGTTTTAGATGTAGTAATCTGGCTATTCCTTTTCTCCTTTCCCCTGTCAACAAAGTGTGATGGGAGGCCTTCTGTGCCACTTAGAAAATTAAAAGAACAGTAGGGGTAGCAAGATGCTGGCAACAACATAACCATGAGCCAAAACTGCATAAAATATATGCGAGGTAATGCAGAGTAATGTTACATGATCTATGGTCTGTTAGACCCCAGATCTCTTCAAAAAGAGGACCTGTCACGCACAAATGCGAACGCGCATGTAGGTCTCACAAGCATATGTAAACAGCGATCACACCACATATGTGAGGTATCCCTGTGGAACTCAGGTTGAAAACATTAGTTCTGGCACTAGTCCTCCTGTGTAATTCTAAACTGGTAATTTGTAAAGGCTTTAAGCACATGGATATTTTAATGTACCATGGTTCGTTGCCATTCCATGGGTGTGTGCAATTTTAAAGCATGACATGTTTGTGAAGACATCCACATTTTTGGCCAGCAATCTGCGAGTTGTAAACAAAGTTTCATGGATAAAGTTTGGGTCATACCACTTTAGGTCAAGATTTCCCAATATAATTTGGAGTCTAGAGTGGCTAGTGATCCTATTTCATCATGCAGGAACTGAAACATTTGATTCAAATGGTCATGTACAATGGAACCGTCCCATGACATGTGCCACAAAATACCCACCGTCTTTTTAGTTATAGGGGACTGAGACATGGTGTGAATTTAGAAATAAAGATCTTCCCTCACTACACTTATTAGAACTGGATTGCGTTTTTTTTTCTCAAAACATCCTTCAGGAAAGTGCATGAGAGAACACCACTCCTCCTCACACAGAAAATTTTACACTTATTCCACAAGAGCTCTGGCATCTACATGGGCTGAGAAGGCCGGTGCCACCCCAGAACAAGTTTGTAGAGCGGCTACATGGTGAGGCATGTCCTCTTTTGTGCACCACTATAGACTAGATTTATTGTCATCTGGGGAGCAGGCTTTTGGCAGGAAGGTCTTGCAAGTTGTGGTCCCACCCTAATGGGGTCAGTTCTCGTTTATCCTCTCATGTGCTGTCCTGAAAGATGTTTTGAGAAAATTCAAGTTAGACTTATACGGTACACACGGTCGGATTTTCTGACGGAAAATGTTCGATGGGAGCTCTTTGTTGGAAATTCCGACCGTGTGTACCGTATATTTTCAATCGGAATTTCCGTCACATAAAATTTGAGATCTGGACCCCAGACAACAAAATCCGTTCTTGACACAGCGTTCTTGACGTTCGGAATTTCCGACAAGATTTGTGGGACCGTGTGTATGCAAGACAAGTTTTAGCCAACATCCAGTCAGAAAAAAAACCTTGATTTCGTTGTCGGAATGTCCGATCGTGTGTACGGGGGCATTACTGGGAACTTGTTTTCTAGTTGTCTTTCAGGACATCAATAATTGCTCACCCTGATATTTATGACATTGTACTTATGTTTTTCAGATGGGCCGGAGGACTGTGGGAAGAGGCCTCTAATTTAATGTTTATAGTGGGTGCGTGTTTCTTGCGTGAGGAGGAGGAGCTGCGTTCTCTCATGTGCTGTCCTGAAAGACTACTAGATACTGTTGTTCCTCCAAATTTAAAAAGGTGTGGGGAGGCTGGTTGGCTGTTCCTGGTTTGGAACCGGCGGATTTAGTGATGGATAGGCTATTGCTGTGAAAAAACATTATAAATGCATATGGCTATGTTTACCATAGAAAAAGGTGTACTCTTGCTCTTCAAATGTTTCAGTCATGTTTACTTGTTTTGGTAAGGTGGTCCTAGTGTCTGGTTAGTGCCTGGGTGTCTGCCCCGGCCCATAATGAAATATTATATTTTAAGGATATGTGCTTTAGTACTTTCAAGTTACCGGTAGGTCTAACTTGAATCCTGAAAATGTAGTTTCCATGTTAATTATTTAGAATGATGTGATTCAAGCTCTGTTCATGAATTGGCTTCTGCCAAGCTGGCAGGGCTTCACCAACCCTGTAACACTGACTACTTGGCCTGTAAATGTAATGTTGCCTTCAATGAGGAATAGGGGCTCGCTGGTGACTGTACTGTTCAAAACTCACAAGTTACAGTGGTCACACAAAACCCTCTGCTGCCCTGTACAGAAGGGAAACTGGAAGTGATATTAACTAGAAAGCCTTGGTATTCACCAACGATAAATGGATGTCCAAACATAACCAGGGTGGCTTCAGATAAGTTGTAAATCTGCATGCACTAAAATAGACTACCTTTTCCCTTCAAGCTGTAAAAATATATTAAAAATAAAAATCATCTACTGAATATAAACTGGTGAAATGTAAGGCCGATGATCTACCTCAACATGACCATTGCTTCAAGAAGGCTTAAGTGTTACTGACTTATATGAGAGACAGCATAGTGGAAGCAATGACTCCCATAGATCAATGGAAAGGCCTGTCCATTACAACGCTTTAGATTAAGAATTTAATTTCTTTCTATATATGAAAGGTGCAGTTCTTTACATATTTTTTGTGGTGACTGACAACACACAGACAAAAGATCTTAAACTACAATACTATGAGTACCTATTTCGTAGCCTAGAGCAAGAAGAAAGAATACTTACCATACTTGAATCAATAACTTGTCCTTGTCCTGAATTAGTGCGTTCAAATAGAGACATGACAATGCCCAGTGCACATATGTAGCTCCCGCCGGCAAAGTCTGCCAGGAGATTGAGGGGGAAAGTTGGTGTCTCATCTTTCTTTCCTAGTTTCGACAACAAACCTACAAGGACGTAGGAAATAGCATTTTACACAAATTAACTGATATAGGAATATTAGGACAGGTCAATTGATAAACAGTAACATGTCCATTTGAATAATACTGCAATATTATCAAAGAGGATTATTCCTTTTCAAAGCTGGCAACTCCATTTGTTTGGACATCCAACTCCTGAAAACTTCTTAAAAGTCCTGGTAGCCCCAGTGAAAAAAATTCCCTTTAGAGACACCTCTGCTGTGGTGTGACGAATGTCTCCTGGATCCCAGTGAAGAATACACATGAGATCAAATCACATTGTGTAGTTGAAAAAGCTCTTTCAATTAAACACTGTAGCTCTGACTTGAGCTGCACAACCTGAGCCTAATAACATTGGTAGAGCACCTGTAGTTCAATATACTCTGGAGGCGACTATATCCTCTTCTCTACAGAGGGCTCTTCACTGCAGAATACATAGAGGGGGGACATAAGAATGTACAACTCCTAGTAGTGCCAATTTCTTTTACAAGGCTAGATTGCAACAAATCTTAAAACTACAAAATTTAGATGAGGAAACGGATTAACAAATGTAACTCAGATTTATATCCCAGATTTATAGAGCACCGTTATAATACACATCACTTTACACAGTACATTCCCATCAATCTATGGCTCTAAAAGAGCTCCCCAACTATTGTCCTTAGGTATACTAGAGCCAGTTTGGGGGGGGGGGACCAATAAACCTGCCATTATTGGTTCCCTTCCATTACTTTTATATTGTGGAAGACAACTCACATAAGTAGAGCATAAACACTCAGGGGGAACATAAGCCGTGTTGGATTACAAGCACAGGATGTTGAGCTGCAATGCAAGAAAGCCAACCACCAGTGGCGTCTGGTGTTTTTTTTTTTTGTGTGGGGGGGGCAAACAACCACCTTCCCCCCTCCCCCCGCTGTTTGCCATCTAGGCGGGCAGCGTGCAGCAGCTCCGTGTCCTGTCCTCTCCACCGCAGCTCCTCCCCTCCTCCTAGGCGTCCAATAGAATCGCCTGTCCTTTCAGCCAATCGGGTGATGGGTATCCAAACCCCCTTCCTGATTGGCCGGGAGGAGGATCAGTGTTACAATAGCAAATATTCATTCGCTGTTGTAACATGCCTGGGTGGGCTCTGAGTGCATTCTTTGCGCCCCGAGCCCACCCTATTTTGAAGCCTATTAGACCCTCTGGCTCTAATAAGGGGCTTCAAACCCCCCCCCCCCCCCCTATTAGACCCTCTGGCTCTAATAAGGGGCTTCAACCGCCCCCCCAGTATTGTAATTCATGAATCTGGCAGCCTGAAATGGGCCGGATGCATGGATAGGGGGAGGCAGTGCCCGTGCACCCTTAATAGGATGTTAATGTAGGATAAAGCCACCTTCCTTCTCAGTAAACTACCTACCTGCTTTCAATGTTTAGTAGTCCAAGGGACTTCTGAACTTGCTGTAGGAATAGGGGAAATGAACAAGCTGCACAGTGATGCCATCACCGATGTAAAACTGGCTTTAATATAAGTAGAGGATTTACAACATATAATCTTGTTTTACAGCTCCTGCTCAACGTATTGTACACCACAAAGGGCTTAATTATGGAGAGGAGTGTCTTTATGATTAGGCCCTTCATGGGGTGAAACGCTTTGGAGCAGGAGGCAGACAGGCAAGATTATATGTTGTGAATCCTCTACTTATTACATTAAAGCTGGTTTTACACTTGTGACGGCATCATAGTGCAGCCCTTTCATTTTGACTTGACAAGCGCAACAACTGAGCAGGGATGCACTCCTGGGCATACACCTGATGAGAGCTGGAAGTACAGAGGCAAGTTGATTCAACTTCCTTTAGGAACAATCAAATTAGACTTGGAGCTACTGATCTGGTGTCAGATGAATACATTAATAAATAATAGACATGTGCATTCGTTTTCGTCCGAATTTCAGGTATTTTCGTTATCGTTTTAACAAACGATAACGAAAGTGCAGAATCCGAAAAACGAAAGATCCGACATAAAGAAATGCTTTATTTTCGTTGTAACAACAGTTCGATATAGATAGGAGATTCGATGCTGACAATAACAATCTGTGTCCATTGAACCTGTGGTCGAATGTGCCTAAACTTAACTCTATTAGTCCAAGATTATTCTACATAGAGAGAAAAGATTCGACGTAGAAAGGAAAGATTCGACGTAGAAAGGAAAGATTCGACGTAGAAAGGAAAGATTCGACGTAGAAAGGAAAAATTTGACGTAGAGAGGAAAGATTGCTGCTGGAATTGGGTGGAATTGCAGCTAAACTATACAGTCATACAGTTTAGCTGCTCCGTCGAATCTTCTTTGAACATTCGACAGACACCATAAGCCTTCAATGACAGATTCAACCTTAATTCATTTGAATTTTCGGACGAATGCATTTTTAACGAAAAACGAAATAAATAAAAACGAATTTCGGGAGTAACTAAATAAATGTATTTTTCGGACGAAAACGAAATTCCGAAACAAAATATTTCAGTGTGCACATGTCTAATAAATAAAATGTACATATGCCAACAGAGCAGAACTTTAAATCAAATTCTAACTTAAAGAGGAGTTCCGCCCTCCCCCAGCAAAAAAAAATTACAAATACTGTAGCTGCTGACTTTTAATATTAGAACACTTACCTGTCCTGGAATCCAGAGATTTCAGCACCCCAGCCGATGTTTCCATTGGCTCTTAGGCCCCTTTCACACCATCGGACCATTAAGATCAGCCTGTCAGTTTTGACGGCGGATCTGAACGAGCGCTCCATGTTAGTCTATACCCTCATACACACGTTCGGACCGTGGACCAACTTTCTCGTGGATTTTTGTCCAAAGGGCGTTGGCCCCAAGTTGGTATTGCATACACATGGCAGGACTTTTTCAGCCAACTTTCACCAAATCACTTGGTTTTTCTGCTCTTTACCGCCACCTTTGGTCAACTTCTGTATTGTTGTCTGATCTTTTGCATTGGTTCTGCATTGGTTTGTACAAAAGTCCGTTGGTTTTGTGTACACACGGTCGGACTTTGGTCCATCGGACTTTTGTTGGCAGAAAGTTGGTCCGTTCGCACAGCCAACAAAAGTCCGATGAAACCTGGAAAAAGTTGGTCCGATAGAGCGTACACACGGTCGGATGTTGGTCCAAAACAGCTAATTTGCATGTTGGTTGTCAAAAAGTCCGATCATGTGTACGGGCCTTAAGGAGCGTCGGATGTCAGCGGAGACATGTCCGCTGACATCTGACCCGGTCCGATCCACCAAAAGCAGACGTATGGCTCTACATCCAGATCCCCGCTGAGGCGGCGGACAGAGGCGGACTCCGTGGAAGCGGAGCCCACCTCGCGTGAAAGGGGTCTTAGGTGCTGCCGCCGCCATTTGTAGCATGGTAACCCGGCAGTGAAGCCTTTGAGCTTCACAGCTTGTTCCCTACTGCCAATGCGCAAAGTGCTTTCTGAATGGCCCGGCGGGGGGGGGGGGAGGAGGGGGGGTGAACTTCAGAGTGATTGCACTGCAGCATGATCTCTCAGAGTGGATGGGTACCTATCAAAAACAGGAACCTGTTCCCCCCTGAAAGGTGCCAAATGTGGCACAGTGGGTGGGGGATGCTTGATAAGCAGAGCTTCCACTTTTGGGTGGAACTCCGCTTTAAGAAGAGAATTACTAAATATAGCCCTTCCATAATTCAGAGACAATCAATATACAAGTTATATGAACATAGGCATTTCCTTTAAAACTCCAATATTCTCTTACTACGCTCCATATATTCTGTTACAGTAAGCAATAAAAGACTCTTAATTTTTCCAAACTATGTTAGAAGTATAGATTTTTCTAAGTCAATGAGTGCATAATGCATGAGTTCATATAATAATAGTAATATTAAAGATCTTGCGCTCTATTAAGTATGCACATACATTGTACACTTTCATTTGACCTTTTATCTACTTTTCCTTCTACACACATGAGCAAGATCTCAAATCTTTTGACCTTTCTTTTTTCGTTGTGACACATTGCGGTTGATTAAGGCCCCTTTCACACTTATACGACTTGTCCCACGATTTGGGGCTGCAAAGTAGCATGACAAGTCGTTCCCCATGATTTCCAATGACAGCCATTCATATTAGTACGACTTCAAGTCGTTCCGACTTCAAAGTAGTCCCTGCACTACTTTGGTCCGATTTTGATGCATTCCTTGAAATCGCGCCAAAAATCGCGCCAAAATCACACAACTTTGAAGTTGCACAAGTGTGAAAGGGGGCTTACTAAAAAACTGGAGAGTGCAAAATCTGGTGCAGCTGTGCATGGTAGCCAATCAGCTTATAACTTCAGTTTGTTTAATTAAGCTTTGACAAAAAAAAAAAAACCTGGAAGCTGATTGGTTTCTATGCAGAGCTGCACCAGATTTTGCCCTTTCCCATTTTAGTAAATCAACCCCATAGATTTTTAATAGTTTATTGACTTTATTATAAAGGAAACATACTTAAAAAGTCCCAAAAAGTATCCTTTGCTGGTTGTTTTACAGTGCCTTTGAAAAAGTATTCATACCCCAAACAAAAACCGTAAATGTATTTTAGGCACCTTTCACACTACTGTGACTTGAAAGTCGCGCAATTTTGCGGCTGTGATTTTGACGCAATTTCTTGAGGTCTATGGATCTCAACTCGCATCAAACTCGGACCAAAGTAGTACAGGGACTACTTTGAAGCCGGTGTGACTTGAAGTCGCACAGATATGAATGGTTATCATTGGGAATCATGGGGTACGACTTGACATACGACTCTAATGTCCAAAGTCGTAGGAAAAGTTGCACAAGTGTGAAAGGGGCAGATTTTATGTGACAGACCAACACAAAGTGGCACATAATTGTGAAGTGGAAGGAAAATGATAAATGGTTTTCAATTTTTTTTACAAATAAATATGTGAAAAGTGTGGCGTACATTTGTATTCAGCCCCCTTTGAGTCAATACTTTGTAGAACCTCCTTTCGCTGCAATTACAGCTGCAAGTCTTTTTTGGGATGTCTCTACCAGCTTTGCACATCTAGAAAGTGACATTTTTGCCCATTCTTCTTTGCAAAATAGCTCAAGCTCTGTCAGATTGGATGGAAAGTGTCTGTGAACAGCAATGTTCAAGTCTGTCAATAAAATACATTTACGGTTTTGGTTGTAACATGAAAAAATTTGGAAAATGTCAAGGGGTATGAATACTTTTTCAAGTGAGTGTTCATGACAGGTGTCCCACAAAGTGCAGCAAACACTCAAAACCGTAAGATCTCTCAATTAAAAGAGATCTAAGAACATCTGACTGACACACAGCCTTAAAGAGAAAGAGAAAGCCTCTTAAAAAAAAAAAAATACACCCTGCAGAGCAAAGGCAAAATGAGCTAGTATGCATAGCATACTAGCTCATTATGAATGACTTACCTGAGATCGAAGCCCCGGCATCGGCCCTCGTTCGCCTCCTCCGACGTCGCCATCTATCCCGGAGTGACTTCCGGGTATCGCATCTCCGACACTGTGACTGGCCAATGCCGCGATGATGTCACTCCCATGCAAATGCGCGCTGGTGCCGCCACTAACGGCACGTTCAGCGTGCCTGCGCCCGATGTCTACAGCGCATGCTATTTCTGCAAATATCTCCTAAACCTTTTAGGTTTGGGAGATATTTCTTGCACCTACAAGTAAGCCTTAATCTAGGCTTACCTGTAGGTCAAAGTGGTTGTTTACAACCACTTTAAAACCTGTAATATCCAGCAACACCAGCCCGAGCTCACCAATAAAAAAAAAGGAACACAAAAGGCACATAGTGTAATATTTTTGAATTTTTTGGCTCCATTCACACTTGCGCGACTTGGACACATACAGTTACATGACAAGTTGCAGCCCATGTATTTTAAGTCTTTTTAAGCCATTCAAATCTATGCAACCTAAAGTGACTTTAAAAAGGCCCCTGCACTACTTTGATGCGACTTTCATGTGACTTGAGTGCCATAGGCTGCAATGAAAACTTGCAAAAGTCACATGAAAATCACATCTTAATATTATCAATGCAACAATCGTGCAAAAAAAGTCCCATCCAAGTCACACCTATCCAAAGTTGTGTCAAAGTTGCATCGTAAAGTCGCAATGGAAACCGCACGGCTTTGGAGTTGCACAAGTGTGAATGGAGCCTTTAAGCTTTGACAAAAAACGAACAAACTGAAAGCCGATTGGTTTCTATGCAGAGCGGCACCAAATTTTGCACTCTCCAATTTTTGTAAATAAATCCCATGGCTTTGCATAGAGATAGGTTTAATGCACCTTGGCAAAAAAAAAAATAAATAAATACATTTTTTAAATGTGGTCCAATATGGGATGAAAGCTTTTGCAGCAAAGTAGCAGAGGATCACGGAGCAAGAGGCATCACTTCAGACAAGATCCGGCTGTACAGTCACATCTCAGGTGCTCGGCTCGGCTCCACCACAGCAATTAATTCTACCAGCAACAGGGTTGCCACACACTGAGATTGCCAAGATGCAAAATAATATTCTTCCTTTATTAATACATCCAGCAGGAATTCTGACACGTTTTGTGCTAGGAACAGCGCTTTCTGCTGACTAATTTAACTTAGCTTCCCACCCGCTCAATGTCATATGATGTCATAAACTTTGAGTGATGATATCTGAATGATGCCTGCAGTTACAGGCATCATTCAGATATCTTCTTTTAGAGCCGGCGATTCCCTTCGTTGTAAGAACAATCGTAGCAGCTGTTCAGCTGCTTGATCGTTCTTATAGGCGATGATCATACCGGAGAAGGAACCGTCCGGTGTCAGATGTCGTAAGAACAATCGTAGCAGCTGTTCCGCTGCTTGATCGTTCTTATAGACGTCAATCACACCGGTGCGATCGGCAAACCGGAGAAGGAACCGACCGGCGCCGGATGTGGAACCATAGAGATTTCTGGCGGGCCAGATGGTCCCTGGAGTCTCTATGATCGTTCGGAGGCCAGATTTTATGATGTCATGCCCGGCCTCTGCATTTTAAAAAATGCCACCGCCTCGGCTGGGAAGCCAGGATCTTTTTTTTTTTTTTTTATTCCCATTTCAGTCTTTCCAGCCTAAGGGCTCTTTCACACGGACGTGTCCGTGTACGGAGCCCGCTCTGCACAGCGGGGGATCGCTCCGTCGATTCCCTGCTGAGCAGGAATATGACAGGTCTGTCTCTGCACTCTGTGCAGGGACGGACCTGTCAGAGCGCCGCTCTCTCCTATGGGGGATAGAATGATGATGGACCGTAGAGTCCGTCGTCACCCGATCCGATGACGGATGGAAAAATAAGGTTTTCCTCCATCACACTTTTTCGGATCGGAGTTGGTCGGATGTCAGCGGACATGTCACCGCTGACATCCGACTCTCCATATAGGTCTATGGAGCGTCCGTTCAGGTCCGCCTAAAAAACTGACAGGCGGACCTGAACGGACCGTCCGTGTGAAAGGGGCCTAAGAGGAGAGATCTGGGGACTTATAGACCCCAAATCTCACTGTAAAGAGGACCTGTCATGCTCTATTCCTATTACAAGGGATGTTAACATTGCTTGTAATAGGAATAAAAGTGATCAAAAAAAAATGTAAAAAGAAAGCATCAAACTAGAAAAATAAAAGTAAAATTAACAATAAAAAAATAATTTCTTTTTTTTTTAAAGCGCCCCTGTCCCTGTCCCCTGTCCATTTTGCTTCTGCTCGCTCGCAGAAGCGAAATCATACTTAAGTCACGCCCACATATGTAAACACCGTTCAAACCACACATGTGCGGTATCGCCGCGAACGTTAGAACAGGAGCAATAATTCTAGCACTAGACCTCCTCTGTAACTCTAAACGTGTAAAAAAAAAAACCTGTAAAAAAATGTTAATGCATCGCCTATGGAGATTTTTAAGTACCGAATTTGGGCGCCATTCCATGAGCGTGTGCAATTTCAAAGCGTGACATGTTAGAAATCTATTTACTCAGCGTAACATCATCTTTCACATTATGCAAAAAAATTGGGCTAACTTTACGGTTTTGTTTTTTTTAATGTATGAAACTGTTTTAGTTGTAAAAAAAAAAAAAAAAAAAAACAGTTTGAAAGATTGGTACGCAAATACCGTGCAAGATAAAAAGTTGCAACAACCGCCATTTTATTCTCTAGGGTCTAAAAAAAAAAAAAAAAAAAAAAAAAAAAAAAAAACATACATAATGTTTGGGGGTTCTGTGTAATTTTGCAGCAAAAAAATTATGATTTTTACATGTAGGAGAGAAATATCACAATTGGCCTGGTAGGCAAGTGGTTAATAAAGGAAGAATATTAATTTTCATCTCGGTGTGAGGCATTTCTGTTGCTGTTATAATTGAGTACAGGGGTATAAGATGAGAATTCTTTCCCATTAGGGGTGCCCGGAGCAGGCTCGGTACCCTAGACTTACTGCCGCTTATTTGACCTACTCCTATGCATTACAATACATCCTAAGGGGAAGAGAACTGGTCCGTTCTGATATGATGGTCCATTACACCTGGGCCCAAGTTGAGTTTCAGAATTGTTTCATTGTAACACGGTTTTCACCTTTGTTTATTACAGTTGATTGATCTACCTTATGCTATACATATGCAAAGCCTACATTCTGTATGACTTTTTAAATTTAATAAAATTTATTGAAAGCAAGATGAGAATTCTCAGACATCGGTCTGGGTGCAATATCAACTTGAACCCTATTATTTGGCTATTTATTCCCCCCACAAAAGTGGATTTACCCTTTAATTACTAAAAATTAAGAACTATATACCGTATTAAACAGTTTATAAAAACTTGTAAAGTTGCTAAAAGGGAACTTAAAAAAAATCTAATATTACCCCTTTAAGTGTAAATGGTATTTGTGATGTTGCTGCATACCTGAGAGGGAGACGTAGTTAAGATCATGACCCGCTGACCTGGCAAATTTTCCAGATTGCCCATATCCCGTCAACCGTGCATAAATGAGCTTCGGATTTTCTTTCATTAGGACTTCTGGACCGAGCCCCAAATTTTCCATCACACCTGTGTATACAATCACAGATAAGCTTGCATTACAAAAGAAAACCTCCACCAGAAAGTTCCATACTATTTTTCTTACAAATACCGACATAATAATTAAAGTGGAACTAAACCCTTTCAGGCAACATTAACTATTTTAAATCCTTATGCTGTTAGCATTAGTAAATGAATAGTAGAATATATTATATTTACTTGTGTTAAACTTTATTTTTTTTACATTTCTTCAGTTGTTTTACTGGTTTCTGGCCTAGGCCTATATGATGTCATACATCCCAGGAGTCTTTATGGGCATTTATTTATTTCTGCTCGCAATTCATAATTGCAAAGTGTGCAGCCTAAATCCAACCACTAGGCTCCAACACGTTAAAGAGGAACTTTACTTGGATTGTAAAAAAATTATAGGATATGTAAAAATTTGTTTAAAAAAACCAAACAAACAAGTCATACTTACCTCCTCTGTGCAGTTGGTTTTGTACAGAGTGGCCCCGATCCTCCTCTTCTGGGGTCACTCAGTGGTGCTCCTGGCTCCTCCTCTTTGAGTGTCCCAATGGAGAGGCGCTCTCCCTCGGGGGGATCGTGTGGGCGCGCTCCCATGTCCTGCTGCTGCGTTCATTGACACAAAAGCAGGACTCGCCCCCCTGGCTCCTGTGTCATTGGATTTGATTGACAGCAGCAGGAGCCAATGGCTGATGCTATTAATCTATCCAATCATTACCCAAGACACTGGCTGGAGCTGGTGTGCTCATCCCCGGCGCTGGAAAGACCGGGTTCAGGTAAGTAATAGTATGCATTTTCACCTTAAAGAGGAGGTCCAGTTAAAAAAATATAAAAAAAAATGTAAAAAAAAGTCAGCAGCTTTTAATAAGCGCACTTACCTGTCCAGGGTGCCCGCGATGTCGGCCGCCCAAGGCCAATTCGGCCATCGGATCGGGTCACGGCGTCGAAGTAAGGGAAACAGGCAGTGGAGCCTTGCGGCTTCACTGCCCGCTTCCTACTGCGCAGGTGACGCGAGTCGCGCAGCGCTTTGTGAATGGCCGCCTGTGTTCTGGAACACACACAGTTCCCAGAACACACCGCGCCACCTTCCCCAGAAGACAACGCAAGGAGGAGAAGACTGAAGATCACCGCGGTGTAAGAAGTGGCAGATTAGGACGATCTGCCTAGCAACAGCCATTTCTGGTAAGTAAAAAAATATTATCCAGTGAGGGTACATTACCCAAAGAAAGAACTAGGTGGGCACCGTGGGAACAGTGGTCGAAATCCGCTGATTTACTGCAACATTCACAACCGACTTCTTGATATAATACTACTATGTCTTCAAGTTCTGCATTATGGTTATAGGTTTCTGGTTGAACTATACTATTACGACCACACCCTCCCCCAAGACACAGTTGAGTCCCCATTGGGGTGTCTAGGGGAGGCACACGTCTATTCAATCCTATTGTAACCAGTTGACTACGTTTTTTGTTTTTTGTTTTTTTTTTCAATACTGCGTCTTTCAGTATTATTGTTTCTTGTTCTTTAATCCTTGATTAATAGATAAGTTGACATTAAATGCATGTCATTTTATGATAACTTGTATACCGGTATACGATGTATACTTTGTATCTTCCTTGCATATTCTTAAATCCAATAAAAACTGATTGAAAGTTAAAAAAAAAAAAAAAAAAAATTATTATTTTTTTTCACATTTTTAGGAGCATTTTAATGCAATTTTTTTTTTTTTAGGGTGAACCTCTGCTTTAATGCATAGAATGCATTAAAGCAGTGTTTCGCCCCCAAAAAAAAACACATACTGAAGCTGCTGGCTTTTAACAAAAGGACACTTACCTGTCCTGGAGTCCAGCGATGTCGGCACTGCAGCTGGAGGTTTCCATCAGCTGTCGGGTACTGCCGCCGCCATTGGGGGTAAGGGAACCTGGCCGTGTAGCCTTACGGCTTCACACCGGGAACCCTACTGAAAATGCGCAAGGCCCCGCTCCTCTCTCCTACTGGCCTGGCAACAGGGAGAGGAAGAGGGAGGAGGAGGATGGAGCACCGCGGTGATGTTATGGGCCACGGCCCGGACTCCCGGAAGTGGGGACTGGATACCTGTCAAAGACAGGTATCCTGTCCCCCCTTCCCCCTGAAAAGTGCCAATTGTGGCACCGGTGGGGGAGAGGAGACAAAGGAGCGGAAGTTCCACTTTTGGGTGGAACTCCTCTTTAAGGTGAAAAACCTTGAGGATTTACAACCCATTTAAAGTTATAGTATTTTGTACAGAAACAGGAACACACCAGTCCTTGAAGTCCAGTGCGGTCTTCCATGCCTCCCAACTTTTTGAATGAGGGACACCTATTACCAAAAGTATGTAGGCATAGGAAACACCCCCTGCCACTCCCCCTAAAAAGTTGAATTATACAAAAAAATAAAAAATAAGTTTTGTTAAACCCACAAGTGCTTTTTTTTTTAACCACTACTATTCCTTTATATTGGCTTTTGAAATTTACAAATTTACAAATGCAGCAATTTAAAAATTGGATGAAAGGTTTAGCGCTGGGAAACACTTTTTGAAAGATAAAATTTGCATTTTATATACAACCATATAGATCAGACCAAAATGAGGGACAAATGAGGGGGAAAGAGAGACAGAGAAACGTTGTGCCTAATCAGGGACAGTCCCTCTAAATCAGGGACAGTCCCTCTAAATCAGGGACAGTTGGGAGCTATTGCCTTCCCTGCAGCAGATTCTTCTCCTTGGCTGAAAAACAAATGTAAACAAGTGAAGGGCGCACCGTCCTAGTGCAATTCCCTTATAAACTTTTATTAAATTATAAAAAGAAACACACATACACTCACAAAACGCATAATGTATACACGCATGTCAAAGCAAAGTGAAGACAAATCTCCTTCAGGAATACTGGAAGGCTCCAATGGTGCAAGGAGACCAGATGGCGTCTGTTGTGACTTGGCTGACACGTTTCGAGGGAGAACCTTCTTCCTCAGAGCCAAAAGGGGCAAATGACCAACCATGCATTTATATATGTATAGATACTTTGTTTTTTTACTGCCCTCATTGTAAGCCCCACCCCTCATAAAACATTAGGGGTGCGTGTCTCTCCAGGATACATTCCCAGATTGACACTCATCCTATATGAGTAGGCGACAGGAATGGCAACGAAGATCACATAGCATACAATATGATGTCTTGCAGTACACACATAAAATGACTTATATATACACATCCATGCGTCTATTATAATGCATCCAAGCCAAAAATCTCTTAAAAGTGTACCCACCGTGATAACCTTCCTTTACAGGAACCACATATGTCTTTGGAGGTCATGGTGGTGGGTACACTCTTAAGAGATTTTTGGCTTGGATGCATTATAATAGACTTATGGATGTGTGTAATATATATATATATATATATATATATATATATATATATATCGTATATACCGTATATACTCGAGTATAGGCCATCCCGAGTATAAGCCGAGGCCCCTAATTCACCACAAAAAAATGGGAAAAACGCATTAACCCGTGTATAAGCCGAGGGTAAAAAATGCAGCAGCTACTGTAAGTGGAAAAGAGGGTCAGTAATGCCCATCTGCAGCTGCATGTCCCCTGTACAGACCCCCCCTGTGTCCCCATTGCAGCCTACCTGTGCCGATCTGCCGATCTGCGGGTCCTGTGTCATCTGTCATCCGTCCTGTGCCATCCGTCCTGTGCCATCTGTCATCCGATATCTGTCATCGGTCTTCCGCCGATGCAGTCTCGCTCTGTCCCCCCACAGCGTGTAAGGCGCCATTCTAAAAATTACAAAAGCCGCGCCTCCTCCTCGTCCGTGATAGGAGGAACGCTGTTTTCCCAGCAGTCAGTGTGCAGTGTTCCGCCTATCACGGACATCCTCTCATCCATGAGATGAGAATGACAGGACGTCCGTGATAGGCGGAACACTGCACACTGACTTACTGCTGGGTAAATTAGTGTCCGCCTATCACGGACGGGCGGGAGGAGGAGGCGCGGCTTTTGAAAACTGCCGTCTGTCTGCATGACACGCTGTTCATGTAGGCAGACGAAGGTGACTCGAATATAAGCCGAGGGGGGGACTTTCAGCCCTAAAAAAAGGGCTGAAAATCTCGGCTTATATTCGAATATATCTATCTATCTATATATCTATATATATCTATATATATATATATATATATCTATATATATCTATATATATCTATATATATCTATATATATCTATATATATATATATATATATATATATATATATATATATATATATATATATATATATATATATATATATATATATATATATATATATATCTATCTATCTATCTATCTATCTATCTATCTATCTATCTATCTTATGCCCCCCATATTGCCGAATCTTTTTTTATTGTATATTATCTCGAGATTTTATCTGTTTTTATTTCACATGCATATGTGAATAAACTTATGCCCATTTGACCTGCACCATTGGAGTGGTCTCCATTTTTTTCATTTCATTTCCCTGGCTTTTACCATCATTCCTATGGCCATTGGATGATCGCACGTCGAGCATATCCATCGTTGCTGATCGACCCAGCACTCAGTTCCCGAAATCGTTGGAGTTCCAGCCTGCAGTGTCTTCACCCACAAGCCTGTCTGATGTGGATGCCGTACGGTACACACATCCAACGTTTCCGGTAAGAGTACCTATGCTGTACAGTGACATCAGTCAAACATATGCTTTCAGTTGGTTTCCTGGAGCTGACCAGAAGGATCCACTTTCTGATGTTTTCACCATATGAACTCTATTTGTAACACTGTGTTTCCATTTGGATTTCATTATAACATCACTCACATATGGTGTATATATACATTTCTTTGTCCTTAGAGTGCCGTGTTACACATGCACTTCTTTACATGTATTAGCGCTACAATTTTTGATTTGTATCTATCTATCTATCTATCTATCTATCTATCTATCTATCTATCTATCTATCTATCTATATATATATATAGATAGATAGATAGATAGATAGATATAATGACATTTATACACACACACACACACACACACATACACATATATATATATATATATATATATATATATATATATATATATATATATATATATATATATATATATATATATATATATACACACACACACACACACAAACTGTTGTCGCTATATAAATCTTGTATAATAATAGTGTATGGCATGTGAGATTCGTTGCCATTCCTGTCACCTGCTCACATAGGATGAGTATCAATCTTGGATTGTATCCTGGAGAGATGCGCACCCCTAATGTTTTATGAGGGGCGGGGCTTACCAACGAGGGCGGTAAAGACAATGTATCTATACATACATACATAAATGCATGGTGGGTCATTTGCCCTTTTGACTTTGAGAAAGAGGGTTCACCCTCGAAATGCATCACCAGGGACGCCATCTGGTCTCCTTGCACGGGGGGCGGCCGGACCCCTGGGAACATTCTGGCCCCTTAGAGATGTAATGCCTGTACCCCCCTGATGGTGGCCCTGTGGGAGAGGCTCAGAAAAAGTCCTGAAGGCGAGCATGGGATTAGGTGACGAGGGAACTAGAGCACAGGAGGTTGTGGAAGGAATGAAGAGAACGATTTGGTTGGTATTTGGAGACTAGTGTAGCACTGCCCACGTGAGGGTTGCTGGTTAAATCGGTACCCCCCTGATTGCCCTGACCCTGCAAGTCTTCCACCACCTCTGACAACCTGGGTTCATATAATTTTCCTTCTTTTCAATGAAAACAATGAAATAGGTACACCAGAATTGATTAAACCAATTGACTTGTTTACTTAGTGAACTGGAGATAATTTGACAGTCAACACAAGTTTACAGTTTAGAATGGTATCCCTTATAGGAACATTATCAATAATCAAATATTAAACATTTAACAGTAAGGACTATATAACTAATCTAAGTACACAGCAAGGCACATACAATGCCTATGTGAACAGGTTACAGGAGGGCAGAGGAATGTCTCTTATTAGTGTGAAACCCCTCTCTTGTGCTCCTCTGCACATAGATGCAAAAATAGTAAATATACTGTTAGAACCTTGAGCAATAAGAAACTGTAATCCAATTCAGCCTGCTCTTTCAGAGAGTTCTTGGTGAATTATAGCTCTATGGGCTCAGTAGAAACAAATCCCTGAAGTGGGGAAGGAGGTAAGATGTAGTCCTGTATTACTGTAAGGCAATCAGGTTGATCTTCAGCTAGCCCTTGAAAACAATTGCATGCAAAGAGTTTCTAAATGGCAGAGCAAAGCAACTTGAATCAATTGATTGTGAACAAAGAAGCAAACCTTCATGTGTTGAACAAACTGCAAATGAAATCACAGTGATCACGGACTCAAAGAAGTTGCTTTCTGTACAACTACAAGTAGCAGTGGGATGATAGAAGTTAGAGATGTCTGTATATAGTGTCTATAATGTTTGGCCTAGATCCTTGGCACTAAGGATAATAGACCGTGCAAGAGACAATGGTGTCTATATACAGTGTCTATAAGGATGGTCTATTGCCCGCTCACCACACTGGAACAAGAGAAGATGATGGAGAAGAAGATGTTGATGGAGAAGAAGATGATGATGATTGATGATGATGATGATAATGATGATGATGATGATTGTCTCAGCGTCCAACTCAGCACTAGAGGGAAACGGCTCCCTCACAGCAAAGCCACACAGTGTCTCATGATTGCAGGAATATTATATATATATATATATCCATCCAACTCCTGGCTACACTAGGTTAGTGATGTAGGTGGAGGCCGAGTTGTGTATGGCTTTGTAAGTTATTGCTGAATTTTATTTGTTAGGTGAGTGGAAGCCGTGGAGGGATTGGCAGAGAGGGGTAGCAGACGCCGGTTGGTTTGTAAGGCGGAAGAGTCTGGCAGCAGCATTCAAAATGTACATAACAAAAGAGCGATGAGCTGAGCGATGAGTGATCAGCAGTGTTTGAATTCTCACTACAGAGTCGATGCTTCATCCACCTAGGTGAGTATAAGCAGTGCACGAGAGCAGTGTCTTTCTCGGCTCACTCTCTCCTCATTAGAGAGAGAGGCAGCAGTGGGAGCCACCAGCTCCTGCTGCCATCAATCACAGCCAGTGGTCAGGAAGTGGGTGGGGGTTGGTGTGTTGCTCTGTGTGTCAATCGACGTGGAAGCGAGCACATGAGTGCCCCCATAGGGTAGGAGCCAGGAGTGCTGGTGCCAGAGCGTGTGAATGTGATATGTTTGTTTTTTTTTGATTGTTTTTTTGTATCACCTTTTATATCACCTTAATGTTTTGCTATACAACAATATCATAAAACCTAAATGTTCCTCAGTATATGGACAATAGAATCCACGGGCACTATTCTTCGTTTTTCCTTTTTTACTTTTGTCTTTTTATTAGTAACTGTTGGTTGCATTCTTGGCTTCCTCTTTGTATGATTAATGCTTTTATCTGAACTCTTTCCTCTTTCATGGATCTTGATGCTGTTCTTTGCATGTTGATTATGTGTGAACAAAAGCATTTAGTTAAACCTTGTTTTCACACAGAGAAGGTTGCAGTTTCTCTGAAGCTCCTGGGGGGATTTTGATAAGGGAGCTGTTTAGGTATAAATAGGGATCCCTGGGGTTCTTTAATTTAACAAATAAAAAATATCCCTGCTTGTATTACCTCCCAGCTGACATCAGGTATGTGACCTGCATTGTGCTATATAATTCATGACTGGCAGTTACAATGCAGCAAGGTTAATTCTAGTAGCTATATTACCCCATTTACCTAATTCCTATGGCACTGCAGAGCTGGATCACCTTCATCCCTTACAGAAGTCACATCGGAAGTCATACAACACTCACAGCCAAATTAGGTGTGCAAAATCCAGCTTCAGAATTTTTCTTTTCTGTTATTTTTCTCCGACAGCTCCAGTAAGTGGCGGAGATGACCAGAACACGGCGCGGGGGGGGGGGGGGGTTATTTTTACCGACCCCCGATAAAAGTGATCTTGCGGCGAATTCGCTGCCGCCTTTTATCTGAAAGTGGACCGCCGGTCGTTTTTAAAAATATTGGGGTTATGGCAGCTAGCTTTAACGTCAATATAGCGACGTATAACGACGGCGGGTCGGTCCTTAAGTGGTCAAAACAGAAAGTTCAAAAATGGTGACTAAAATAGTACAAATAGACGCAGTTGCAGTGAACATACATAGAGATAATATAGCAAATAACCACAATGCTCTGTTGGTGGAGCACACATATACATGTGGTACCACTCTATTTTAGTACACCATTTGGTTCAGAATATTTTTTTTTCTTGTTTTCCTCCTCTAATGCCCACAATCGGAAATTCCACCAGCAAAAGTCTGACGTGAGCTTTTGGTCGGAAATTTCGTGTGTATGCTCCATCGGACTTTTGCTGGCGGAATGCCCGCCAGCAAAAGATTGAGAGCAGGTTTTCTATTTTTCAGTCGGAAAAAGTTCCGATCGTAAATTTCGATCGTCTGTACCAATTGAACTTAATTTTCTCGGCTCGTCGTAGTGTTGTACGTCACCGCGTTCTTGACTGTCGAAGAGGTCAGAGAACTTTTGTGTGACCGTGTGTAAGCAAGCCAAGCTTGAGCGGAATTCCGTTGGAAAAAACCATCCAAGTTTTTTCCGACGGAAATTCCGCTCGTGTGTACGGGGCATAAAACCTAGGTGCGTGTTATGGTCAGGTGCATCTTATGGAGCTGAAAAATACGGTATTTACTAATGCTAGCAGCAGGAGGATTAAAAATAATCAATGTTGATTGGGAGAGTGAAGTTCCAATTACAGACATTGCATGTGATTCGCACAGCATTGTTGTACAGATCACATGTGCGATGCAAATTCAGCCATACAGGTTGTATGGCTGAATTTGAATCGCATTCTGACCAAAATGATGCAGGACCCTTTTTTTTTGGTCTGCACTGGAATCGGATTGCATTTGGTGTTCACATTTGATCCTAATCTTGTACCATTTCACAGTTCGCACTGCTAACTGCGAACCAATCTGGGGGTGTCATTAACTTTACATTGACACATGCAGCGGTTCCCAGAGGGCAGAGTGACCTGCCTGCGAGTGAGATGTGATGCGGGAATCTGCACTGGAATCGCGCTAGTTCCCGCATCGCACACATATGAACCGAGCCGGAGTCTTCTATGAAGCTGCAGTGAACAAGCTCCTGATGGAGATCTGCCCCTCCTCCCTCATTGGGAAAAGGTTATTTTCCTAATTGCATGTAACGCAATCTGTGAATAGGGTTGCCACCTGTCTGGGATTGACCCGGACATTCCGGGTTTTGAATCGCGTGTCCGGGTTTCAGAAGGGCTGAAACCTGAACACATAATTCAGAATGGACTGCAGTTCCCCAAGTAACTGGGTACCACAACCACCAAGTACATACCCAGATAGCAAGCAATTGTGCTGCAAGTTTGAAAATGACTTGCTAAGCTATTGATAGACTTGCCGGGCTTCACAAGTTTGTTGAACAATTGCAGCAAGTCTGCATTGCATGACTTCGGATGGATCAACTTTCTTTGAAAACATTATGCAGGTCTGCTGCAAGTTCAGGTTCAGTTATGTTGTAGAACTGTCATCCCACCACAGGGGTCACTGTGGCTGAGTTTTCATGCTGTAGACTCATCACTGCAACTTTGCTCTTGCTAGAGTTTTGCCACGCAAATTTGCTACAAATTGGAAAAGCGTAAACTAGAACTTGTGCTTCAAGTGCCCTGCAAGTTACAACTTACCAGGGAAAATGTGTAGCAAGTTAACAGACTTACAATTCAATACTGCCACACATTTGTGGCAAGTTATCCTTGCTATCTGGGTAGGTGTGAGCACGGGCCCCACCCCCATGCATGGACAGGAGAGGAGAGAGGGCTCAATCTGCTCCTCCTCTTCCCACCCTTACCCCTCTGTCTGCTCACCCACACCTCCCGATGGGTGAGCTAGAAATTTGAAGCTCAGCAGCTGGCAGAAAAATTGTGGATGAAAGGTGTTAATGCCTGAGCCTCCATCTTTGGGTGAGTGAGCTCACCATCCAATTTCTGTGACTGAAGTCTCCCCTCTCCCTCCCCTCTCTATCCTGCCTCTGAGTAAGTAAGTGCCCTAAGGTAGAGGGGACTCAGATGTAAGGGGTGCCCTGTGGACTGTAATGTAAGGGGGGCTTTGGGAACCCTAATTTAAGGGGGAATGCTGGGAACTCTAAAGTAAGTGGGAGCTTTGGTGAGCAAAAAACACTCTTACATCAGAGTTCCCCTTTACACCAGAGTCCACAGCGTTCACCCTTAAAAGAAGAAGAAAAAGTGTCATCATCAGCAGTCGCAGGAAGATGACGAGACATCTGTGCACAGAAGACTTCTACAGGATCCAGCTGGATGGGCAGTAAACTGTCAGCATAATGTGTAAGTATGCAGAGTAAACTGCCAGTATACGGACATGTTATGGATGACTTCTCTTCTGGTCTTCTCTGTTCCAGCACTAACAGATCCATGCTTGTTATCATCGCTCCATCGCCACTATCCACTAGGTAATTTCTCTCAGAAGAGCGCCTTTTTACTTTGGCCTTTGGGTGGCCACTGATTATATGTAACTTCTGGGCGTTTGTGCTGGAGTTACATTATCCCGAGAGCTGGCTCTTTTCCCCAGGGTTGGCCAAACAACCCCCAACCCCCCTAGGCGGCCGGCGGCACTTAACTAGAATTCCCCCTGCCCGCTCGCCCACCCCCTCGCTATCTGCCGGTCTGTCTGGCACTTACCCCCATCTACGTGGTGGGAAAGGGTCAGGCAGCGGGTGACGGGCGGCGAGCTGTGGGTCAGGCAGCGGGTGACGGGCGGCGAGCTGTGGGTCAGGCAGCGGGTGACGGGCGGCGAGCTGTGGGTCAGGCAGCGGGTGACGGGCGGCGAGCTGTGGGTCAGGCAGCGGGTGACGGGCGGCGAGCTGTGGGTCAGGCAGCTGGTGACGGGCGGCGAGCTGTGGGTCAGGAAGCGGGTGACAGGCAGTGAGCTGTGGGTCAGGCAGTGGGTGACAGGCAGCGAGCTGTGGGTCAGGCAGCTGGTGAAGGGCGGTGAGCTGTGGGTCAGGCAGCGGATCCTGTGTCCTCTCCTAGATCATGGCGGGTTCCACCATGCATCTCTTCTCTCCTTCTGCTAGGTGTCCAATAGGATCACCTGTCCTTTCAGCAAAATCGGGTGACGGGTCTCAGACCCGCTTCCTGATCGGCTGGGAGGAGGATCAGTGTGGCAAAAACAAATATTCAGTCGCTATCTTCACACAATTGGGTGGGCTTCAGGCGAGGTGCTCTGCCCCCAGAGCCCACCCTTTTTTAAAGCCTATTAGAGCATCTGGCTCTAATCACATGCTTCAAAAAAACACACCCCCCTCCATGTGTCCAGCATCCTTGTATGTAGATCAGGGGGCCGGACGCATGGATAGGCAGGGAGGCGCCCATGCGCCCCTAATGCACGGGCCGCCACTGGTGTAGGCACTGCACTAGTATGAGCACACAATAAAGAAATTACTAGGAGAACGGGGAGTATTTTGGCACAAGACATATGCAGGATCTGCATCATGCGTTTCTTTTTTTTTTTTTATTCTTTATTTTAAACGGTTTTTGTTCAGACAAACATAAGAGACACATTAGCCAGTGCATGCCAAAAGATATAACTCACACACAAGGCACCAAAGTCATATTCCATGTCATGAAATGCATCATTTGTTTCTACCAAAAACTCGACCAGCTTTTTACACTTTTAGGCCTGATTCACACCTATGCAGGTTGCAGTTTGCATATTCCGGGTGCATTTTGCATTTTTCAATACACGTTTTTTAAACCATTGAAATCTATGGAACCAAAAACCAGAAAAAAAAAATTTCCATAAAATCCCAGATGAACATTTCTGCAAAACTGAAAACACACTAAAAAATGCCTAGGTGTGAACCAGGCCTTAAGGGATTTTCCAATTCTGCCCCACAAAGTAGAAAAACTCTTCGGCCCCTTTCACACTGGGGCGGGGAGCCGCGGTGACGGTAAAGCAGCGCTATATTTAGCGCTGCTTTACCGTCGTTTTAACCGCGGTTTTCGGCCGCTCGCGGTGCGGTTTTACCCCCTGCGAGCGGCCGAAAAAGGGTTAAAGACCCCCCGCAGAGCGCCGCCGTAGCGGCGCTTTGCGGCGGTATTGCCGCGGTTTCACCGCGGTGTCCCATTCTAATCAATGGGAAGGAGCGGTATAGGAGCGGTGAACACACCGCTCCTATACCGCTCCAAAGATGCTGCTAGCAGGACTTTTTTTGTCATCTTGCTAGCGCACCGCTCCAGTGTGAAAGCCCGCCGGCTTTCACACTGGAGTTAAAGGGGCCGGATTTTTTCATGCGGTGAACAGGCGCTATTTTTAGCGCTGTACCGCATGAAAAACGCCCCGGTGTGAAAGGGGCCTTCCTGTTGTACCCCAGCTGGATTGGCTAAGGTCTTCCAAGCTTTGGTTGGACCGTAAAGCCCCATACACACTATCAGATTTTCTACTGATTCTTGTCTTCAGATTTACCAAAACCATATAATATGAGTTTCAATTTGTATAGAATCAGTTAGGCCTTTGCACTACATGGTTTTGGTAAATCTGAAGACAAAAATCAGCAGAAAATCTGATAGTGTGTATGGGGCTTTAGCTTTTTTTTTTTTTTACTATGATGATTTTACAGGCACAAAAGGGAAAGTGGAAGAGCGGAAATATGTCTACTTTTTTGGTATAGATAACTTGTAGGCAGGTTGAAATGCATTTAGTTGGTTTCCAGCAGCCAGGCCAGGTTAAGCACATTTGGCCTAGTTCCTGGGGTTTTTGATGTCGGTGGGCCCACCTGTGTTATATAAATAGGAAGTATGCTAAGATCACAGGAGAACAGAGGGAGTAGTAGTAGTAATGGCAGAGGCAACCGCTTGTCAGGGACTGCCGTAGAGTCCCGCTGGGGAGAAGACAAAGACACCCGGGACCACGGACTGCATCCAAGTCATGGACATTGCCTACATGGACCCAACTCACTAGTACTGGGACAGGTTTGTTCAGTGCCCAGGGCAAGGATGTAAAACTGTGCTTCCTCCCGTGCTCCTAATACTTGCAGTAGAACAGGTTTACCATCCTGTGCCCATTCTCAGCCCCCTTTGCACAGGCTGTCCATGGTTTCCATGTAGTGTTCACTACACATTTGGCCAATTTCTTGCTTTCTAGCAAATAGAAGGTAGTTGCATATGCTTGGTGTGTTTTCTGTGTCAGCTGTGGGCCGATGGGGGGTGAGAGTGGGCAGTTGGAGCATGTGTGGCATCAGTACCTGTCAGAGTATACATGAATCTGAACTCAATGCTAGCCACTGATCTGGGGAGTGCATGTGGCGGAGAGGCACCCTCCCTACCACTGTGCCCTAGGCAGCTTCCCCACCACTTGTCCTGGCCCTGCATATCACGGCACCATGATTAGGGAAAGGACATTATTCATTCTGTATTATCATGCTGCATTTAAACAGTAAAGGCTATCTTAACTATAATAAGGTCTGAAGTTATTCAAGGGGTTGCATGTTGGTTCTGGTATTGTTCAAAGAACCCGGGTCTGTAATTACACTATGGGGTACAAAGTAACATTACTATAAAAGGTTAACTCAGCAAGACAAGGAAGAGAAGTGTAGTTGCTATGGGTAACCAAGTGAAGGAACAAGCTACAGCAACCAATCGTTAGGTGTGGTACCTTGTAAAGTGACGGGTCCTCACGTAGCGAGGGGGGGCAGTGTCCTGGCTCCCCTCCCCCCCAGCAGTCCATCTCCCATGGCAACCAGGAGCAGGCTAGTGTTAGAGATCTATGGCCTGGTAACGTGGTATGGGACGGACAGAGTTAAGTGAAAGCACGCATGAGGTCCACGCTATGTGCTCGGCGGGCCCCATTCTGTTAGGGCTCTTTCACACGGGGCGGATCAGTGCTGATCCGCCCCGTGGATATCCGCTTGCTCAGTGGGGATCGTCAGAGCGAACTCCGCCGAGCAGGAAGATGACAGGTCCGTCTCTGCACACAGCGCAGGGACGGACCTGTCAGAGCGCCGCTCTCCCCTATGGGAGATCGGGTGACGACGGACCGTAGAGTCCGTCATCATCCGATCCGCTCTGCAGACAGATGAAAAAATAGGGTTTTCCTCCATCTGCAGAAATGGAGCATAGCGGACACGGACGAGATCGGGTGTCAGCGGATGCTCATCCACTGACACCCGCTATCCCATGTGTGTCCGTTTTTCATCCAAAAACGAAAGGATGAAAAACTGACATACGGACCGTCCGTGTCAAAGAGCCCTTACTGGGAGTGAGGTAGCAGAAGTATGCTGGACTGGTGGAGTGGGCGCAGGCTCAGGATGTCCCTCCTAATGGAAACCACCTGGTCCTGGGCATTAGTGAGCGCAAGTGTTACCCTACGTGCCTGGGCAAATTAGACCCCGTCCTCAAACTGGGCCCAGTCGGAAAGACCCACTCACCAACTCATTATGGTTCCTCTGAAGTAGTATCATATATGAAGACCGGCTTATACACGGGGCGTACAGAGATGAATTAAGCATTTAGAGAAACAAATTTTCATAAAACAGTGATTATACAACAGCCGAGTACTGTAGCACATGAAAGGTCATTGAACTCTTAACAGATTGTCATCTCATCTCCTTATCTCTTGTACTCTTGCTTATGATAATATATTATAACCTTTAGACTCCTTTCACACCGAGGTGTTTTCCCAGGTGCAAAAAAGGGCTAAAAAAAAAAAAAGCGCTTGAGAGCTTTCACACTGGAGCGGTGCGCTTGCAGGATGTTAGAAAAAGTCCTGCAAGCATCATCTTTGGAGCGGTTTAGGAACGGTGTATACACAGCTCCTCCACCGCCCCTGCCCATTGAAATTAATGGGCAGCACTTCGGCAGCGGCGCTTTTCGGGCAAATTTAACCCTTTCTTTGGCCGCTAGCAATGGTTAAATGAGCCCCGCTAGCGGCCGAAATGTGCCGCTAAAATGACGGTAGAGCACCACTAAAAACTAGCGGCGCTTTACAGCTAACACAGTTTTTTCATCTGTTGCACTTGTTTATTTCAAAAGTGTAATCCAAGCCCGAAGGACTAATTATTACCCAAACTGCTTTTTATTACATCCCCTTATGGGGAGCAATGAAATCCACTACAGGGATATTTACTTGGATATCAATTGGTTGGGAAAGGGAGATCCATCACAAGATGACTATCTCTGTGTGTTCACAACTGTTCCTATTGGTATGTGTGCCAGGACAACACCATGTTACGATATAAAATTAGAGCAAAGTTAAGCCTGTGCCAGAGATGAGAATGAATTTCAAGGTGTACAAGGTGTATGGGTGACACCTAGGGTTCTCACCCATACAGGGTAAGAAGCTCCATGATGGTTGTCTCATAAGGAGAAAATTGGTTTTGTTGTTTATACTGGGATTTATAAGTTCTGTTTAGGGTCCTGGAGCCTAGAGGCTTGGGTAGGATTAGAACTCCAACCCTAGTTCCACATTTAGTTGGGGACCAGCAAATAGTGATTGTGCTGGTGTGCACAAACCTTATGTTAGGAGAATGGACTGCATTCCAGGACTCCACCCGGGGGACAGAGGAGAGCTCCACCCGGGAGACAGTGGAGGGCTCCACCTGGGAGGCAGAGGAGGGCTGCAACCGTGGAGGCAGAGGAGGGCTGCACCCGTGGAGGCAGAGGAGGGCTGCACCCGTGGAGGCAGAGGAGGGCTGCACCCGTGGAGGCAGAGGAGGGCTGCACCGTGGAGGCAGAGGAGGGCTCCACCCGGGAGGCAGAGGAGGGCTGCACCCATGGAGGCAGAGGAGGGCTGCACCCGTGGAGGCAGAGGAGGGCTGCACCCGTGGAGGCAGAGGAGGGCTGCACCCGTGGAGGCAGAGGAGGGCTGCACCCGTGGAGGCAGAGGAGGGCTGCACCCGTGGAGGCAGAGGAGGGCTCCATCCGGGAGGCAGAGGAGGGCTGCACCCGTGGAGGGCTCCACTTGGGAGACAGAGGAGGGTTCCACCCGGGAGACAGAGGAGGGCTCCACCCGGGAGACAGAGGAGGGCTCCACCCGGGAGACAGAGGAGGGCTCCACCCGGGAGACAGAGGAGGGCTCCACCCGGGAGACAGAGGAGGGCTCCACCCGGGAGACAGAGGAGGGCTAAATATATCATGACATGGCTCTATCCTGGCACACAAAACAATAGGAACAGTTGTGAATACAAAAGTGGAAGTTAATGCTATTCCTAACTAAAGTTAACCCTGCTCCCACTCCTCTTCTAACTTCTATTCTAACTACCCTGTAAAAGGAAGATGCTCACCAGATTTCCATGCCCCTCAAAGTGAGTTATGAAAGATTTTTTTCAGATGAATAATATTTTGCAGAAAATCTGAATTTTCCCCTTCAGTCAGGGCTTGTTGGTGCAGTATAAGTAGGGTTACACACCGTCTTCCACTTCTCTCCTCTCTTACTTTGAATGCAGTTGTAAATTACCTTAAATACTCAAAGCCCCCCATCAAATCAGAGTCCTATTTAACATCAGAAGCCCCCATTACATCAGAGCCCCATTTTACATCAGAGGTCTCCCCTCTACCTATCAGACCACCCCACCCTTTCACATCAGAGTCCTAAGATCTTACGATTCTCACCACAGAGGCATGGCACACTGCAGGTCCTCCTTTGAATGCTTTGGTGGCCTCGGATGTTGATGCCCAGGATCTGCAGAATGTGTGTTCTATGGTGTGGCCAGCCCGCACTACAGCACCATGGCAGCAAATGATGCTTTGTGTCCTGGCCAATCAGTATATTTGGTTGTTATGGTAATGGTGGCTGGCCCACCTGCACCATGGAAATACACGATGCATACAATGAACAAGTTGGCCGAGGGCTAAGTAAAATCTTGTAGCAGGCCAGATGTGGAGACCCCTGACTGAGATGCTGTTTAACCCAGTTATACTTTATTTTATGATCACTTACCATGGCGGAATGGTTCAATAAGGACATCTGAACGTTTGCACAACTTCTTCAACACACTGACTCCTCCTGGGCTCTTGAGATCCAATGCTATAGACCTTTTACCACGTGCCAGAGTGTCGCTTGCAACAGAGCTTTTGGCCTTATCCACCCGGATCACTTTGGCCCCAAAGTCAGCGAGGATCATTCCACAGAAGGGTGCAGGGGCCAGTCCTGCCAACTCCAACACCGTAATACCAGCTAGAGCCATCGCGTCACTATTAAAGAGGGGAGAAAAATTATTTCAGAAGGCCTTTTCATTTAGAGGTGTTCCATATCTTTTCATTTTGCATCTCTTGAGGCGCATTGGAAGTTTTGAAGCAATGGTCATCAACACTGATTTTTTTTTTTTTTTGGAACATTGATGTAAAAAATACCTGGTGAGCTTTCCTAAGTCACTGCCATGGCAGGCATTATTGTAGACAGGTGACAACACCAGTGATGCAAGTAACTGAGTTACCTATCGCAGTTACTTTAGAGGGTAACGAGTAATCTAACTGATTACTTTTCCCCTCATGGTAACTCAGTTCCCATTACTTTGGCTTAGTTACCCCCAATTACATCTACCGCCACTAGATGGCAGTAGTGTAATTCCGGTGTCCTGCCGAAAAATTTCCCCTGCCGGATAAGGACCCCCTGTACTGCGCAGGCGCAGGGCTTGCGCAGTACGAAGGACTACGGAGCTTCCGAATAAACAGCTCTGAGTGAACTCTACACCGCGCAGGCGCAGTTAACATGTAATTGTACGAGGCGATGCCGCACGCTCCCGATCCTCGTGCTACTCTGCAAGGGGCGTCTATCATGTAAGTAAGGGGCGGGTCTAGTATTACTGTAACCAAGGGGCACATTTATTATTATTGTTATATATTGAGCTCTTCCCATTAATTTAACATTCGCCCTCTTCTGTAGCCATCAATGTAATAATAATAGACCCGCCCCTTACACGATATAATAATAATAGACCCGCCCCTTGCTTACACGCTATAACAGATCTGCCCCTTGGTTAGAGTAATAATAGAGCAGCCCCTTGGTTACACGATATATAACAATAATAATAAATGTGCCCCTTGGTTACAGTAATACTAGACCCGCCCCTTAGTTACACGTATAGAATATTTAAAAAAAACTTGCTTTGCTGCGTAACTAATTACTTTTCCAATGTAGTAACTGAGTTACTAATGCAATTACTTTTTGGGAGAAGTAATTTGTAACTTAACTAATAACTTTTTTAAAGTAAGATGACCAACACTGGACAACACCCTAAGGCCCCTTTCACACATGTGGACAGTATGTCCGTATTTCATCCATCCGTTTTCGGATGAAATACGGACATACATGCATCCCTATGGGATAGCGGGTGTCAGCGGATGAGCATCCGCTGACACCCGATATCGCCCGCCTCCGCTATTGTCCGATTCTGCAGACGGAGGAAAACCCTATTTTTCCATCCGTCTGCAGAGCGGATCGGATGAACATGGACAAACGGTCCGTGTTCATTCGATCCCCCATAGAGGAGAGTGGAGATCTGACAGGGCGGTCCCAGCACAGTGTCCAGGGACCGCCCTGTCATCCGCCGGCTCAGCGGGGATCAGCTGAGTGATCCCCGCTGAGCAGCGGATCTTCATGGGGCAGATCATTACGGATCCGTCCCGTGTGAAAGGGGCCTAACATGGCCACTCAGTTTATCACCTGCCCCACAG